>CM035433.1:111158305-111298305 GCA_020310875.1 Ceratopteris richardii
ATACACTCAAATGTATGGGGTCCTAACAGAGAGGCGTCATTGGGAGGAGCTAGGTACTTTATCACTTTCATTGATGACCACTCAAGAAAGGTATGGCTATATGTTATCAAGGAAAAATCTAAAGTGTTTTCATGCTTTCAAAAGTTTAGGTCCCTTGTTGAGAAAGAATGTGATGCACACATCAAGACACTGAGGTCAGATGGAGGGGGAGAGTATTTCTCCAAGGAATTCACAAAGTACTTGCAGGACAATGGCATAAAGAAGCACTTTACATGCAGGTATACTCCTTAACAAAATGGTGTTGCAAAGAGGAAGAAATGGCATTTGGTTGAGATAGCTAGATGTCTCATAAATGAAGGTATGTTACCATTCTCTTATTGGGCTCAGGTTGTGAATACAGCTTGTTACTTGATAAACATGGTTCCAACATGTGGTGTGCACAACTTGACTGTACATGTAAGTCTATTATGGCAAGAAACCAACCATGGAGCACCTCAAGGTATTTGGATGTGTATGGTTTGTTCATGTTCGTAGTGAAGTGAGAACAAAGTTAGAGCCCAAGAGTCAGAAATGTGTGTTCATTGGCTACTCAAATGAGCAAAAAGGCTACAAGTGCTACAACCCTCTCTCAAAGAAGCTATATGTGTCAAGAGAGATGTTGTGTTTGATGAGTCAAGGTCATGGTATGGAGACAAGGGCAAGGCAAAGTTGGATGAAGAGGATCAAGAGGAGTATGCAGTACAGATTCAACCTCAAGTGTCAATCACAATCAGTGGACCGGAGGCTTCTACATCTAAGGTACACTCAAATGATCACTATTACACTTATGATTATGAAAGACAATCCCCTACTTCAAAGTATAGAAGGCTGCAAGAGACAGACTATGACACTAGGGAAGCTCAAGAGGAGTCAGAAGAGGAAGAGTTTGAGGAGGTCATTACTCCTAATGTAAATCTCAATAGACTCAAGAAGCAATATCCCAAAGGTCAAGAGAGTAGGTCGACAAGGAAGAAGACACCCTCACAAAGTTATACACACAGTTGCAATGCAACGTGTTGCATAACTTCTGCAACATATGCAATGCAACAACGGTGTTGCGTTGCGACATTAGCAACGCATTGCATTCATGACAAAAAAAAGTTATCATTATGATGTCAGATGAAGATTTTATGATCATTGATGTAAAATCTTATGATGTATCATGTCAGATGTTATGTAATATGATCAATGAATGATAATTGATGGATGTAATATGTTAAAACTTAAATGTTATGAATCATGAATGATTTTGTTAAATGTTATCATGTTAAATGTTATGAATCATAATGTATCATGCTAGAAGTTACAACTTCCAAATGGTAGTATATTATCTAGCCCACTCCAAGAAAGACATGTAATGAGTCATGACTCATGACCAGTTTAAATTTCATAATTTCTATCTATCCATCTATGTATGTATGTATGTATGTATGTATGTATGTATGTATGTATGTATGTATGTATCTATCTATCTATCTATCTATCTATCTATATCTATATATATATCTATATCTATATATATATATATATATATATATATATATATATATATATATATATATATATATATATATATATATATATATATATATATAGTATTTTATGGTATATATAGTCGTATCACACCTTATTATATATCATAGGACCCAAAATACCTATATATATATATATATATATATATATATATATATATATATATATATATATATATATATATATATATATATATATATATATATATATATGTATATATATATATATATATATATATATATATATATATATATATATATATAGGTATTTTGGGTCCTATGATATATATATAGGTATTTTGGGTCCTATGATATATATATATATATATATATATATATATATTATTTTATGGTATATATAGTCGTATCACACCTTATTATATATCATAGGACCCAAAATATATATATATATATATATAAGTTTTGAAAAAATAAATAACTTTATCGCAACTTCTAGCTCCAAACGTTGTCCTCGTTGCTAACCCGTTGCTAACGCGTTGCCGTTGCCGTTGCTAAAACATTGCTTTCCACTATGGTTATACATATGGTTTTTTCATGGCAAAGCACTGTGCATACATGATGAGTGTCATTGTAGATCAAGAGCCAAATTCTTATGAGGAGGCAAAGACCAAACCAGAGTGGAGGAAGGCTATGTATGAAGAGTTCAAAGCTCTTAAGGAGAACAACACTTGGGAACTAGTACCCAAGAAGGAAGGCACGGAGATAGTCCTAAACAGGTGGGTATACAAGACGAAGAGGAATGCAGATGGTAGCTTGGCAAGATACAAGGCTAGACTAGTAGCCAAAGGCTTCACACAGACACAAGGGGTTGATTATGAGGAGACTTTTAGCCCTGTGGAAAACAAGGCTACCATTATAGCTCTCATAGCACTATGTGCAACAAGGAGGTGGCCTATCTACCAAATGGACATAAAGAATGCTTTCCTGAATGGTGAGTTACAAGAAGAGGTGTTCATGGAACAGCCTCAAGGGTATGTAGATCCACAACATCCTACCTATGTTTGCCAGCTGAAGAAGGCCTTGTATGGCCTTAAGTATCGGTCTATGAGACAAAACATATTCATCTACATGATCCGATCGACTGTGATCCCAAAAGGAAAATAAAAATGCGAGTATAAAACAAAGTATAAAAGGAGGGGATAATAGCTGGAGTGGAGGATTTGGGGTGCTATGGGTATGCACTCTATATGCTCAACGGGTGAGATACAAATATGATATGCATAGGGAGGGGAGGGTGGGTGGAGTCATAGCCCTCTAGATGCTTGGAGTGGATGTAGGATATAATGCATCGATGGGTAACGAATCGTGGCAAGCCGTAGAATGCTCTGCACATTGAAACCGGCAAGGGTGCGCTGTTGACGTCTCCATATCTCCATGTCATGGCGTGCATGAATCGCCCGAATCTCTCTCTGGTGGAGATGGGCTCTCCGAAGTGGGGATCTCGATTGTCTTCGCTGTCGTCTAAGCTCCTCTTCTCTATGTAATGTGACACTCCGCGTCGAGCTTGGCTCCTGGGTGGCCGTGGGTTTGAAAAAATTTGTAATATGAGTCTGGGGGGTTGGGTGTATCTCCATCTGTCGGAGAAGTGAGGCATGGTGTCGCTGGAGCTCTATTAGGAAACGACCTAGAGGTGCTTGTCCTTCGTCTCTGGTAAAGCCCTGAACTCTATGGGCCCCCTGAAGAGAAGTGGGTAGTGGTCTCTGATATCCTCATATGCTTGGCATCTACATGTGTAGTGCTCCTTATCCTCCACCTTCTCTCGGCACATCTTGCATAATCTCTCGTCCTTGGGTGTGTGTGTTGCTTGCCCAACCTCATCAGCTGCCCAATGGCCACTCTCTCTGCTGATGCCATATATGTATCCATGTATCGTGGTCTTTGAATGAAACCATCCGTTGTCAGTGTCACGAAGTGCTCTCTATAGTGTTGCCTCTTTTTGGGAAGAGGCTCCTGTGGTGCTATCCATGTCTCCCTGACGTGTATCTGTAGTAGGCCTTGACGGATGATCCTATTCCTCTTCAAACGAGAGAGGGTAATGTGGGGGGAAGAGAGGTTGTACTGAAAAGGGGGAAGGTCGGTAATGCTCATGCCATGGTCGGCCAACCATCGGTAGGTTTGTGCATACCATACTCTCTCATGCTTTGTCTTTGCCAAATGTCTAGAGCTCTCAAATGCAATCCTAGTGAGTCGACTGGTGGGGAGCTCCTTGACTCAAGATAAAGGTCACGAGCTAAAAGAGGGCCTCCACCAGCATCGATGGTGTACCAAGCTAAGCTCATATAATGTCGTGTGGAACCGAGGGCTTGTTGTGGAGCAAGTGTGAGATCATGGTGACTTGGGGACTCTCAATCCGCGTCTGCATCCCCGCCGTAATACCCGGTGCCCATACTGCCGCTGCATACATCAGTGCAGTTGTCACTAGAGTATCAAAGAGCCACCCCTTAGTCCGGGGCTCCTGGAAATGTGTTTGAAAGCAACGTCTCTCCAATCTTGAGAGAGAGAGAGAGAGAGAGAGAGAGAGAGAGAGAGAGAGAGAGAGAGAGAGAGAGAGAGAGAGAGAGAGAGAGAGAGAGAGAGAGAGAGAGAGAGAGAGAGAGAGAGAGAGAGAGAGAGAGAGAGACTTTTAACATCTATTAGAGGCCAAAATCGGCCTATGAGACAAAAACACATACATCAACATGATCCGATCCGTTGTGATCCCAAAAGGAAAGTAAAATGTGAGTACAAAACAATGTATAAAAGGGGTAGATAATAGCTGGTGTCGAGGGTGTGGGTTGCTATGGGTATGCACTCTATATGCTCTGCAAGTGTGTGTGTGTGTGTGTGTGTGAGAGAGAGAGAGAGAGAGAGAGAGAGAGAGAGAGAGAGAGAGAGAGAGAGAGAGAGAGAGAGAGAGAGAGAGAGAGAGAGAGAGAGAGAGAGAGAGAGAGAGAGAGAGAGAGAGAGAGAGAGAGAGAGAGAGAGAGAGAGAGAGAGAGAGAGAGAGAGAGAGAGAGAGAGAGATTTTAACGTCTATTAGAGACCAAAATCGGCCTATGAGACAAAACATATACATCAGTATGATCCAATCCATTGTGATTCCAAAAGAAAAATAAAGTGTGGGTACAAAACAGAATATAAAAGGAGTGGATAATAGTTGGCATCAAGGGTATGGGGTGCTATGGGTATGCACTCTATATGCTCAATAGGTGATGTACAAATATGATATGCATAGGGAGGGGAGGCTCGGTGGTGTCATAACGCTCTAAGTGCCTGGAGTGGGTGTAGGATATAGTGCATCGGTGGGTAAGGCATCGTGGCGATCCTCAAAATGCTCTGCACATCGAGATTGATAGGGGTGCACTGCTGACGTCTCCGTATCTCCATGTCATGGCGTGCGTGAATCGCCTGAATCTCTCTCTGGTGGGGACGCGCTCTCCGGAGTGGGGGTCTCTGTCGTCGATGCTGTCGTCTAAGCTCCTCTGCTCTCTGTAATGTGACACCTTGCGGCGAGCTTGGTCCTCGAGTGGTTGTGGGTCTGAAAAAATCTGTAATAGAAGTCTGGGGGGCCAAATGTATGTCCATCCGCTACTGGAGAAGTGATGCACGGCGGCGGTGGAGCTCTACTAGGAAGCGACCTAGAGGGCGCTGGTCCTTCGTCTCCAACAAAGCCCTGATCTCTCTGGGCCCCCTGAAGAGATGTGGGTAGCGGTCTCTGATGTCCTCGTATGCCTGGCATCTACATGTGTAGTGCTCCTCGTCCTCCTCCTCTCGGCATATCCTGCATAATCTCTCGTCCCTGGGGGTATGTGTCACTCACCCAACCTCAATTTCGAGCTGGCGTCATGATACTCTGAGCTTCCCAATGGCCACTCTCTCTGTTGGAGCCATGTATGTATCCATGTATCGTGGTCTCTGGATGAAACCGTCCTCTTTCACAGTCAGGAAGTGTTCTCTGTAGTGTTGCCTCTTTGTGGGAAGAGGCTCTCGTGGTGCTATCCATGTCTCCCTGACGTGTATCTGTAGTAGTTCCTGACGGATGATCCTGCTCCTCTCCGAACGAGAGAGGGTAATGTAGGGGGAAGAGAGGTCATACTGAAAAGGGGGCAGATCGGTAATGCTCATGCCATGGTTTGCTAACCATCGGTAGGTCTGTGCGTACCATACTCTCTCATGCCCTGTCTCTGCAGAATGTCAAAAGCTCTCAAATGCAAGCCTACTGAGTCGGCTGGTGGGGAGCTCTCTGACTCTCAGAATAAAGGTCAATAGCTGAAAGAGGGCCGCCACTAGCATCGGTGGCGTGCCAAGCTCAGCTCATATAATGTCGTGTGGAACGGAGGGCTTGCTGCAGAGAAAGCATGAGATCATGGTGACCTGGGGCCTCTCAATCTGCGTCCACATCGCCTCCGTGATCCCTGGTGCCCATATTGTCGCTGCGTACATCAATGTGGGTGTCACTAGAGTATCAAAGAGCCACCCCTTAGTCCGGGGCTCCTGAAAATGTGCGTGAAAGCAGCGTCTCTCCAATCTTGCAAGTGCCGCATAGCCTCGTGTCAATCTATCTCTCGCTGGCTGTGCCATGGAGAAATACCCATGTGCTACCTGAGAAGGTGACACCTAAGTAGACATAGAGTCCACTACCTCTATCTGACCTTTAGCTGCGGTGAAAGAGCCGTGTTGGCGTACTGTCCTGGAGTTATGGAAGATCATGACCTTGGTCTTGCCAAGGTTCACTATGAGTCCTCTCTCCATGCAGAAGGTATCGAGCGTCTGTAAATGTGACTGTAGCCCCTCTTGTAACTCTGATAGGAGGACAATGTCATCAGCATATAATAATATGTGTACTGATGTACCTCCGAGGTCTCCTCCTAGCCCTCTTGCTCGTTGTATATAGTCCGTGATCTGGTCGATGTAAAGACCAAAGAGAGTGGGTGAGAGAGGGCAACCTTGTTTCACCCCAATGGTGCTAACAAGGCTGTCTGATAGGCCGCCGGGGCAGCGCACCCTACCTGTGACTCGTGCATACAAAGCATGGATGGCCCATAGCATGTCTGATGGTATCTGTAACTCCTGGAGTCTCCGTAGTAGTCACTCTCGAGGGACCATGTCTCCGCTTCCTTGCCTTCGCGCTCTCAATCAAGCAACGAAGTACGAAGATATGGTCGATAGTGGAAAAAGTGCAACGGAAGCCTTCTTGATCGGGTGCTCTGATCCCAGCTCCCTCAGCATGCGTACTGAGCTCTTCCTCTAGTACTGCCCCATAGATCTTGGCCAGGATGTGGCCTATCATAATAGTCTTGCAGTTCCCTGGGTCCATCATATTGCCGGACTTATGGATAGGCACAATGGTATGCATAGTCCACGAGTCAGGTAGTCCCTCAACCAAAGCACGGTTGAAGAGATGGGCGATTTGGTGGGAAACTACATCGACTGTGTATATAAAGTGCTCGCCCTGTAGTCCTGTGTGGTCTGCTGAACGGCCATGCTGTAGCCTATGGATGGCCTGTCGTACCATGCCTGCCGTGAATAGGGTCGATATCACATGACGCGGTGTGGGAGGGATCGGCAACGGCGGTTGTCCTGGGACGTCATATAACCTCTGGGCGTAGGTGTGCCAGGTCTGAGGATTTGCTATGGGCATAGTTGGGCGTGGCTCGCGTAGGGCCCTCCATGCAGTGGCGCAATCCCTACTCATGAGAAGGTCAAACAACTCAGCCTCCTGTCTCTCCTCGAAAGCTCGCCGCTTCCGGCGTGTGAGGGCTCGCATCTGTCGTCGTGCCTCCCTCTTTATGATGGATCCCAAAATACTATGTGCTCTGAGATGTCGGTATAGTTGTCTACACTCCTCATTGTACCATCTATTCTGGGGTGTATGCCCCAGCCGTGTCGGATGTGCGGTGCTTTGGGTGGTGTATGGGAAGCTGAGAGTAGCGGATGTGTGGAGGATCGAGGATATGTGCAAGCTCATGTCTAAAGTGAATGGTGGTATGGGCATGTGGCGGTATGGTGGCGGGGTGGGATACGCATGGTGTGTCGCGTATGGATAGGGCGAGATATGCGTGATCAACTCCAATCGGTGTGGGTGGGATGGTGAATGAGGTGATGAGATGTGTCGTCTCTGGGGGTCCAATAACATAGTCTACCGCACTGCCTCCTTGCAGTGTCGTGGGTGGAATGAAGGTGAGACCACCCGAGGTGGGCCAGGTCGCCATCCCATTATATATAATGAGACGGTGTGCTTCTCCCATCTGGAGTAGGTGTCGGCCGTATTAGGTGGGTGTGGCGGTGTGGACTGAGGCTCTGAGTGTAGACTTGTCCTCGATGGTGCGAAGCATCTCAAGGTCATCAAAGTCATAGATATCACACTGGTGGCTCTGAGTGCGGGCATTGAAGTGTCCTACAAGGAAGACTTCGCCCATCCCGGTATACTCCATAATGGTGTCACTGAGGGTCCCTCCCTCTCTGAGGGCTTCTCAGGGGAATGTGTGAAGCGCGAGCCGATGGGTGCAATATAGCGGACAACGAAATACATTGCTCTCTCCTTTGATAGATGGAGGCATATCCACATGAATCGTGCCTCTTGGTCTCTGGCTACCACCTGTACCCTGTGCTGTAGCAACTATCTATAGAGCACGTCTACTCCTTATCCTCGTGTGGTGTGCTTTCTCATTTGTCGTCGGTGAACTGACTCCCACATATAGCCCTCAATTCTCGGTAGCTCCTCCCCGGGCTCTCGTGTGTCTCTGTCAAGAAGATCATGTCTCTGCCCTCCATCACCTCCTCGAGGCGTCCTGGATGTGTCCACAAAGATCCATTGAAGCTCGAGATTGCAAAGCGCACTTCATGCTGTGCTGTCTCATAGTCTGCGAATCCCTAGTCAATTGGTCGTCCATCGATTATGAAACGACCGTCTCTGTATAGGGCACGATGTCCGTCCATCGGGCCTGGAGGAGGACACGCAGCATGCATGCGCGTTTGTGCTCTACTTGCATCCGTGTGATGTCTTCACCCAAATAGATCGGGGTGCCCGATGTAGTGCGTAGTGCCGCTCGTTGTCCGAGGAAGTCTCTCCTCCTTGCCTCATCCAAGAACTTAAGGATAAGTGCTCTGCTCCGCGTAGTGTCTCGTCCTTCTCTCCAAGCTCTGGTGAAAGGAAGAGGCTCATCTGTGCGGTATCCAAGTAGTGTGCACAAGCGACGCCCGTCCTGCTCCGGTGATCCGTCTGTCTCTGTGAGGCCAGAGACACGAACATTGAGCCTTCGGGCCTGTCGCATCCGCTCCTCCTCAATGGTGGTGTGTACTATGTGGATCTCCTCATGGTGGGTGTTCTTCTTTGCTTCTTGTCGAAGGTTTTTCTTGACAGCTTCGACCCATCCATCTTTTTTAGTCTCAAGCTCGCTCTGAACCACCTCTATGCACTCTTTCTTTATAGTCGTCCGAATGTCCTCTAGGTGTGGGGCAATCTCCCCCTCCTCACGTATGCTGTCCAATTTCATCTTCATATCAGTAAGCCTAGTGTGCAACTCCTCCTGATTCTGTGAGTGCTTCTTGTGGATAGCAAGAAGCTCCTCCCGCAGGGTTCCCACAGGGACTCGTTTTCCTTCTCCAAGGTTGTTACTTTTGCTTCAAGAGCAACAACTCGACGGGTAACCCTGTTTAGTCCAGAATCTCCTTCTTTTTTATGTTTCCCTATCAACTCTCGAAGGTTATGCTCTAAGGTGGCCAATTGTTCCTCCAACTTGGGGGGGGGGGAGAGAGAGAGAGAGAGAGAGAGAGAGAGAGAGAGAGAGAGAGAGAGAGAGAGAGAGAGAGAGAGAGAGAGAGAGAGAGAGAGAGAGAGAGAGAGAGAGAGAGAGAGAGAGAGAGAGAGAGAGAGAGAGAGAGAGAGAGAGAGAGAGAGAGAGAGAGAGAGAGAGAGAGAAAGAAAGGTATATTAACGTCTTCCAAAGGCCAAACTTGGCCTATGAGACAAAATCATATACAACTGTGGTAATCTCTGTGTAGCAATGGAAAGGAAAAAAATACTCGCTACACAAAACTGTGTAGGCGGAAAACAGCAAAGGATGGTGGTACCTGTAAAGAGGAGGTAGTGGGAATAAAATAATGGTGCCTGGGGGGAGAGTGGTCTGGCTCAGCAGATAATGACCACCTGATACAAAGGGGACCCATGAGGGAGTGAATGTGTATACCCTAACCGCTGATGATGGGTGGAGGTGGGTGGAGTATATGGTACATCGGCGGCGGTAAGAGTGCCTCCTGGAGGACGCCTATCCAAGTGGTGGTAGTGCGCTTATGCTCCATCATGTAGTCGTGGGCTATCCTGATGCGTGAGATATCCTCCTGATGTAGTCGTGGTCGTCGGTACCCAACTAGATGTGGTCGGCGTCGCACTCTCTGTGCCGTTGCCTGTTGGAGTGTGAGCCCTATGCCTCTGGGAGGCGGGTCCGTCCGATGTGGACCAACGCGCTCAAAATACTGAGTGATAGTATGCTCGGTACTCACCCGTGTCTGGTGTGTAGGTTCTAACATCTGATCTCATCTCTCATATGCAGCCATGAGGAAACACCCCATCCTCCGCTGGTCTGCAGTGGTCATGCAGAACTTGAGTGACTCCTCTATCTGGAACCGTGCTCATAGGTCCGAGTATGCCGGGCATCTGATAACGAGGTGCTCCTCACTCTCTATCTCTGTATGGCATACTGGGCACCACCTCTCCTCTTGAGGGACTCCTCTAGCCCGACCCATCTCGATCTCGATCTGATGTGATGAAACTCGAAGCTGCCCAATGATGACTCGAAGGTAGTGTGGTAGGTATGTCTGCATGTAGCGTGGAGTCTCAATAAAGCCCTGGTCTGAAATCCGTAGAAAATGCTCACGGTAGTGAAGCATTTTCGGTGTCAATGTCCTTCCCGGGCTCATCCATGTCCTATGTATGTATGCATGCCATATCTCCTGACGGATGATCCTATTTCTCTCTTGGTGAGAGAGTGAATAGGTGGGAGCCTGGGAGTCGTACTGTACTGGTGGTAGTCTGTCTATGTCAAAACCATGGAGGGCAAGCCAATCCCGTGTCTGTGCATACCATGATGTGGTGTCTCCGGCTAGTGCCATGTCGCGTGATGCCTGGAAAGCTCTGTAAGTGATGCTCTCTGTGTCCATGCTCTGGATCCTGTGTAATAGGCATACTGTTTGGAAGAGTGCCTCTACTAGCATCGGTGGTGCAGCAAGCTCTGCCCTAATGATATCATGGGGTACCGAAGATTTGCTGCGGATGAGTCTAGCAATCATGAGAATCTGCGGTCTCTCCAGTGCTGTCCATGATGATGTGGCTAATCCCGGTTCCCATATAGCTGCACCATACATGAGTGCTGGGGTAACTGAAGTGTCGAAGAGCCACCCCTTTGTGCGGGGCTCCTGAAAATATGCCGGGTGACATTGTCTCTCCATCAAAGCTAGCGCTGCGTATCCACGTGTGATGCGATCACGGGCTGCCTGAGACATGGAGAAAACCCCGGAGGCTGTTGTGAAAGTCACTCCCAAGTAGACATATGAACCAACTACCTCAATGGGTCTGCCTGCCGCTGTGAAATAACTGTGTCTCCTCACCTGTGCTGATGTATGGAAGATCAAAACCTTGGTTTTACCAAGGTTCACTGATAACCCTCTATGTGTACAAAAATCATCTAGGCCTTGTAGGTGACGCTGTAGACCCTCTGCAGACTCTGAAACTAGCACAATATCATCGGCATATAAAAGAATGTGGATAGTAGTCCCTCGTACCTCAATGCCCTCTCCTCCTTGCTGCCATATGAAGTCCACTATCTTGTCAATGTATAAACCAAAAAGGGTGGGTGAGAGGGGGCACCCTTGCTTCACCCCGATGGTGCTAGCAAGTGAATCGGATAGACCGCCTGGGCATCTGACTCTACCTGATACTCTCTCATATAAGGCGTAGATCCCCCATATCATCTCCTCTAGAGCCCCGATATCGTGTAGACGTCTGAAGAGCCTCTCCCTGCCTCTCCCTGGGAACTATGTCGAAGGCTTTGCAGAGAGAGAGAGAGAGAGAGAGAGAGAGAGAGAGAGAGAGAGAGAGAGAGAGAGAGAGAGAGAGAGAGAGAGAGAGAGAGAGAGAGAGAGAGAGAGAGAGAGAGAGAGAGAGAGAGAGAGAGAGAGAGAGAGAGAGAGAGAGAGAGAGAGAGAGAGAGAGAGAGAGAGAGAGAGAGAGAGAGAGCAGTGAGTTTACTCTGTCTCCCTCGTGTCTGGGCAGCCGCAGTAGGCTGGAGGAGAGAATCTCTGTGACTCTGTATCTCTAATAAGAATCTCGCCCGAGCTGTCGTTGATCTCTAGAGCCCATGATCTCTCGGAGGGTGGGCTGCTCTGTAAATAGAGTCTTGTATCTGTCTCTAATGTCATCATATATGCTACATCTGCAAACAAAGTGCTCCTCATCCTCCATCTCTACTTTGCATATCCTGCATAGCCTCTCCTCTCTGGTATGTTTGCGGCTCTGCCTATCTCAATCTCTAGTCGGTGTGATGAGACCCTCAACTGGCCAATCGCTACCCTCGAGCTATGAGGCATGTAGGTATCCATGTAGCGTGGTCGCTGGATGAAACCATCAGCTAGTATGTCTAAGAACTGGTCTCAGTAGTGGGATAGTCTCGATCCCATGTGTGGTGTGTGCCATGTCTGACTAATGTAGAGCTGCCAAGGTGAGTCCGGGTCATATTGAAAAGGAGGCAATCTATCCATATCAAGTCCATGACTATCAAACCATGTTCTAACTTGAGTGTACCAAGCTCTCTCATATCTCAACTCTGATATCTGTATAGATGCCTCAAAAGCTTTGTGTATGAGTCTTTCTGTAGGGAGCTCCCTCACCCTCTGAATAAAGCAGATAGTCTGGAATAGTACATCTACTACCATGGGTGGTGCAACTAGCTCTGCCTTTTTGATGTCATGTGGCACTGACTATTTCCCGCAAAATAGTCGCGAGATCATACGTACTTGTGGCCTCTCGATTGCACTCCACTGGGTGTCTGCGAGGCCCGGTGCCCAAACTGTTGAAGCATACATCATAGCTGGTTTGACTAGTGTGTCAAATAGGCACCTCTTTGTGCGAGGCTCTTGGAAGTGTGCCGTGTGACATCTCCGCTCTAACATGGTCAATGTTGCATATCCTCGTGTGAGTCTATCGGTGGCTGCCTGTCTCATGCTGAAGGGGCCAGGCAAGCTCGTGAATGTGACTCCGAGTAGACATAGGAAGTGACCACCTCAATCTGTCCACTGCCAACTGTGAATCCTGCTCCATTCCTCACCATGGGGGAGGTGTGGAAGATCATGACCTTGGTCTTGCCAAGGTTTACTGTCAAGCCTCTCTGTGTACAAAACTCATGGAGGGCATCTAGGTGGCGCTGTAATCCCTCGGGTGACTCTGAAATCAATACAATGTCATCTGCATATAATAAAATGTGGACCTGTGTACCTTCGAGGTTTGCACCCTCCCCTCCAGCTCGGAGAATGTAGTCCTCAATCTCGTCGATGTAGAGCCCGAATAGAGTGGGAGAGAGTGGGCAACCTTGCTTAACACCCACTGTGCTAGCAATGGCCTCTGATAGCCCCCCCGGGCATCGAACCCTCCCAATCACCCGCTCATAGAGTGTGTAGATAGCCCAAATCTTCTTTGATGCTATCTCCAAGCTATGGAGTCTCCGAAAAAGCTTCTTCCGTGGCACAATATCGAAGGCTTTGCAGAAATCCACAAATCAACAATATAATCTCTTCTTCCGCATCTTTGCCCCGTCAATGAGGCAACGTAGAATGAAGATGTGATCAATAGTGGAGAAAGCCCATCGGAACCCTGCTTGACCACGTGCTCGTAGCCCTTCCATCTCTGCATATGAGTTGAGCTCTATCTCGAGAACCGTCCCATAAAGCTTGGCCATGGTGTGACCAATCATGATAGTCCTGTAGCTCCCTGGGTCCAAGGTATCCCCAGATTTGTGAATGGGTACAATGGTGTTCCTCGTCCACTCCTCTGGGAAGCCCTCCCCTATAGCCTGATTGAAGACGTGCAATCAATGGAGCTATAGTGAAGGTAGTATATATGAGGTGCTCGCTTTGCAGTCCTATGTGGTCAGTCGAACGCCCATTGTTGGAAATTAAGTAGGCCCATAACTAATTTCACAGGTCCCATAGGTCCAAGATCTACAACATAGATTCCAGTATCTTCCAAAATTGACAAACATTAACATACCACACTTAATCATACAATGATGAGACAAAGATAGAGAGAGATTAAACAACATGTGTAAAGTGTTACGCAAGCCACTGCTTACTCACACCATCATATATACAAATGTCAAATTACAATGTGGGAGTCAAAATCTCAACCACTCTATGTGAACAGAAATAGATGGAAGAGTGTATGTACAAAATTTACAAGAATATTCAGATGTAGGGACAGAAGTCTGAATATGTATGAGATGTATGACCTGATAGGTTGTAGAAGAGTGAATATGAGTGACAGAAAGAGGAAAGATCAGTTTGAAACTGATATTCAGCAAACCCTAATCTGATTTTAGGCTATGGAAGACCCTAAATCAGATGTGTGTGTGATAGATCACATACTTACAGAATTAGCATACAGAATTAGCATAGAATGCTAACATGTTGCTGAAAG
The DNA here is from genome assembly GCA_020310875.1 of Ceratopteris richardii. Classification (NCBI taxonomy): domain Eukaryota; kingdom Viridiplantae; phylum Streptophyta; class Polypodiopsida; order Polypodiales; family Pteridaceae; genus Ceratopteris; species Ceratopteris richardii. Next base: position 111,172,562 of record CM035433.1, read on the forward strand.
AAATCCTCATACTCATATGGAAACACCTTCTCTAACACCTCATCTGAATGCATGTAGCATGCATGTACTGATTCTCCTTTATGTATGCCGAATATGACTCCAGATATGGATGCCACTGCCTCCATAAGCTCCAAGTAGTACCTATGTGCATAAAGAGAATATGTATCTGAATAGTTAACATAAGATGCAATCTTATGTTAAGCTCCATCCAATGTCTTTGAAGTACACCATAATCTTCATGTAGAAGACAATCTTCAAATACATCATGTAGATGGCTGATCCAAACCACCAAGCTGTTGCTAGGTGAGTCTTCTGCACAAACAAGAGTGTGAGCACACTCTTCTCCAAGAAGAACTCCATGGCTGCTCCTCAACATAGCTCCATAGCTCCTTCTAAAGTGCACCATGGCTGCCCCATGAGTGCTTAGAGCACCACCTCCTCAAGCTCCACCGCAAGCTAGCGTTGGAATTGGTTGGGATGTCTAACAAAGTGAGCCAAGACTCTCTTATATAGGTTTTAAAGCTCCATGCGAAAAACTCACTAAAAAGCGCTTTATTTTAATCTCATCACTTTTTAAATTGCTTTTGCTTTATTTTAATTTAATCATTAAAAAGTGCTTCTGGCTTGCTTTTTCATACTTCTGACTACTTGATGAATGATCTGACAACATTTTTATGATCCTCATGCTGAGAGCTATCAAATGAGGTCAAAACCCTAAATCAGCAGAAAATTAGGGTTAAGGTTTTCTTCCAAATCTGATCTCTGATGACTGCATGTCATATACCATTAGAAAGCTCTCTTCAAGCTCTACAAGATAGGCTCATAAAAATTTTAGTCAAATTTTGTGCCAAAAATGATCAAGTACCAAAATTAGGGTTTCTGCCCTAAATGGATTTTGGATTGATGTGACATTGATTTCCAACACCCATGCTGAAGCTGCTCAATGGCCCTCTGGATCATCTTTGCTGTGAAGAAAGAGGAACGAGTATGGCGTGGTCCAGGTGGCTGGGGATGGAAGGCTGTCCAGGTATCTCATACAGTCTCTCAGCATACTCGTGCCAAATATGTGGATCTCCAATAGGTGTGGTCGGTCGTGACTCGTAGTATGCGCCATGAAGCAATGCAATCCCTGCTCATCAATAAATGGTATAGCTCAAGCTCCTTTGCCTCCTCGAAGGCCCGTCTTTTTTGGCATGTGAGGGTCTTCATATGTCTTCTAGCTTCCATCTCTGTGATCTCTCCCAATGCTCTCTGAGCTCGTAGTCGACGATAGAGACTCTTGCACTCTTCATCATATCAAGGATTCTGTGACATGGTTCTTAGGGGAGGTGTGTGACTAGAATGGGTGGTGTGTGGGAATGAACCGATGGCGGATGCTTGAAGGATGGATGCTATATGTGAGGTAAGTATAGGTAGTGAGGTAAGTATAGGTAGTGGGGTGTCAGGATGAAGCGAAAGAAGGCTTTCCTTAACTCAGGCTGAGTATATGTGAGCATGCTCGTGTGTGAAGTGGGTGGTAGTGTGTGGGGGACCTGTCACGGGTGTGTGTGGGAATGTCCCCCTTGAGGGATAGTGCAAGATATGCGTGATCTTCCCCAATGGGTATAGGTGGGATGGTGAAAGAACTGAGTATGTGGGTGGCCTCCCTCGGTCCCATGATATAAATCCACGATACTCCCTCCTCCATCTGTAACTGAGTCCGGTACGCATGTCAATCTCCCTGACATAGGCCACTGTCTATCCCATTATAAATAACGAGGGGGTGTTTGGACCTGAGTTTGAGTAGGTGAGTACCGTAGAGTGTGTGTGTAGAATCAGCTGAAACTCGTGCCACATATTCCTTCTTTAGAGTGGGTAATATGACTAGATCCCTTCGGTCAAAAGCCTCGCACTGATCGCTTCCCCTCTTGGCGTTGAAGTCTCCCATGAGGAAGACTTCCCCTAGAGTAGAGTACTCCGTGATCTCCTCTGAAAGGCAAGTATAAGGTGAGCCCTCCTCCTGATCCATTGATAGAGAATCGAGAGCCAGAGGGTGCAAAATAGCATAATGCAATGTAGATGGTCCTCTCGTGTGAGAGCTTTAATCGGATCCAAAGGTATCTGGCCTTTGAGTCCTGTGCGACGATCTGTATCCTTCTCTGAAATCCATCTCTAAAGAGTATCGCTACTCCCCCGGATCCTCTCGTAGTGTGGTGGCGTGTATAATTTTTGTATGTAGACTCCCATTGGAATTTGGAAGCCATGCACCTGAGGTAGACTCCTATCGAGGCTCTCATGTGTCTTTGTCAACAAAATAATCTCTCTATCTTTGCTCACCTCCTCGAGCCTCTCTGGATGTGTCCATAAATCGCCATTGCAGTTCCACGTTGCGAGATGTATCTCCTCAACTGACTCAGGCCGTGAATCCCTATAGTATGGCTTTGCCCTCAATGATGATCCGACCATCTCTGTATGAAACCTTCTTCCCTTCTCTACGAGCCTCGTGTACTCTTGGCATGCATGCACGACGTTGCGAATAAAAATGGAACTTTTTGCTTCGGAGGGGAATTGCAAAATGAGAGCTCCTTTTTTTGAGAGATCTTTTCCTACTCTCCAACATTTGGTGAATGAGAGAGCCTCCTCTTCCTTGTAATCGAGCTTCTTACATAGTGTCTTCCCATCCATCTCGGGGGTGGAGCCTTCCTTTTCTAATATTCCTGTGATCTGCAGATTAAGACGTCGAGCTCGTCGCATCTTCTTCTCCTCAATGGCCATGTGTACAATAAGAGCTTCTTCTTTTGCCTCTTTTTTGATGTTTTTCTTCACCAGTTCAACCCATCCTTCTTTGGTTGCCTCGAGCTTCGTGTCAATGCTCGCGGTCAGTGCTTCGGTGAGCTCCTTTTTAAGCGCTTCCCTTGTGTCTGCTCTAAGTTCACTTTCTTCTGGGCTCAGAGAGACTATCAATGCCTCGAGGGCCTGGATTTGTTCTTGCATGATCTTTTTCTCTTCAATCCAATCTTGTTGCCTCTTGAGCCATAGTTCTCTTTCCTTCAATCTCTCCATTTCTCTATCTTCTTTAATGTCTTTGATCTGATCTTCCAAGGCTTTGATCTTCTCAAAAGCTCTTCTCATTTCTTTATTTAATGCTTTATCTGCCTCTTGTTTCACGTCTCTGACAGCTTTACTGATCATCTCTTCCACCTCTTTTTTTTCTAGTCTTGCCATTTTTTCTCTTCTATTTGTATGTGCCTCAAAAGTTAGGGTTTTTTAGGGTTCCATCATGAACCCCCTTGATGAACAGAGCAGCTGATATGATAGAGAGAGAGAGAGAGAGAGAGAGAGAGAGAGAGAGAGAGAGAGAGAGAGAGAGAGAGAGAGAGAGAGAGAGAGAGAGAGAGAGAGAGAGAGAGAGAGAGAGAGAGGAAAGAAAGAAAGAAAGACTTTTTAACGTCTATTAGAGGCCAAAATCGGCCTATGAGACAAAACATATACATGAGTATGATCCAATCCACTGTGATCCCAAAAGGAAAATAAAGTGAGTACCGCAAACGGGTATAAAAGGAGTGGATAGTAACTGGCATCAAGGGTGTGGGGTGCTATGGGTATGCACTCTATATGCTCAATGGGTGAGATACAAATATGATATGCATAGGGAGGGGAGGCTCGATGGTATCACAACCCACTAAATGCCTGGAGTGGGTGTAGGATATAATCCATCGGTGGGTAAGGCATCATGGAGATCCTCAAAATGCTCTGAACATCCAAATCGATAGGGGTGCGCTGCTGACGTCTCCGTATCTCCATGTCATGGCGTGCGTGAATCGCCTGAATCTCTCTCTGATGTGGACGGGCTCTCCGGACTCGGGGTCTCGGTCGTCGACGCTGTCGTCTAAGCTCCTCTGCTCTGTGTAATGTGACACCCCGCATCGAGCTGGGTCCTCGAGTGGCTGTGGGTTTGAAAAAATCGGTAATATAAGTCTGAGGGGGGGGGCCAGGTGTCTCTCCATCTGCTGCTGGAGGAGTGATGCACGGCGGTGCTGGAGCTCTACTAGGAAACGACCTAGAGGGCACTGGTCCTCTGTCCCCAATAAAGCCCTGATCTCTTTGGGCCCCCTGAAGAGCTGTGGGTAGCGGTCTCTGATGTCCTCATATGCCTGGGGGCCAGGTGTCTCTCCATCTGCTGCTGGAGGAGTGATGCACGGCGGTGCTGGAGGTTGCTTGAAAGTGTGTCGTTTGTGTTTTTGGGTTTTACTGATGGATGTCTATGCAAAATCAAGGTCTTTTATTCCTTTTCTATGGTGATTTCATCTTTTTGTCTATATGTGGTACTATCGGTGTCATTTGTCAAGTGTTATGAATCTCTCTCTAGTTCTGATCGTCTTGTCTTTACCTTGGAAACAAGTCAGAGAGCGTATTGATCAATAGCTTTCCTTAGTTTCACTTTCCTTGGGTCTTGTCTGGTATGCTATTATCAGAACTAGATGTTAGAACTAGAGTCGTCAAGTGTCATGAATCTCTCTCTAGTTCTGATTGAAACAGACCCTTCGAAAATCAATAATTACACTATGATAACCAGTATGGCTGAGTTTGCCCATCACTTCCGGAAGTGATAGAAACTCAGTTCACAGAGCTTCTTGTGAGTTCATGCTCATGGTGTGTGTGCATTGTGGGGTGCATGTGTGAGCATGTGTTTATTCTTAGCTCTATACCCACTATTGGGCACTGATGACGTTAGTGGGGATGTCATAGTATTGAGTCAATACTGTGCATAATGGAGCTGATATGCTATATAGCCTTGTGGTTGACTACCATGAGCTTACAGTTGCACTTTCATTTGAGGGTGCGTTTGGGGTTTATCTTGATTCATTCTGATATATATGATTGTCGTATTAGCGGACATGGAGTTTTCTCTTGTGGATTTTTCGTCCGAGTTGCGACCAGTTGTTAGATGTGTATACCCTATCAACTTTGCAATTTCGTCTAATTTTTCGTATCTTTTGTTTGCATTTGGTGCTAGGATTCATTATGACCGAGTTTGCCCATCACTTCAGGAAGTTATAGAAACTCAGTTTGCAGAGCTTCTTGCGAGTTCATGCTCATGGTGTGTGCTGTTAAATGCGTATGTGAGCATGTATTCATTCTTAGCTCTATACCCACTTTGGGCAGTGATGAGGTTAGTGGGGATATCATAGTATTGAGTCAATACTGTACATAATGGAGCTGATATGCTATATAGTCTTGTGGTTGACTACCATGAGCTTATAGTTGCACTCTGGAGGGTGAATTTGGGGTCTAGCTGGATTCATTCTGGTATATCTGATAAGGAGTACATAAGGTCTAGGTCACTTTCATTAGTTTCAAATATTCAAAAGCATAGAAACATGCTTTAATGTAGCTTCTAAAAGAAATAGCTGAACTCAGATTTGCTTTTTGTCCTAAGAAAATCATTTCACCCTTTTTTTTTGCTTTACATCGTCTTGTTCTATGCTGACTGTGCATATGATAGATTGGGTGTACTCCAAGGCATAGTTATCCACACAGTTTACCTATAATAATTTCTACTCATCCAGTGGTCATACCTAACCTCTCATCCTAAATCTCTTCAACCAGCTCTTTTAGCCTTCTCATATTTTGTAACTTCATCATGTTTGAGATCTATATTTTTATATCATCACACTTTTTGGATAGATCACACAGTTTATTGCTTTATTCTGCAAACTAAATAATGATAGATGAGGTCATTAATGTATTATTGGTTTTTGAAGATTTTCAGGTCTCAATGTGTTATTCTAGGGATACACAGGATGTGTTAGGAGGGAGTAGTATGGAGATGCCAAGGGAGGTCCAGGCAATAGGGGGTTCCTGTTGGGGAAAGAGTGGGTAGTGGGTTGTGTGTGTTTGGGAAGGAGGGGGAGTGGCCATGGGGACCCATGGGAACTTTCAACTGGTTTATTTGGGGAGGGGCAGGAGGGGCATGGGGCAACTTCAGAACAGTAACAAACACATTCTTTTGGCAATCTGGCAGGTCTTCCTCAGAGGAGATAGTGTCATCATTATTCAGAAGCTATCATAGCGTAATTATTGATTTTCAAAGGGTATGTTTCAATCTGAGCAGTGCACTTGTGGAAAGACACTTTCATTTTGTTTGCAAAATCAACATCATAGGCTTAATGATTTTATATGCATTTCATCACGATCTTATCAAACTGGATGACTCGAGAAGTTAATGGTTCGTAGATGTGCAGATTTATGGAAGCAAATGTTTTAAGGATATTTGGAGGTAAGCAATATGATTTCAGAAATAGGTGTGTTTAGGAACATGACCAGAATGCAAAGGATAAAGGAAGTGGAAAGGATGTTGGAAGGGGCAAGTGAGAATATCAGATTCACTACCTCTTGCATAACATGTGAAACAAAGATTTGTGACTGCAGGGAACATGAGCTGAAGGATATCCAGGGTTGTAATGACTTGTTGGAGGGACACACATCTGTGTTGTCATGCTTCCATGTCTCCTTCGCTGTTCATAATACACTCATTCTATGGTTTGCATAGCGTCCATACAATCGGGATCAGATCAATCTACTGTTGGGTTCAAATTTCTTGTATTGTAACTGTGTGATTGTGAACTTGTCAACTGCGAAGATCTCAATTGTATTTTTGTCTGTAACATTGTCAACTTCAAAATGAAAATGTACATAACCCCTACCTTTTTGTGTCCTTGTCCCCATTCTCCTATTTTCCCAATTAGAATGCATGATAAGAAGTTTTGAGAGGATTCTGGAATAACTTCAAAAGAAGTTTTGAATGATGGAAAGTCTTATTATGAATTAAAGATGTCCATTTTATTTGATTTTCTCTTGTGCACAATGATTGCTAGATGTTGAAAACTATTGGCAGTGTGATTTTTCAACAAGGGCTTCAATAATGCATGATTAATAATAGGTTGGTTTCTATTGATGCCTTATTATTAACGCTTTTCAATCATTATCACAAAGTGACAGTGGCCTGAGACTAAAGAGGGCAGTTTTTGTCCCCTAGTCCATCTTTGTATTGGAAAATTGAATGTAGTAAATAATAAAGAAGGTGAACATTTTGGTTTCACGAAACGTTATTTGCAACAACTGCCTTCATCAATATGTTATTGGATCATTTCATGTATCATTGGAGATGACTTTGCATATCAATTACAACAACATTGTAACGGTTAAGAATCAGGAGATTAGAGATCGTTCAACTTTAGAGCACAAATGCTAGTTTGTGTTTTCATAGGATTTAATTTCCTACACTTCACAGTAGCATTTATAGTCTCAAAGCAATGAATTTTGTTGACTATTTTTACGTTCTTTTCATTGAATCTTCTATTGTTTAAGGTAATCATTTTTTAGTTTGATAATTTCATTTTGAATATGCGAGACATTGTGGTTGTATCTTTCTTGAGAGGGAGAGAGGACTATGAATCACTGAAATGATCAAGTATGGCTGGTATATCGTGTGGCATAAGTGATACGTTCTTTGATGTTAGCAGGAGTCTTTAGTGTTGGTCTCTTTCTTGCATCAGTGTTTTGATTGTTTAAACTAGCATATACAATGTAAGGAGCAATCATACACGAATTATTCCTTTTATTGTAAACCATGGGGAGTAGATGGTTATCATACTTCAAGGAAAAGGGAAGTAAAAGATGGGTTGCTTTTAATCTTGCACAAATATAGCATGCATGTGATATTAGTGCCGTAACTTATGATACTTGCAAGAACTAAAAAAGAAATTATGGAGGGACACAAAGAGGTTTGAATATTGAGATCTTAACAATCCCAAGGTAAAAGAATATTTGCTCGATTGATACAGCTTTGGCAACAAACCTAGCCTTATACCTTTTGTACGAGGATAAAATAACGTAAAGATCAAATTTTTGTACAAGGATAAAATCACGTAAACCTAGCCTTATACCTTTTTGTATGAGGATACCTTTTCGTATGAGGATAAAATCACTCTTCATAAAACATCATATTTAGATTGCATAGCAGCGATGCAATTTTTGAATTTTGTGTTTCATTAAAAGAATTAAGGTCATTCTCATCACAAAGACTAGAGACAACCATTGCATAGCAATCTGAAGCTAAAGAAGCATTATGAGAGCTCAACTGAGTATCATATGATAAATATATATCTAATTTTCTATCTTTCAAAGACTACCCCAACCATTTAGGCATAGTTTTTCCCTCTTCTATGTCAAATATCTCATCAATAAGTGCATCATGTAAATCTACATAAGAAATAGAATGATGTGTGTCATCATTCGAAACTTCTAAAGGTTGAGAAATCACCTCATTAGGACCAACATTGACTATTCTCTTGTAAAAAGAGACAACAAAGGATCATACTCATCTTTTGAGCTCATTGATGTCTCCTTGGAACATGAAAGTAAGGGCTAAATTGCATCTTCCACAAAAATATCATCACAAATAACCAGAATGTATTTAGTCTATGGATAATGCAAATGATAGCCTTTGCTTATAGAATTGTATCCAACAAAAATACATTTCATAACTTATCATCTAGTTTTCTACATTGTCGTTCAAGAACTAATTACATATGCTAAACAACCAAAAACATGCAAATGAACATTTGATGCCATACCTCATATGGAGTGATAGATTGCAATACTTTGATGGGGACACTTGTTAAGTACATATGTCGCACACATAATAACCTCAAGTTAGAAGTTGTGGTAAAGTTTAACTTTTGATCATAAACCTTGCCATTTCCATTAGGAACTTGTTATTCCTCTTAGCATCTTCATTTTGTTGAGGTGTATATATGATTATATGTTGATGTTTTATTCCACGCTCAGCCATAAATGTATTAAACTCAAAGGACATATATTCTCCCTGGATTTCTCATTTTACATGTCAATAGATTTTCAACCATAATCAAGAACCGTTTAAAGCACTTGGACTTTTCTTTTAATGTATAAATTCATGCATGCCTATAAAACTCATCAATGAAAGGTACGAAGTATTGGTGATCCCAAAATGAAGATGTCTACGTAGGACCATAGCCATTACTATGAACACACTACAATTTATGTGAAAGTCTAATTGAATCATCTTTGGGGAAGAAGGAATGCTAGAATTTATCCAAAATACAACACTCATAGACATGCTTAGAAGTTTTCTCAAGGTTAAGAGGATACCACTTCATATTTCTGCAAGCAAAGCAACCAACATAATTTAGGTGAGGAAAGCATGCCCACAAAAGTTTTTCATGTGAAATAGCCTAAGAATCATAAACTTCACATGTTGAATTATCCTCAAATTTTGCATAATCTATGAGCTTATATTGCCCATGATATAAAATTCCAAAAGCAATTACAATATCACCATTCAAGAGATTATGAATTGTACATCTATCGTCAACAAATTTAACCAAGCCAATGTTGACTAGTACTAAAACCGATAACATATTTTTCTTGATCCTTGGAACCTTTTAAGGCATTTGACAATGTGAAGGAACTACCATCCACAATAGTGAGAACGATCTTTCTAACTCCCATGATAGGATAAGAGGAGTTAGCGTATATAATAATATTCCCTATAAGAGCTGGCTCAAGTGAAGTGAAGTAATTGTGTTGCATCTGAGTCTACTACGAATATACACTACTCATGAAAAGATGGATCATACCTACAAAGAGTAGTAAATGGCTAGTCCTTATTTTGAACAAGGTTAGTTAAATTTGTTTTCCATGTAGAGGCCTCTATAACAACCATTCAAGCCTCTTTCTTCTCTGTGTAGTTTGCACCCTACTTAGAATAATTCTTAATGATATGGTCATTTGCCTTAAAATACTTCTAAAACTATTTTTGATTTTTTGTCTTGTGATTTTTGTCTTTCTTCTTTAAATGTGTACATTTGCAGATTTTTGCTTACTAGTAGATAAACTCCATTTACCTTTACCCTTTTGACCAGCAAAGAAATCTTGATCTGCAATACGTATAATTGACGTGTTCTACCTAGATTGGTCTTCATGCAACAAAATAGAGACCAACTCCTCAGATGTTAATTTGGATTACTTTTTTTTCATCAACCAAAGAGTAGAAGCAAAACTCTAACAAGAATCTAGAAGACCATTAAGGACATTGTATGCAAGCGAACTATCTGGCAAGATTCATCAACATAAATTAATTGCTCTTTGAAATCCTTGATCTTTATTAGAAAAGTGTCCATTGAATCTCCTTCATACATGTGCTCGCTCTTCAACTATTTTTGAAGGTAACCAACATGAGCTTCTTTTCTTGCTTGATATACTATTGTAAGAGTATTCCATGCATCTTTTGTTGTTATGGAGGAGCGAATGTGAGGTACAATGAAATGTAAGTTGCTATATAGTAGGTGCAATGAGAATCATAACACGAATAGAAAATTTAAGATCATCATCTTCAACACCATTTGCATCACCTTCAATCACTGTATTTGTAGGTGTGCTAGGATGTCTTTTAACATGCTTTCTTTTGCTATCAATACATGATGCATCATGTATTCCATAAGAATTTCGCTATCAATACATGAGAATCATGTATCAATAATCCACAAACCTTTTGCTATCAATACATGAACATCATGTATGCCCACAATCACGCAATTGAATGCTTCTTCATAGTCAATCCCATAAATCTCCACACATCTTTATGCTCCTAATCTAAATTTTAAGCTACTTATTATATAATTAGAATTATTATCTACTTTGTAGATCCATTTATAGCCTATGTAATTCTTTCCTTTTGCAAACACTGAAAAACTTGAAGCTTCATAAAAGAACATCTTAAAGGGTGGAAACCACCTTAAAAATTTCCACGATATCCATATATGCATATCTTCCAAACTATGATTCCCATAACATCTAACATCATTAAAATGACATAAGTCCATAAGATGCTTGTTTGTTGGAGAACAATTTCAAAGACAAGTGTGAAACACCAATCTAGTTAAACTTGATCTTAACGCAGATAATAAAACATTTAAAAATCTAAGAAATATAACAAAGTCCTATAAGAGAAGTGACTTCAAACTTCTTTAGAACCAAAATAGACTTACCCTCATGTCACTCTAGGTATTCCTAACCTTGAGTGGTCTCACAAGTAATAGATTTATCCTAACTATCCTTGTGTCCTTTGTAGATTCATCATTTTAGGTCTCATATATCAAAAGTTCGTAGGATTAGAACGAAACCTCTTCATTCATCTAACCTAGGAATTCTTGGTTTGTCATCCATAAAAAAATTGGAATAATTTCTTTTACTCTTAGGGATTTCTTGTAGGCTTTTGTTAACCCTTGTTATTTTCTCCATCCCTATATGGATGTTGACCATACTGTTTCCCATTTTAACATCAAACCACTATAATTTATCTCTAGAATATCTCCTATTTCAAACAAATTCAATGCCTAATAATATACCATAACCTCCATATAGATTTACTACTAAAAGTTAGTCGCTTTCAAAGTCCGTTCTATGATTCTAATAGAAATAAACTTAGCCTTTGGTTGATCAAGATATCCAAAAATGTGTCTACCATTTCCCCTAAAACGTCCTTTAAGTTACTTGAGTCCATCTAGTTTGATGTGTAGTTTCTTAATAGATCTTTAGAGAGGAATTAAAATGGTTTGTTTGGTTGTCAAGCTCTAAGGAAATTTGACCATAAATCATCCATTGGAGACAATATTTTTTTTGAATAAATTCCCATTAATATATATGGCTTCTAACCCTTACATAAGAAAATGATAGGTTTGCCTTCCAAATCACTCTAGGTTTTCTTAAATCTTGAGTGTAAAGACTGAAATATTGTGATGGTAATGCACCCCAGTGGATCCCCCTTTTCAAGAGCTTAACGATGATATCGTGGAGTAGAAAATCGAGCTCTAGAAATCACACACAGTACTCCACAAAGAGGTTGCAGGATACACAGAAAACACACAGTACATAGAGAGCACAAATAGAGATATCTTGGGTGTTACAAATGTGGTCGAACTTACAGCCTGTGGTTGACCAACCCACTATATGTTTTATTAAAGAATATATACAAAAGTTTCCAATGGCCATTTGACGTTTCACATGGACACTAAAGGTAACAATCTACTAGTAAAGGTCAATATGGCAGAAGTGAATATGGGAGGAAAATAAAGAATGATAAAGAATACCTAAGTGTAAGTATACAAACTATACCTCCCACCTAATGGGAAGGTTACACAATATACAAGTAACTATGTAAGATCATGAATCAAGTAACCCCCATCAAGTGACAATGGTGCTTAAAGTTATCCTATGGTGGAGCTTTAGTCAAAGCATTTGCAACATTATCTCGAGTATGAATCTTCACAAGAATAATGTGCTCAGTGACTAAGCAATCTCTAATGAAGTAATACCTAATCTCAATGTGCTTGGTCTTTGCATGATATGCCAAATTCTTAGCCAAAGCAATGGCACTCTGACTATTGCTAAGAAAACGAGGTACATGCTAAGGTAGAACCATATCATAAGCAAGATGAGAAAGCCACAATCTTCCTTACATGCCTCACTCGCTGCAACATACTCTGCTTCTATGGAGGAAAGAATTCTTAAAAATGAGATCTCCAAGGTATAACACCTTGCAGCAAAGTGAAAAATGTACTCTGATGTAGATTTCTGATTGTTTACACAAGCTGCATAATCAGAATTTGTGTAACCAATAACATACATCTTTCCTCTACCTAAGCATAGAAACTTGTCCGTAGTGCCACTCAAATATCTCAAAATCATCTTGATCGCTTCCCAATGCTTCTTGCCAGGATTAGAAATATATATACTCACAACTCCCATTGCAAATGCAATGTTTGGTCTCCTAGCTCCCGTAACATACATGAGACCACCAACAACAGACCGATAAGGAATTTTGTACATGAATTCCTTTTCCTCATCTGATTTGGGGCAATCATCCTTGCTCAATTTCACATATGTGGGTAATTGTCTACTCAATGCTTTTCCACCTTGCATATTGAACCCATGAAGTACATTGGATATATTCTCACTTTGAGAGAAGTATATGCATCTTTTGGTTGCATCATGAGTAATGCACATGCCAAGAATATGGTTGCATCCCCAAAATCCTTCATATCAAATGTTCCACTCAACTTCTTTTTGAGAAATGACATCCATAAGAGGAGTTCTGAGCAATCAACATATCATTGACATAAAGTATCAAGCATATCAAATTTCCATCTAAGCGTCCCTTTGTGTAGAGAAAATGATCCTCATTGCTTTGAGAATAGCCTTGAGACTCCATAAAAGAATCAAACTTTTGGTACCATTGCCTAGGGGACTTTTTAAGTCCATATAAGCTCTTTTCAGCTTACAAACTATCCTTTCTTTGCCAAGAACTACATAGCCCTATGGCTGTTCCATATAGGTAGCATATGTAAGATCTCCATGCAAGAAAGAAGTTTTCACATCCATTTGGACTAGCTCTAAGTCCTCCATTGAAAAAAATCCAAGCAATATGCATGGGGTAGTCATCATCTTGGCGAATGGAGAGAAGATTTCCTCAAAATCAACACCATGTTTTTGCTTAAACCCCTTTGCAACAACTCGTGCTTTATACTTTGGAGAAGCACTATCTGATGTGAATTTGAGCTTATATACCCATTTACATGGTAAAGCTTTCTTGGTCATTGGCAAAGGTACTAAGTCCCAAGTACCATTCTTGTGAATATAATCCAATTCACTCTTCATGGCACATTGCCACAACATGATTCTTTGTCTACATAGCCTCTTTGTAGCAAGAAGGCCCAACAACATCTATTAGCATAAAAAAAAATGCAAACGTGGAACATATCTATGAGATGGATATGAGACACATGCAAAACATTTCAATGGTTGCTGAACAAGAACATTTGCAGACTAATATGATTGGGCATTCTCTTGAAGATCCCTATGTGCATCATTTTTATGCATGCTAATTGGAGGACTATTATCCTCAAACACCACTCTTCTCACTTCAACCTCCTTAATGGGTTGTTTATGCATCTTAGAATCATTGAAAATGGCATCACTACTTCTAGTCATTGACCGTGTTTCACGATCCCATGAGTGATATCGGAATTGGCCTTCACAACCATATCCAAGAAAAATAAATTTCTTTGAATTATGGTCCAAAATTTGTCTAACATTCTTGGTTATATGAGCATATGCTTCACACCCAAAAATGCAAAGATGATCATAATATGGTGGCTTCCCTGTCCATAACTCTTATGCCACTTTCAGATCTTTGGCAGTACTAGGTGAAAGGTAAATCACATGAACTGGAGTCGATATTGCTTCTATCCAAAAGCCTTGTGAAAGGTTTGCATGATGCAACATAAAAACTAGTCTATCATGAATAGTTCTATTCATCCTTTCAGCAACACCATTTTGAAATGGGGTATAAGGGGTTGTAACTCTCTTGAAATTCCTCTAGAGTGACAAAAAAGGTCAAATTCATGTTAGGTATACTCACCCTCATTATCTGAATGTAAAGCCTTGAGCTTAGTTCCTTTTTTATTCCTAATTGAAGAAAGCCATTTTCTAAAATTAGGGGGTACCCCATCCTTTGTTTTGATAGGATCTATCCAAAATTTTTTCTAGTAGCATCATCGATGAAAGTGACAAAGTAAAGAGAAACACCTAATGACCTTGTGGGCATAGGACCACACATGTCTGTATGAACAAGATCTAAAGGCTAAATCGAAGAGTCAATGTGTGTCTTATGCGCATTCCTAGTTTGCTTTCCATATTGAAAATGCTCACAAAATGAAAAATCAAAGAAAGATAGCACAAGTAAGTAGCCAAAAAAAGAAAGACTTTCAATTCCACTACAAGGTATGTGGCCTAAACGGCCATACCAAATACAAGCAATAGGCTGTTCAGCAACAACAAACAAGTTTCTTTTTGTGATACAAATAAAGGATAAATTGAGCTAACTTTGCTTCGCTTTGCAATAACCATATTGCACTTTGATATGCGAAAGGGTTGAGCATATAGACTACATTGTAATGAAATCTAGTAGCCACATGTGGGAAAGAGAATCAGCCATAAGAGCCTTAGTGGGCACACCACTATTAAGTGTGAACACATCAACATCATAAAAAATAGCATTACTTTCTTCTATCTTCATCGTCAAAGAAGATGATGCATGTAATTGTTTAACATGCCCATCAACATTCTGTCATTTATGTTTAACATTGTTTAACACATAACAATCTTTCTTCATGTCCTTTTTTATGACAATAATGGCACTCCATATCCTTCTTCCTTGATTTACTTTTACTATTATTCCATTGACCATTCTTTTCCTTGTTCTTGCTCCTAACACATTGCTGATTCTTTCCTTGGTAAGAATCAAGAACATTATATGCATCTACACTCTGAGTGCCGATCATAGAGTTTCTATGAATCTCCTCATTCAACAACGCTCCACATATGTCATCATAGACCAATTTACCATCAAGTGTACTATTGCTAATAGCTATGCAGAACATATCACATGATGATGGCAAGGTGCATAACAACAAGACTGCTTTCATTTCATTATCCATCTCCATTTTGTGAGCCTGTAACTAAGAGAGTATAGCATCAAAATCATTTAGATTAGCAACAACACTATCTATGTCCTTCATGCGAAGGTCATATAACTTTCTCATGAAGTACACCCTATTGGATGTCGTTTCTTTTTCATATGTATTGCATAACTTCTTCCAAATTTCATGTGTACTTTCATAGTCCAATACTGTAAATTGAACATTATTTGCTACCTGCAATCAAATGGTAGACCTTGCCATTTCATCCAAATCATCCCAATCACCTTCATACATGTCAATAGGCTTCTTTGAGTTTCCATTTACTAGCTTCCATTACCTCCTCTAAATCAGCACATCTTTAATTTGATTATTCCATTCTAGGAACATTGGCACTAGACCCTGATCCACTAGACATGCCTGAGATCTTTGATGCCATGATGATAGAGAACTGACTAGAATGATAATAGAGGTAGAGAGTCCAAACACTATTAAGGCTTAAAAAAGGATGATCGAGTGTTTGATTTTGAGAAAAATTCAATAGAGTCTCCCCCAAAAAATGAAATAATGAATAGTAATGACCAACCAAAAGGGTTATGTGAAAATATATGTGCTCACACCAATAAGTGTATCAAGGAGTAAATTGACCAATATATAGTAGGGAAAAAAAATCTAGTAAGATTTCATACTTTTATTTCATACTTCTTGAAATTTTCCGAGACCTCGAATAGAGATTCTTCTTCCTCCGGTATGACTTCTTTCTTCTTTCTTTTCTTTCCTCCACTCTTTGTGGCCACTTGCGTGGTTAACCTTACATCATTTGTGAGCTCTTCATGTTTTTGAGAGTGAACTTCTACTTCATAGAAGTATTCTTCATCTGATGCAAAAGGTGGGTCCATGATGATTGACTCTAAATCGGAGTCACTTGCATCCTCAAATGCATCAGTGCTAGGTTCACATTCTTCTAGAACCGAATCTCCCATAATTGGCTCTATGGAGAAGACTGAAATGTCATAACCATTCTTGTCAGAGTGGGGTGTCCATTGTTCTTCATTGATGGCTACATCCATTGTTGCCAAAATTTTCACCCAACCATGAGGTTCAAATTCTTCGTCAGGGAATACTACAAGTGCATAGGCTGGGTCTTGAATTGATCTATGGGTTTCTTTAGCGCCTACCTCTCTCGCTTTTTCTCTCTTCTCTTCTTCTTTTGCTACCTTGCACATCCATAAGTGAGTGTCTTCATGCATCCATGAGGATCTTGATCCCATGGAATGCACTGACTCAGTATCATCTTTGGCTTTATGGACGGGATTCCATTGGAGGGGGGGTACATCTCTATGAGAGTAATCCTTGAGATTGACTTTGGTTGTAACACCTAAGTGTTGCAAGTACAAAGAATTGGTTCCCCAATCTTGTACCACTTGCAACTGCTGCATAAATGGTCTCCCCACAATCATCTCATAGGCCTGGTTTTTGCTAAAGTCACATATAGCAAATGTATGCGCAAACTCTACACCACATGTAGTGAGAGTTATTCCTTCTAGCAATCCTAAGGGCCTCTCAATATGACCATCGGCCATTTGCAATTTCATTCTCGTCAGCCTGAGTGCTGGCTTGCCCCAACGCTTCCATAGGGAAGTGGTAGCAATTGCAACTCCTGCACCTGAGTCCGAAATTGCCTTGGTTGTGTATCCCTGATGGGTAACTGGGAGATAGGTATTTCCTTCTTCTCCTTCACTCATGTCTCCTATCTTATCCAATGGTATTTCTGGCACTATTCTATGAGATCCTACATGGGAACAAGATTTCGCGACATCTGGCACTTGTTTGGCTATATGTTTCCACAACTGAGGCTTAACCTTGAGTAGCTCTTCCAAAGTGAGGTTGCACTGCACTTTAGTATTCTTTACCACCTCCATGTTCCTAGGTATGATCAAATCTTCATTTCTTAGCATGACCGTGGGCGCTCTCATGCAAGTAGACTTAGTTTCCCAGGGGCCTGTGAAATAGGGTAATTCTTGCAAGGAATTGGACTCAAAGTCTAACCTCTCCTGAGATTGGGCACTCTCCTGTTCTCCATAAATGGAAGGAATGTCTTGTGGGAATTGATCGTGCACGTCATCCACAATTTCATTTGGAGGTGGGTCTTCACTTTCTTTAGCCCATTTCTCTTCTTGAATCTCTCGCAGGAATTCTGGAGAATACCGATTAATAGAAGAAGAGGTGTCTGGTTCAGTGGAGTTAGGCACATAAGCTTCTTGGGGAGGAAAGCTTATTCTATCACTTTCCCTCTCCTTAGTCTAGGAGGTGGCTCCTTTTCTAGACTTTGCAAGTAACCTCTCCAATCTATCTAATAGACCATCAAAATGCAACGGTGTTCTAGTGGAGCTAGGGCCATTGAATAAGCGATTGGCTTCAAACATGGCTTACGCCAATTCTACCATCTTAGCACAAAGTTTTGTTCTCTCTACCTCTAGACCAGCTCTAGGGTAACATTTGTCATGATCTGTCACGTTTGGCCCTTATTGGATTCTGGCATGATATGCTTTAAGCATCATGTCTAGATCGTGAGGAGTGGGATTGTCTAGGACCGATCCTACTCTGGGTGGTGGGTGGGTTATGTGTGGTGGATTAGAAAGTTGGGGAATGGAAAGTGATGGGTTGGCGGGAGATGGAAAGGGTGGTGGTGGAGTAGTGTGAGAGTGGTTTTGAGATGTGAGTTCACTTATCTTTGCTTTGGTTTCTCTCAAACTTTCTTCAAGTTCGCTCATATTCTCCGACCATTGTCTTTTCATTCTCTCCCGGCTATCTCTCCAAGCTCTTGTCCTTTTCTTAGTTATGCTCTCCGTCTCACTAACCTCAGAACTCTTTTCCTGCCCTATTCTTTGAGTTTGCTGCAAAGCTTGAGCTCGCGTGACTACTTGCACTGGGGAAGTGGAAGTCACACTTCCTGTGGAATCTACTACTAACCCAATGACATTGATAGGAGCAATTTTTGGCATGTTGATGGGGTTCTTGGGACATTCTCGTAACAAGTGCTCCTTTCCATAATCTGGGCAAAAACCTTGAATTGTCACAAATTGGGTTTGTGTAGGTGCTGGTAGAGGGCAATCACGGATGAGGTGATCCCCTTGACATCGAAAGCATGGCCCTCTAGGGAATGGAGGTCTTATCTGCCTAGGCTGAGGTCTAGAGTTGGGCTTTGCATACATGACATTCGTAATATCTGGCTCCCAACTAGATTCACTGGGTTCTTCATAATAGTATGACTCATTATGCTCGGGTGACTCCATGTAGTAAGCCTGTGGGCTATCAATATGTGTGGAGTCAAAACTATGGTGTAGTCACTTTGTCATTTTTTTCCTTCTCACAAACTATTTCTACCCGCTCATCACTTTGTACACAATCACATTGTGAGCTTCATATTTCATTGTATATGCAACTATTTCTTGTGTTTAAACACTTATTCAAAAGATTATTGTTGAGCCCATAAAAGTCATATGGGTGAAAGTCAACTGTAGTCAAAGTCAACGACAATCAAAGTCAAAAGGTCAAAGTCAAATAGGTCAAAGTCAACAAGGTCAAGGTCAAAGTCAATTGGTGCAAAGTCAAAGTGCTAAAGTGCAGGTGTCAAAGTGCATAGGTAGTGCACAATTAATTGTCCACAAAGGATAAATTGGAGAAAGTGGGTTGCGGGTTGCAGAGGTATTTCTCTAATTTCCCTAAGGTTCAAAGTGTTTTTTAAAGTATTTTGGAAGGTTCAGGTGAACCCTCTCTTATGTGCAAAAGTGAAGACTTGAAAGGAAAATGTGAAGGTATGTGAAGGGGTAGCGTACGCAGAGGTGAAAGTATGCCCCCAATTAAAATTTTGTTTTTAGCCTAAAGTCACTACAGGACAAAACAGGGATTCGTTGGCTGCCATTTGTGAAGACAATCTTGGGACATCAAAGTGAGCACCAAGATACTCTTGCAGTTAGGAGCGTACGTGAATCGACACTCAACTCAAGGCAAGGACTATTCTTGGACCATTCTAGAGCAAGCAAGGGAAGCATAGTCTAAGTGGAGAAAGAGAGAGAAGTGCAAGAGACACACAGTGTGCGACGCAGAGAAGTGAAGTGCAAGGTGTGCATGAAGAGTGACCAAGGAAGTGTGGAGAGGAGTGCTAAGCTAGTCTTCCAAAGATCCCACGGTCTTATTGAAGTGTGCACGTGCCGACAGAAGGTACCCATCCCTCCCCCTTAGTGGAAGCTTGGTGCAAGGTGTGCACAAGTGTAGGCTTGGAGAAGGTGGAGGTTTGGTGCAGAGGAGGCCGACAGCAGCAAGTCCCTTGGGTATTTGGTATCTTGTAATTGAGCCCTCTGTGGGATTTTGCACAGAAGCATTGTCTTGTGGTGTGCTTCAATATTGTATTTGTCTTATTGTAATCAATCGACAGAGGCTTCCCGTGTGTATTTTCTCTTTTGTTTTACCTATTTCTCCTACAAACACTCAAATCCCTTCTCGTCCAAGAATCCCCCAACAAAATTTGGCACGCCCGGTGGGACATGCAAGGAGATTTGAGCATAGGAGAAGACATATTGCAGTCGGAGAAGCACTATTCAAGTGTCGACAGTACGACTTCAGTGGAGTAAGAGGTAAATATTCTCATCAAGTGTCTCATATTAAGTGGACTCCGAGCAGCTCATGACCGCAACCCGGTCCCAAACATTGAGGATCACCTGCAAGCAAACAAGAAGGAAGGTTGTTAGAAGATCCTCTAGTCCATTATCTTCAACCTCATCAGTCAAGAGCATGGCGGGACAGGTAGACTTGGAAACCTTACTCTCAAGATTAAATATAAAATTTCCTTCTTTCAAAGGCCTAGCTCAGGAGGATCCAGACGAGCATATTAGAAGATTTTTTGGCACTATGCAAGACTAGAGGCTTAATGGTCAAGGAGGATGCTTTTTTGATACTCTTCCCTGCCACATTAGAAGGATTAGCAGATAAATGGTTCAGCCAATTTGTAGAGAACCATTTTACAACTTGGGATTTGATGAAAGATGCATTTAAAAATCAATTCCAGCATGGAAATACTGCAGAGATCATTATAGAAGAACTAGAAAATTTGAGATTGGGTCCAGGTGAAAAGTTCCCAGAGTTTATGACTAGGGCCAAGGCACTAATGGCTAAATTGCCAGACCCACCACATGATTCTTTTGTTAAGAAATGGCTAGCTAAGCCACTTCCAGTGGCCACCCAATGCAAAATCAAGGAATTAGTGTTGCCTACAACCTCCATAGAGGAGTTCATCAACAAAGCTACTCGACTGGAGCAGATAAGGCAACAGTATGAAGCAACTTCATCTCAACGATAATATTCCACAGAAATGGAGGATCCGGTAATCCAGCTAAGGAAGGAGCTGAAGAGCTTAAAAAGGAATAAGCCCCACAAAGAAGAGGAGAATGTTGTTACTCAGTCGCGAAGGGAGATTGAAGCACTAAAGCTCCAAAAGGAGGAGGAGGCCCAAGCAGAGGAATTGGCTCAACTGCGACAGGAATTGCAAGAACTCAAAGGAGGTAGCATTAAGAGTGGACTTTGGTGTTCCATGTGCAGCAAGCAAGGGCATATAGTAAGTGAATGTCCTCTGTTGAGTGTGACTTGCCAATTATGCAGGAAAGCTGGTCATGAGGCCCAAGAATGCCAATCAAGGGGAATACGTGCAACAACATATTGGACACAAGCAGGATCCCTACCACCAGCAAATGTAATGGCGACTGCACCCAATCAAGGTAACACTTACAACCCTAGACAGAGGAATAATTTTGCAAATGGACCTAGAAGGCCAATCATTTGTTTCAGATGTGGAGAATGTGGGCACTATCAAAGTAGGTGCACTCTACCAGAAAATGCCCCTCCTTGCAAAAACTGCCCAGAGGCCAGAGACCACTATACAAATTGTTGTCCTAAGCATCAAGCCTCTTCATCCGGGCCCCATATTCAAATGATTTCTGTACACAAAGAAGAAATGTTAGATCAGGTGAATGAGCCATCACCATTTACCAGGGTGGTGCAGTTAGAAGAAATAGAATCTTTTACAGTGCAGACAAGAAATAAAGGAAGGCTCAAGTAGATATAGCTCAACAACTAAGAATTGATGGATTGAACAAAGACAAAGAGACTTCTGAAGACAAGGCCACTGCATGTGCAGATACAAGGCAAAAAGGAGATCCCATAGGTATTAGTGATGCCATTGGGCATGCATTCAACAGGGCTCAGAAGGAGTTTGGTAAGTCAGTTGGAGCCCATGCTCTTAAGGAATCAGAGGCTTCAAAACTTCTCAAGTCCATGAAAAAGGAGGTCAGTATTTTTTATTTAATAAAGATGGATGGGAAATTCAGGTCAGAACTCTTGCAGATAATTGATGAGGCTTCCACTACAAGTTTGGTAGCAAAGACTGTTGTTTTACATAAAGGAAAAATTGTAGGGGAAGCACCCCTTATAGATTATAAAAGTCCTCGGCTGACAGTATCTATCAAAGGTCATGAATTTCAAGAAGTTTTTGTGGATGATGGTTCTGGCATTAACTTGATGCTTGAACATACAATGGAAAAGATTGGACTCCACCCTTCAAGGACTGCAAATTTCACTGTTACTTTGGCGGATCAGAGCAAAGTAAGGCCCTTGGGAGTGATCTCAAAAGTTCCACTTGAAGTACAAGGTAATCTATTCATTCTAGATTTTGTGGTTTTAAGATTGCCCCAGGTTGAAGGAGGATTTGCCCTCTTAATTGGAAGACCATGGCTGAGACATGCAAGTGTCATGCATGATTGGGGCAAGGACACTATGTGGGTACAAAAGAAAGGGCAAGAGCTGACACAGATTCATTTAGAAGAGGGCCCAGATAATCAAGGAAACACCAGCATGATGCAAACAGTTGGCATTTGCATGGAACCAGAATCAGAGGATCAACCCCAAATAGATTTCGAGGAAGAAGAGGATATTCTAAATTGGCTCCAAGCAGGCAACTCTTCCTCTTGTTTTGGAATTTTTCTTAATAATTCTTGCATGACTGAAGGTTATGATGAGGATGAGGAAAAAGTCCAGGTTGATGGATTGGGAGAGCCCATCACAGACCACAGAAGGGGCAGGAAGACACCCCTCAAATACAACTTGGAGGAGGATATGACAACCACAAATTAGGAACATCTGCCCAGACACATCCTTAACCCTCCCTATCCTATCCATCTCCGCCCCTCAACCCTCCCCTCCACCTCCTTTCTACCCTCCCATTTCCCTCCTTTGCTTCTCCATGCCAAAAATCCCCCTTTTGGTTCTTCTCTGGTGCTTGTTCTCTCTTGTTTTTGGTGGACTTGGTAGATGTTCAGTGTCCTTTTTCAAGATCTTGCAACACAAGTATTATGGTGTCATATCTGCTCAGAGTTTTGGCTGTAGCTCTCCGGGACGAAGAGCACATTAGGTGATGGGCAATTGTTGAGCCCATAAAAGTCATATTGGTCAAAGTCAACTACAGTCAAAGTCAACCAGAATCAAAGTCAAAAGATCAAAGTCAAACAAGTCAAAGTCAACAAGGTCAAGGTCAAAGTCAAAGTGCTAAAGTGCAGGTGTCAAAGTGCACAGGTAGTGCACAAATTAATTAAATTGGAGAAAGTGGGTTGCGGGTTGCAGAGGTATTTCTCTAATTTCCCTAAGGTTCAAAGTGTTTTTTAAAGTATTTTGGAAGGTTCAGGTGAACCCTCTCTTATGTGCAAAAGTGAAGACTTGAAAGGAAAATGTGAAGGGGCAGCGTACGTAGAGGTGAAAGTATGCTCCCAATTAAAATTTTGTTTTTAGCCTAAAGTCACTACAGGACAAAGCAGGGATTCGTTGGCTGCCATTTGTGAAGACAATCTTGGGACATCAAAGTGAGCACCAAGATACTCTTGCAGTTAGGAGCGTACGTGAATCGACACTCAACTCAAGGCAAGGACTATTCTTGGACCATTCTAGAGCAAGCAAGGGAAGCATAGTCTAAGTGGAGAAAGAGAGAGAAGTGCAAGAGACACACAGTGTGCAATGCAGAGAAGTGAAGTGCAAGGTGTGCATGAAGAGTGACCAAGGAAGTGTGCAGAGGAGTGCTAAGCTAGTCTTCCAAAGATCCCAAGGTCTTATTGAAGTGTGTGCGTGCCGACAGAAGGTACCCATCCCTCCCCCTTAGTGGAAGCTTGGTGCAAGGTGTGCACAAGTGCAGGCTTGGAGGTGGAGGTTTGGTGCAGAGGAGGCCGACAACAACAAGTCCCTTGGGTATTTGGTATCTTGTAATTGAGCCCTCTGTGGGATTTTGCACAGAAGCATTGGCTTGTGTTGTGCTTCAATATTGTATTTATCTTATTGTAATCAATCGACAGAGGCTTCTCGTGTGTATTTTCCCTTTTGTCTTACCTATTTCTCCTACAAACACTCAAATCCCTTCTCGTCAAAGAATCCCCCAACAATTATCTTTAATCATTTTTTTATCTCAATCATCACCTTCAAAGGTTTTGTATTCTATGAGTTATGAGTTCAAGAGTGAAGCCCCATTTTCAACATACCTGTGTAGATAGGTAGTCTATTTTGGTCCATTGAGTTTCCTGACCAAAAATATCCAAATTAAGTGATCGATATCTTTTTGTAACACACTATTTGTTTAGCTTGAGTATTAAATCCACAATTCTATTTCAGCTTTGAGTCGAGAGCAAGAAGCAAAGAGTGTCCTTGGACACTTAAGTGTGCAAGCCTCATGCTCATTGAATGTGCATTTTTATTCAAAGTTAGAAGGTCTCCACTTTGAACTAGTAGCCATTTAGTTTGGCATTGACTTTTGTTATTTAAGTAGAAAAAGATATATTTCCATGTTCGTGAAAGGAACATATTTGTAGAGGTAGAATACAAAATTATGATGCAAAAAGATAATTATATAAAAGCCTTTCTAAGGATTGATCTTGCAAAAACATGTTCCATGCGATGTGCTCATTCCTAACCTCATCAAAGAAGATGTGATATGAGAAGAATGAGAAGACATACATATTTTGGCATCCATGATAAAAGCGATAAGATGTTTCCAAGTGATCCTTATCATTTTTATGATTTGGAAGAGTTTATCAAAGATGATTGAGTATTGATTTGATTATGTGTGGATGTGTGCATGGTATATTCATGATTGTATATGTAGTACAATTCCATTGCTGCCCACACACATGAAGAATTTTGGTGTTCAAAGATGTGAAAATTTTGGTACATCCATAAATGTTTTAGCCTTGTATGTGTAAACATTGGTTTGTTATGTCATACATCTTTTGGTTGGTAACTTGAACATGTACACCTTGGATGGTGTCCAAATATTTGTTTGAATCATATTTGTAGGCTTTATTTGTTCATTTTTTTAAATAAATTCATAGTAGTTTATTTTACATTTTTACATCTTGATTGGTGTCATCATAATTTCTTCGATTGGTAACATGTTTTAACACATTTATGGATGTCCATAAGTTTGTTTGAATCATATCTATAGAATTTATTTGCTATTTTTTATGCATAGAGTAAAAAAAAAAATTGAGTTTATTTGAGTTGTGAATGATTTTTCTAGGCAAATTTGAGTTTCATAGTATGTGATATATATTCCAAGGAATTTGTATAATTTTTTCTTTCAGACAAAAGATATATTCTTTCAATAAAAATCAAATTTGATCAAGAATTTTCGTTTTACTCACTACCAAGGTAACTCAGGACGCTATAAACATGAACAAAACATATTATTTAATGTTTGTTCTAATTTTTCATTAACCCTTGTATTGAATTAAATACATAACTTAATTAAATGTCCTATTTTGGTACCAAACTAGTATTAGTAATACACTCTTTGTTGTGATCCAAGCTTCTTCTTCCTCATGCTATTTGAATGCTTCTTTAAACCTAAAACTCCAACAAAGAAGATCATCAAAAGCCAAGGAAAAGTGAGAGGACAAGACGAATATGTGAAGAGTCACTAGGTAGGTGAGAGTGAGAAGACTACTCCATGATTTGCATGCCTTTATAAGGTTTATCTCATATCAAAGCTTCAAGAGGAGTAAGAAGAGTGAGGAACAATTTCCTGAAGTTCCTTGTAGCATAGGATCTCACAAACAAATTATTTCATTCTTATCTACTTCACTAGGTGTATCACCTACATCATTGTAGTCTGCAAGCACACACAATAAGAATAATTTTGTATTTATGGAATGAACAATTGGTTAGTATGAAGACCACACATAATGAGATAAATACACATGTACCTAAAACAAGAGCAAGAGAAGCATAGACATGGGTGCACACATGCACTTACACACATAAAATCACAAGTAGACATGAAGAATGATGCTCCAAGAAGCTCTCTCTATTGCAAAAAAAAAGTATAGGTACAATGATCAAAAGAGTTGTTAGATCTAAATGAGTAACCCTAAAAAATTAGATCTCTTTCACTTATATAGACCTTTTAAGAGATCTATCCAAAATGTGGTGTTAGGCATATCCATAATGTAGTATCAGGATTAGCTTTAAAAATATGTCTAGAATCTATTTGAAGGCCAAAATTAAAAAAATAAATATGAAAATTGGGGAGGCTATTCTAATCATGTCTTCAAGTTAGAGTACTACTCAACCTTTACATTGTGGACTCGATTACTACAAAAAATAGGAATTTATGCCTAAAATAGATGTTTTTACATATATTTTGGGTTAAAATTGGGAAAAACCTAATCTAAGGTGACCATTTTCAGTAGGGTGTGAGCAGTGTTTTGAGGAAAATATCTAATTAAGCATCCTTTCCCACATTCCTCACAAAATTCTTCAATATTCAACATAAATGTCCTATATGGTTTAGGATAACTTTTGAGGAAATGTTCACTTCCACATCTATAGGATGGAACTTTAGAAGAAGCAGGTGTACCCTTTGTGTAATGTTGCCTTTGAAAAACTACTTCTTTACATGATAGACTCTTGCAGTAGGTTGATCAGTCCAATTGGGGTTTTTACTAGTTTTTGAAATATAGTAGGCTTCTTCTTGATACATTTACCTTTCATTTCTATCTTCTGGGTACATCTCAATATATCTAGGGATTGTTTCTATCAGAGTTGGGTCTATTAGGATAATAGCCCTAGTTGCTTTACCTCTTTATTGCTTTCTTCATTATCATCACATCTAATAAAGTCATCAACATAAAGAACAATAATCGTGATGTCGACATCACCCTTCCTAGCATATAATGAGTGATCTACATTACACATAAAAAATCCAATGTAGGTTAAATAATATGAAATCCTTGCATGCTAAGCATGAGGGGCTTGTTTAAGCCCATACAAAGCCTTTTTCAACATGCAAGCATATTCTAGATGCTTTGAATCCTCATATCCTTGTGGCTGGTCCATGTATACTTCTTCTTGCAAGTCGTCATGTAAGTTGCTTTACCTCTTTAATGCTTTCTTCATTATCATCACCTATAATAAAGTCATCAACATAAAGAACAACAATAGTGATGCCAACATCACCCTTCCTAGCATATAATGAGTGATCTACATTACACATAAAAAATCCAATGTAGGTTAAATAATATGAAATTCTTGCATGCTAAGCATGAGGGGCTTTTTTAAGCCCATACAAAGCCTTTTTGAACATGCAAGCATATTCTAGATGCTTTGAATCCTCATATCCTTGTGGCTGGTCCATGTATACTTCTTCTTGCAAGTCTTCATGTAAGTAAGCATTCTTCACATCCATTTGATGTAAAATCTTGATAATAGTTGAAAAGGCCCATAAATTCTTATATCTCTTTTGGATTCTAGGCCTAGATAAATGCAAACGTACCATAATTTTATCCTCATCTATAGAAATGTAAGTCTTTAGGACTATATTTCTTAAGATTTTTCTTTGTGGGACCATAAAGACACATTTGTCTAGATTTTCACAAACATGATAGGTTATGTATTGGTAAAAAAAAATTTATAATTCTAGGTGTACTTGACATTACAAAGAATACACATGTAGGTCATCAATAAAAACTTCTAAGATATTTCGTAAAAGTTCATTGAAAACATGGCACATTATCCTCTACAAAGTTGCAAGATCATTCGTGATATCAAATGGCAAAATGGGAAATTCATGTTACCATTCGTGTCCATGTGAAAGGCCACGTGACTACTAGATTCTTCTTTATATTTTCTTTGATTAAACATGTAGTGGCTTAGTTAGCCAGAGACTATAAGTTTAACCACCACATTTATAAAACCTAGGAAATATTTGTTAGGGGTCTCTTTGCCTATAATCCTTGGAGATGTAGAGTCACTAAGTACCCTACGGGGAAATTCTAAGGAGGATTGAGATTTATGATGACCTTCAACCCCATATACATTTGGAAAACTCTTCCAAAGGTCCAAAAGACAAGCAAAGGAGTGGAAAGAGAGGAATAAGAGATTCATGTTATTGATTTGTCAAGTTATATATAACACCATGATAGGCCATTCAAAAAATTTTTAGAATCCAAGGATATCGGGAAACCTTGGAGAAGGTATGCTCTATTAACATTAGGTAAATGAGGATGCAATTAAAAAATGAAAAAAAAAATGATGAGAAGGGTCAAAATCAATCTATTTCATAATATATACCCACAAGATCAATGAGTTGAGAGATGATTTAGCTTCCACAAGGACTAAAATTGAAGAATAATTCATAATGGACTCGACACCTAATGGCCTTAAAGATGATGAGAACTGGTAGCCCCTCATTACCACCATCATCTAGAGGCATGAGTTGCCTACACTTAAGAATTTAATTCCTCACCTTTTTTGAAATAAGATGCACATGGAAAGTGGCTCCAAGTGAAATAATAGCCATTATGAAAATAGTTATTGAGGTTGCATCAAAGGTAGAAGTGAAAGAGGAGGCTCGAGAGGCAAAGTAAGAGTTTAAAATGCCACAAACATTAGTCAATCCAATTTAGTGGAAATAAAGAACTCCAACAATGACAACAACACACAATCAAGAATAAGAGAAAGAGGCAAAGGAAGAGGTAGATGCTCCTACAATGATAAAAAAGGTATATCTGCCATCATTGTGGTAAATTAGGTCACTTAACATTATAATGTTGATGTAGGAATGTTAAGTAAAATACCAATAATCTATAGAAGATATATGTGCAAGCTCATTTTCACATGAGCTATGCTTGGATAAATTTATAAAAAGAAAAAGTAAATATAAGGTTGAGGGAGTCCATTAAAAAATCATGATGAGTAAAAGATACAATATCTACCTTCTAGTGAGTGGCACCTAATGGGCAATGAGATGAAGGTGGTGAGCTAAGAAGAAGGCACAAAACTATTTACATGCTTAACAGCCTATAAGAATGAAGTGGGGCATGTTCTCAACAAAGAGAAAGAAAGAGAGATAAATAGAGAGAGAGATAAAGGAATGAAAGGAAAAAGAAAAAATGTCCCCTAGTATCTTGGATTTGTGTTGAGTAGTCACTTTGTCATTTTTTTCCTTCTCACAAACTATTTCTACCCGCTCATCACTTTGTACACAATCACATTGTGAACTTCATATTTCACTGTATATGTAACTATTTCTTGTGTTTAAACACTTATTCAAAAGGTTATCTTTAAAAATTTCTTTATCTCAATCATCACATTCAAAGGTTTTGTATTCTATGAGTTATGAGTTCAAGAGTGAAGCCCCATTTTCAACATACCTGTGTAGATAGGTAGTCTATTTTGGTCCATTGAGTTTCCTGACCAAAAATATCCAAATTAAGTGATTTATATCTTTTTGTAACACACTATTTGTTTAGCTTGAGTATTAAATCCACAATTCCATTTCAGCTTTGAGTCGAGAGCAATAAGCAAAGAGTGTTCTTGGACACTTAAGTGTCCTGCTTTTGCACCAACTTGATTGATTTTTTTAACAACATATTTGTGGCTTTGATGACAATGTACACTGAGAGATGAGTCTCTTTTTCCTCCCAACCGTATGCCTCTATATATAGCTACTCTAATCAACGAGGACCACAAATGTAAATAGAGTCCACAAGTGCATGTGCAATTTCAACAATTCCTCTAATATCTTCCACTAGAGTCTACTAGTGGTTGGAATGATCTTGACCACTGCGTTAATACCCTTCCACTAGAGTCCACTAGTGGTTGATGTACTCTCCACTTGAGTTAAGTCTCTCTTAACACAACTTAACTCATGTTAACTTGAGTTAGAAGGCTCTTTAGGCAAAACTCTCTCCCCATGCTCCACATGGGGATTGAACCCAAGGCCTCCTCTTTCAAAACCTTGAGGCTTAACCACCAGACTAAGTGGATCACTTGTTTAAGAGAGCACATGAACTTATGCTTAAGTCTAATCTCTAGATCATTGGCCATAAACATCGACCGGACCCTTAGATCCTATACTTACTTTATTACACATACTCACTTGGATTTGATAGCCCACACCATGTAATTTTGAGAAAAATATAAGCTTGAATGTTCTCCTACTTTATATGGGTTTTCATATAAAGAAAAAAATGGTAATATTTAAAACTCAACTTTTAGCATAATGGAAAAAAGTATTTGGATCTAAACATTTTGACAAATTAGCTATGTTTTAGCAAACGGATAGCTATTCATGGATTGTAGGATTGTAGTGCAAATGTTCAGGGAGATTGACATGAGAACATTGAGCACTTGAAAAAATGAAAAACAATGGACTCAAAACTTATCTTCTCTAGATCTTGATCATTTATTTCCCAAAGAATGAATTACTCTCATTTGTGTGTAAAAGAGATTGAAGAGAATTAGCAATCTATTAATGAGCAAGCCTCATGCTCATTGAATGTGCATTTTTATTCAAAGTTAGAAGGTCTCCACTTTGAACTAGTAGCCATTTAGTTTGGCATTGACTTTTCTTATTTAAAGAGAAAAAGATATATTTCCATGTTCGTGAAAGGAACATATTTGTAGAGGTAGAATACAAAATTATGATGCAAAAAGATAAGTATATAAAAGCTTTTCCAAGGATTGAGCTTGCAAAAACATGTTTCCATGTGATGTGCTCGTTCCTAACCTCATCAAAGAAGATGTGATATGAGAAGAATGAGAAAATAGACATACATATTTTGGCATCCATGATAAAAGCGATAAGATGTTTCCAAGTGATCCTTATCATTTTTATGATTTGGAAGAGTTTATCAAAGATGACTGAGTATTGATTTGAGTTTGTGTGGATGTGTGCACGGTATATTCATGATTGTATATGTAGAATTCCATTGCTACACCCACACAAATGAAGAATTTTGGTGTTCAAAGATGTGAAAATTTTGGTACATCCATAAATGTTTTAGCCTTGTATGTGTAAACATTGGTTTGTTCTGTCATACATCTTTTGGTTGGTAACTTGAACACGTACACCTTGGATGATGTCCAAATATTTGTTTGAATCATATTTGTAGGCTTTAGTTGTTCGTTTTTTTTTAAATAAACTCATAGTAGTTTATTTTATATTTTTACATCTTGGTTGGTGTCATCATAAATTCTTCGATTGGTAACATGTTTTAACACATCTATGGATGTCCATAAGTTTGTTTGAATCATATCTATAGAATTTATTTGCTATTTTTTATGCATAGAGTAAAAAAAAATTGAATTTATTTGAGTTGTGAATGATTTTTCTAAGCAAATTTGAGTTTCATAGTATGTGATCTATATTTTCAAGGAATTTGTATAATTTTTTCTTTCAGACAAAAGATATATTCTTTCAATAAAAATCACATTTGATTAAGAATTTTTGTTTTACTCACTACCAAGGTACCTTAGGAGGCTATAAACATGAACAAAACATATGATTTAATGAATGTTCTAATTTTTCATTAGCCTTTGTATTATATTAAATACATAACATAAAGGATTTTCTCAAATTCTCTTTGTAGAAGGTGTGGGATTTTTTGGGAAATCTCTCAAAAAAAGACACTTAAATGTCCTATTTTGGTACCAAACTAGTATTAGTAATACACTCTCTTTTGTGATCCAAGATTCTTCTTCCTCATGCTATTTGAATGCTTCTACCAACACAGAAGATCACCAAAAGCCAAGGAAAA
Organism: Ceratopteris richardii; assembly: GCA_020310875.1. Taxonomy (NCBI): domain Eukaryota; kingdom Viridiplantae; phylum Streptophyta; class Polypodiopsida; order Polypodiales; family Pteridaceae; genus Ceratopteris; species Ceratopteris richardii. The sequence continues at coordinate 111,204,249 of CM035433.1, forward strand.
GTGAGAGGACAAAACGAATATGTGAAGAGTCACTAGGTAGGTGAGAGTGAGAAGACTACTCCATGATTTGCATGCCTTTATAAGGTTTTTCTCATATCAAAGCTTCAAGGGGAACAATTTCCTAAAGTTCCTTGTAGCATAGGATCTCACAAACAAACTATTTCATTCTTATCTACTTCACTAGGTGTATCACCTACATCATTGTAGTTTGCAAGCACACACAATAAGAATAATTTTGTATCTATGGAATGACCAATTGGTTAGTATGAAGACAACAGATAATGAGATAAAAACACATGTACCTAAAACAAGAGCAAGAGAAGCATAGACATGGGTGCACACATGCACTTACACACATAAAATCACAAGTAGACATGAAGAATGATGCTCCAATAAGCTCTCTCTATTGCAAAAAAAAAGTATAGGTACAATGATCAAACGAGTTGTTAGATCTAAATGAGTAACCCTAACAAATTAGATCTCTTTCACTTATATAGACCTTTTAAGAGATCTATCCAAAATGTGGTGTTAGGCATATCCATAATGTAGTATCAGGATTAGCTTTAAAAATAGTGTCTAGAATCTATTTGAAGGCCAAAATTAAAAATATATATATATGAAAATTGGGGAGGCTATTCTAACCATGTCCTTCAAGCTAGAGTACTACTCAACCTTTACATTGTGGACTCGATTACTACAAAAAATAGGAATTTATGCCTAAAACAGATGTTTTTACATATATTTTGGGTTAAAATTGGGAAAAACCTAATCTAAGGTGACCATTTTCAGTGTGGTGTCAGCTGTGTTTTGAGGAGAATATCTAATTAAGCACCCTTTCCCACATTCCTCACAAAATTCTTCAGTATTCAACATAAATGTCCTATATGGTTTAGGATAACTTTTGAGGAAATGTTCACTACCATATCTATAGGATGGAACTTTAGAAGAAGCAGGTGTACCCTTTATGTGTTGTTGTCTTTGAAAAACTACTTCTTTACTGTTGGAGTTTATTGACCTCCAAAATATAGCTAGAAGTAGATGGAACCCCCTAGGAACAAGTTGACCTTCTCACAAACTTCATCATAGAAAACCAGTCATGCTTGCAGAGCTTACTATTCTCTATTAACTTGGAATTTTTTAAAACTGTTTTAACCACATATACTAGAGACCAAGAGCTTTCTAATGAGCTTAAGAACACTCAATTCGGATAAATACACAAGGAGATATGACCTCTTCAAGTTTGAGGTTTAATGGAGACCTTCAGTAGAGGTGAAACCCGAGAACAGACACTACTTGCAGAGAGTACTGCTCTCATCCCACAAACCCAATGATTATGAAAATTGATAGTATGAAGTAGACAATAAGATCTTTCCAATGAGCTATCAAACATGTAATTTGGATATATAATGAGGGAGATACAAGCTCTGCAATCTCTGCATACAAAATTACAGCAGCGTAGAGATACACATATGACTCTCTTGGACTTCCCACAAGATCACGACTTCTCCTCTCTTTTTATAGCATGGTGAACTAATCTAAAACCTTCCTAATACATCTAAATTCGTGGTAGACACTTGGGTGGAGGTATTACATGACTCAAGTGCTCAAATAAGCAAAGTATTGATGGACTTTGAGAACTAGCCACATCGACCTTCCACTAGGACACCACTGCAGCTCCCTTGTGACTCACTAATTTGACTCACCATGTTCTAGAACTCACGTGGTATTTTGGCTATATTTTATGAATAATATGAGCCTTCTTGAAGTATTTGAAGACTTGCCAAAGGTATTTACATAATTTGAAACTTGTACCATACATGAAACAAATGATCGCAACATTCTCCCCCTCAAGTTTCAAAGGGTATTTCCTTCATGCCAAGGATATAGTTGAATCTTTGAAGCTTTGGTCCATCCAAGGATTTGGTGAAGATATCTGCAACTTGATCCTTTGTTCCCACAAAAGAAACTTGTACTTCATTGTTTATGGCCTTCTCTCGAACATAATGATAGTGAACCTCTATATGCTTTGTTCTAGCATGAAAAATAGGATTTGAGGTCATATGAATGCTGCTCAAGTTATCCCCATATATCAGTGGTACATCAACATGCACATTCAAGTCATGAAACAACTTTTTAAACCACATAACCTCAGTGGTAGCCAATGCTAAACCTCTATACTCAGCCTCTGTAGAAGATAAAGCAACTGTAGGCTGTTTCTTTGAAATCCATGTTAATGTCTTGTTTCCTGCTATTACCACATATCCACTTGTGGATCTTCTATCATCTTTGTTTCCAGCCCAATCTGCGTCACTAAAGACTTTAAGAGTTAGATCAACATCATGACTATAAAATAATCCTTCGTTCATGGTACCTTTCAAATACCTAAGCACTCTTTTTGCTGCATGCATATGAGGTACTCTAGATTCATGCATAAACTGTGACAATAGTCCCACTGCATAGCATATATCAGGTCTAGTTTTTGTTGCATAAATCAAAGATCCTACCATGGATCTATATGCATTCATATCATGCAATTCATCACCTTCCTTTGCACTCAACTTTACATTACATTCCATTGGAGTAGAAACAAATTTACATTCCTGCATACCAACCTTTTCAGCATATCACATATATACTTTCTCTGTATCAACCACATACTATCATCGCTATAAACAATTTCAATCCAAAGAAAGTATCCAAGCAAACCAACATCTGAAATTTTAAATTCCTTTCCCAAATTACCTTTTATCTCATCAATTGCTTTTGCACCATTCCCTGTAATCAACAAGTCATCCACATAAATGCATACATAGACACACATGTCATCTACATGTTTTACATAAAGTGAAGGATCAGCATGACTCGCTGTGTATCCTTGCAGCATAAGATACTTTACCAACCTTGCATTCCATGCCCTTGGTGCCTGTTTAAGACCATACAATGCCTTCTTTAACCTGCATACATGATTAGGACATTTTGCATCCACATAACCATTTGGTTGTGACATATACACTTCTTCATTTAACTCACCATTAAGAAAGGCATTCTTTATATCGAGTTGATATATATTCCACCTTTTACTTGCAGCTAAAGCCAACAAAGTTCTCACCGTTGCCATGTTTGCTACTGGACTAAATGTTTCCTCATAGTCCAATCCTTGAGTTTGATTATATCCTTTTGCTACAAGTCTAGCCTTATATCTTGACACACTACCATCGCTATTTCTTTTAATCTTAAAAACCCACTTGCAACCAATTACCTTTTGTTTTGGTGTCTTTGGAACTAAATTCCAAGGCTTGTTATCCTGTAGTGCTTCCATTTCTTCTCTCATTGCTTTCTCCCACTTTTCATCTCCTTTTGCCTCATCATAACATGTGGGTTCATTTTCCTGCTCAACTTTTGTCATAAAAGCATAATGAGTATTCATGAAAGATTCATAAGTATACCTGCTTACTCACTCTTGAAGTTCTTCTTACCTCCAATGTAAATGCTCTTCCTTTCTTATTAGGAACCTTTGATGATTCTCCATACTCACATACATCACTAATTTCCTCTCCTTCATCATTAACTTCAACAAGTTTGAGTTTACCTTTACTTTTAACACTTGGAGGTGACTCTTGCCTTAATCTTCCATTGAAAGGTAGCTCTCTTTCTTCATCCAAACCACTTTTCTCATCACTTAAACTTCTTGTGGGGCTGAGGTAAGCACTCATCTCCTTCACTTGTATCTTCTTCATCTCCATTTATGACCTGCAAACTTTTCTTATCTACATACCATGAAAGTGATTCATCAAAATTTACATCTCTTGAAACAACCACCTTATTGGTATGAGGATTATAACATCTATATCCTCTTTGAGTATGTGCATAACTAATACATATACACTTTTCTGATTTCACATCAAGTTTTGATCTCACTTCACTAGGTACATGTACATAACATACACAACCAAATACTTTTAAATGACTTACACTTGGTTTCCTTCCATGCCATACCTCATATGGTGTCAAATGATGAACTCCAGCAGTAGGTACTCTATTCATAATGTACACACTTGTGCTAACAGCTTCAGCCCAAAAAGAATTAGGCAAACACATATCATTTAGCATGCTTCTAGATGCTTCTGCTATGATTCTGTTTCTTCTCTGCGACTCCATTTTGTTGTGGAGTATACTTGCATGTAACTTCTCTTTTGATACCTTCATCATACAAAAAATCAGTAAAAGCTTGAGAGAAATACTCTCCCCCTCCACTGGATCTTAGCTTCTTAACATATCTTCCTGTTTGCTTTTTGACAAATGATTTAAAATTTTTGAAACAATCAAAGACTTCACTCTTATGTTTAATGAAATACACAAATGTCATTCTACTATGATCATCAATGAATGATACATAGTAATTATTACAAGCCAAGGATGCCTTTTTAGTAGGACCCCATACGTCCGTGTGTATAAGGTCTAGCAATCCATTGCTTACATAGCTTGAATGCTTGAAAGGCTGTCTACTCAGCTTACCCATTTGACATGCTTCACAAAGATGCACCATATGTTGCTTAGTAAGATCAGGTAATCCTTGAACAATCCTCTTCTTTCATAGCTCCTTTAACCTGTGTACATTCATGTGTCCAATCCTTTTGTGCCATAGATCAAGCTGTGCTATTCGATGCATACCATAAGAGAAATAGTTTGTATGATTTGGGTTTACCTTGAATGTAAACAATCTACCTTGTTTTTTACCTCTAGCAATTAACCTCCTTTGCTTTGGATCCTCAATGAAGCAACCTACATGAGTAAATCTTATTTGCAAACCTTTTTCTACCATTTGACCAACTGACATCAAATTCTTAGTGATCGTTGGCACATAAAGTACATCCTTTAATCTACATGAAGGATTATGCATATTTGAAAACCATGAAGCATCATGTGACATATGGTTAGAGCAACCACTATCTACATACCATACATCACTATTGCAATTCATCTTAGTTTCTACATTCATCATAAGAAGAGAATCATAATCATCACTTTTACCTTCAACTGCATAATTTCCTTGTTGTTTACCTCTTCTTGAATAGCCTCCTCTTCGATTACCACGTTGATTATTTTCATTTTGATAGCAATCTTTGGCATAGTGTCCATACCTTCCACATATATAGCAATTGTTGTTATCTTCACTCCTTTGTCTTTGATTGTAGTTGTAGTTGCCTCTGGTACCTCTAGCGCTTGATCTTCCTCTTCCTCTTGTGTTGAAGAAGCCACTTGAAGTCCCTTGATCATTGCTCCTTCTTCCTCGACCTCTATTTGAACCTCTTCTACCTCTATTTCCACCTCTTGATGATCCTGCATAAAGAGCTTGTCCTTGAGATCCTTTTTGATTTGAAGTAGAACCATTTAGATTCATCTCCTCCGTGACCATGAGAGCAACAAGCTGATCAAAGTCTGGTAATTCTCCTCTAACATAAAGAAGTAATGAATGGTTTCCATCTCTCATCATCCTTGAGTCCGTTGAGAGTATGTGCAACCAAGTCGTCGTCCTCCACATGAGCTTGAATTGATCCTAGTTGATTTGCAATCTCTTTAACCTTCAACAAGTAATCATTGACCGATGTCCTTGTATCTTTCTTTATGTTATTCAACTCATTTTTGAGTTGAATCTTCCTTGCTCTTGTACCTGTAGCATACAACCTTTCCAATGCAAGCCAAACATCTCTACTTGTGTCTAGATCTTGTATGTGTCCTACCATTGAATCTTGAATATTTTGTGATAAAATGAATATAACCCTTTTGTCTCTTTCATTCCAAAGTCTAAACTCCCTCAATTGTTGCTGATTTGGATCCTCTGGTAATATAGGTTTGATATCCGTTCCATCAATCAAACCATACAAGCCTCTACCTTGCAAGTATGCTGTGATTCTAAATTGCCATGCTTGATAGTTGTTCTTATCAAGCTTCTCTATTTGTGGTATTGATGGACTTTGAGAACTAGCCACATCGGCCTTCCACTAGGACACCACTGCAGCTCCCTTGTGACTCACTAATTTGACTCACCATGTTCTAGAACTCACATGGTATTTTGGGTATATTTTATGAATAATATGAGCCTTCTTGAAGTATTTGAAAACTTCCCAAAGGTATTTACATAATTTGAAACTTGTACCATACATAAAACAAATGTTCGCAACATTTACATGATAGACTCTTGCAGTACACTGATCAGTCTAATTGGTGTTTTTACTAGTTTTTGCAATATAGTAGGCTTCTTCTTGATACATTTACCTTTCATTTCTATCTTCTGGGTACATCTCAATATATCTAGGGATTTTTTCTATCATAGTTGGGTCTATTAGGATAATAGCCCTAGTTGCTTTACCACTTTATTGCTTTCTTCATTATCATCACATCTAATAACGTCATCAACATAAAGAACAATAATCGCGATGCCAACATCACCCTTCCTAGCATATAATGAGTGATCTACATTACACATAAAAAATCCAATGTAGGTTAAATAATATGAAATCCTTGCATGCTAAGCATGAGGGGCTTGTTTAAGCCCATACAAAGCCTTTTTCAACATGCAAGCATATTCCGGATGCTTTGAATCCTCATATCCTTGTGGCTGGTCCATGTATACTTCTTGCAAGTCGTCATGTAAGTTGCTTTACCTCTTTAATGATTTCTTCATTATCATCACCTATAATAAAGTCATCAACATAAAGAACAACAAGCGTGATGCCAACATCATCCTTCCTAGCATATAATGAGTGATCTACATTACACATAAAAAATCCAATGTAGGTTAAATAATATGAAATCCTTGCATGCTAATCATGAGGGGCTTGTTTAACATGCAAGCATATTCTAGATGCTTTGAATCCTCATATCCTTGTGGTTGGTCCATGTATACTTCTTCTTGCAAGTCTTCATGTAAGTAAGCATTCTTCACATCCATTTGATGTAAAATCCATCCTTTTGCTGTAGCAAATGCAACAAGTGCTGTAACAATATCCATTTTAGCTACAAGGCTTTTCCTCATAATCAATGCCATATGTATGTGCATATCCTTTTGCTACCAATCATGCTTTATACCTGCTTATGTTACCATCAACATTTTGCTTTACCTTGTAAACCCACTTGTAGCCTATGGTTTTTTTGCCTTGTGGAACAAGCTTCCAAGTTTCATTTCCATGAAGTGAAGCCATCCCCTCATTCATAGCTTTCTCCCAATCTGCATTTCTAGTTGCATCTCCAAAACAAGAAGTTTCATCTTCTTGGTCCTGGGTCACTTCTTCTTGTTGTATCATCTACGTATGACTTTCTTACTCTTGGAGTCTTCACAGTGGGCAATCCAAGTTCCTCATCAAGGCTCTTTTTTGAACCGCTTGATTCTCCATCAATGTCTTAGAAACATGTAGATGTTTCATTTCCAACAGAAACTTTTTCATTAACTTTCTTGGATGTAGTCAATGAATTTTCTGGACTGAAATTTACAAACAATCTTCCACTCCATGGGTTTGAATTGGAGCTATTTCTTGGTAATATCAAGTGCACTCTGAACTTGAGATTCTACACTGGAGTTTCTAGTGTTACCTTTGTCATTTGAGTCAAGATTAAGTCCTTCTTTGGCATCTGTATAGAAGCTTGACATTTCATCAAACACCACATCTCTACTTACCTTCACTTGTTGTGTGAGTGGGTTGCAACATTTATATCCCTTTTTCTCAAGGGAATACCCAAGGAAGATACATTTTTGTGCTTTTGGATCAAGTTTCATCCTCAACTCATTTGGAACATGTACATATGCAATACAACTGAATACTTCCATATGCGATACGTTTGGATTTTTACTTGTAAAGTTCTCTTCAGGTGTAACTTGATGTACAACAACAATCAAAGTTCTATTCATGATGTATACACAGTGTGCACAACTTCCACCCAAGAAAATCAGGCATATTTTTCTCAGCCATCAAGGATCTTTGCTATTTCTGGAATATGTCTATTTTTACATTCAGGAATGCCATTTTGTTGTGGTGTGTACCTGCATGAAAATTGCCTTCAAATTCCATGACTTTTAGAAAACTAATGAATTCATTTGACATGTATTCAGCTCCTCCATCAGATCTTAATTTTTGAATATAGGTTTTTGTCTACTTTTCCACCATAGCATTGAAATTTTGAAAAGTGAGTAAACACCTCATTCTTCTCCTTCATGAAATATACCCATACCTCTTGTGTATGTTCATTAATGAAAGTGACATAAAACATGTATCTTCCCATAGATGTGGTCTTTGCTCGACCCTAAACATATGTATGTACTATTTCTAGCACATTCTCACTAACATACTTGTCATGCAAAAATGATGCCCTTGACTGTTTACCAAACTGACATGCCTCACATAACTTTTGCATCTATGTAACCTTGAAATTTGGTAGTTCATTGGCAAGCTCCTCTGATTACATCAACTTAAGCCTCTGCAACTTCGCATGTCCAATCCGCTTATGCCAAATCTGTACATCATCAATAATAGCTGCACCTTTTACAAACATGGTTGCATTCATTTCAAGAATTTTGACATTCAAGGTGAACATCCTACCCACTTTGTTTTCTTTGGCAATCAACCTTCCATTCTATTTGTACTCTTCTACATATAAAATATCAACATTGAACTTGACTTGTAACCCATGATTAGCCATTTGTCCAATAGAAACTAGGTTCTTTGTTATATTTGGAACATGCAATACATGAGCAAGATGCTTTACCTTCCCATCCTCCATGGATAGTGCTATGTTTCCTATATGCTCGATAGGATGTGGTGTATCATTGCATGTTTCAAAAAATCCAGGAACATGCAATTTTTGCAAACTAAACCATTATACATGGCTGATCATATGATTTGAGGCACTTGAATCAACATATCAAACATAACAATTTGATTTTGAAACATCGGTAGACATTGTATTCATCATGTGATGTTGGATCATGAACAACTTCTTCGAATCATCTACACTTGTGGATGCATAGTTGTTTTGTTGCTTTCTGTATTTTGATTCTTCAACTTGCATTCACGTTCAAAGTGACCAAGTTCACCAAAATTCCAAAATCCCCTACATTACCTAAATCATATCTTTGGAAATTTATCCGACCTCTTTGCCTCCCCCTGCCTCGAAATTGTCCTCTACTTTTTGCATTATTTAGTTGTTGACCTTTGTCTTGGTTAGTGTTTCCTATTCCACTTTGTTGACTTCTTCCTCTGACAAAGTAGAATACCTCTTTAGAACTAGATTTTCCTTGGGATTTTGCATCTTCACCAAGGTTCTTTTCTTCAATTGTCAGCATGGGCACAAGAGTAAAAAAAATGGAAGAATTGCTTATATGCATTTCCTAAATCATGAAGGCACACTTCCACCTTATCATCAACATATACATTGATGCCAATAGATGCAAGAGACTCACATATGCTTTTGATTTTTCAAGTGGTCACTTAGTGACATGCTCTTTTTCTCTAGTGTATGAAACTCGTTCTTGAGTTGCAATTTTCATGCCTTTGTATTGGTTTCATACAATGTGACCAAACTATTCCAAGCCTCTTTCAAAGTTTTGACATCATCTATGTGTCAAATCGTGCTATCCTATATGCTAACAAATATCCAATATATTACCTTCCATGCCCCTTGATTCCACTCTTCATATGCTCTTAACTGGTCTGCAATTTGATTCCTCTTTGGTAATTGCATAGGGTTTTCATTGTCTCCTTTGATGTACTTCTAGTAGACTTTTCCCATCAAGAAATTTATCATTATGAATCTCCAAGTATGAAGTTGTTCTTGTCCAAATTATCGCTCATAAGTCGACTCATTCCATCAGCAATTGCCATTTCTGTAGAAATTCAAAATACTACAAAAACACTAGAAGCAGTACCTCTACTTGAACACTATCACACTGTGACTTGATTGTTTGATCTTAAAAAAACACAGTTTTCGTGTATCAATAGTACACAAAATCACTTAAAATTTTGGATCTAGAATATTAGAGAGCTTCCAAACATAATGCGAGTTAGAATTCTGCAAACTAAACTATTTTTTTTGTGGGCCTGACCTTGTAGCCTCAAAATGGAGGTCAAGATGGATCTATCACTAAAATTTGAGCAAAACATGTGACTCTAAAGGGTTAACTCTCAAAAATATTTTGATTCCTTCTACCTTCTCACCAAATTTCATAGCAATCTGAGATCATATGTGAAGTGCATGTTCTCCATGATTTCTCATGTAATCTTCATTGTTGGCCTTCTCCACAAGCTCTTTATAGCCACACCGGCTCTGATACCATGTCAAGAGAAAGGAGATAAGGAAGAGAACTCTCACGCACTCTTACATATAAAGAGAGAGGAACACATAGATTGAGGCAACGAAGAAGAATATTCTTCTTCTTCTTCTATTACATAAAGAGAATATACAAGAATAACCTAATACAACAATACAACCAATACAATATATAAAGGATCGTACATAAAGAAAACCCTAATGTTCACAAACAAGTGAGTTGGCAAGAAAAAAATGTGTCATCACTCTCGATAGATAAATTTGGTATAACTCACTAAAAGTGTCCCTGACATATATCAACATAACCACTACATGTCAGAGAGATGAAAAAGTGGTAAATGTCATCCTTGAGCATCACATGTTGAGCTTGATGTTCAACATAATTGTTATGGTACACATAGACTACCACTCTCTTGGAAGGTGGAGTAGCTTCACTATTAGTCTAATATCTCTTTTGGGTACTTCTTTCCATGTAGATGGCCTTCCACAAAGCTTCAACTTTTGCAAAATGGAGTATGTGTATGCCTACTACAACCATTCCTTCTAGAGGCATGGGTGGAATCTCACATATGTCACCATCACCCATGTCAACCAAAATTATCGTTTCTCCTTTTTCATTTGTATACATAAGATTGGAAGTGAGAAAGTAGGTAGTACCTTCCTTATCTTCGTAGTGTTTGGTGCAAAATTTAACTATCAGATGTGGAACAAATGTCAAGCATTTAAGGTTTTTAAGCCTAATCACTTGTCGATCAAGTCCATCTAGATATATGCCTATCCTATGGGTATTGAACTTCTAGAATTCTAGAATGATATGATAGTCTTTGCTTGATGGTCATCTCTCATTAGGATTCATGGGGTTTGTCTGCATGTCTTGAAGAGCTGCCATATGATGCCAACTTAATTCAGGCTCACTCCTTGTTGAGAGTTCTCGTGTGGCTAGAGGACTTAGAAGGACCTCCTACAAAAGAGAGATGCCTTTTGATAGATTTTTGTTGTTCCAATGTTTTTCCCGATGTCAAATGCATGTACAAATAACATAAAACCAATGAATTCCAAGCTTTCGGGAGGGGTCTGTGCATATGTGCACGTAGCCTTTCAAATGAAAAGAAGAAGCAAGAATTCTCAAACAGATTTTTTAGTGAAATATGATCTCCGTTTCAATGTTCTTTGAATAAAACAGTCAAGCAAACAATTCAGATATTCAGGGTGTGCTAATGATCCCATAATGATATCCCAAAAGAACAACACCGCTTCCCTTTTCTTTTTCAACGCTTATGAACTAATCAAATGGTGCACATGTTTTTACTTTCAATGATTTCTGAAGTGAAATCATTCAAGGTTTCAATTCTCTTTAATGTTCACAATACAATTCCCAATTTTCTTTTACCTATTAACTCAGATTGGTTAGCAAACCATTTGATACTTGCTTGATCAAAACCTACAGTCATTTTTGGTGCCAAACAAGTAATGTCTCCATTTCTTAAGAGCATGCATAAGTGCATAAAGCTTTTTTTATAGATAGGATAATTTCATTGAGTTGAGTTTAGCTTTTGGCTTTAAAAAGAAATTAGATAACCATTTTGATTCAACACAACTCTGATTGTTAGTTCACTTGCATCTATTTCAGCCACAAAGGGCTCATTCAGATCTACTATCTATAGAAATGGGGCCAATGCTAAGATTTTTTTAAGCCATTCCATACTTTTTGCCTAATTCTCATCCCAAGTAAGGTTTTTAGGCTCTTTACCTTTTCAAATAAAGGGATTGAGATCTTGGCAAAGTTTGGTAGAAGATTTCTATAATATCTTGCTAGCCTTAAAAAACTTTGAAGTTTCGTAATAGTTTTAGCGTATGGTCAATTAGGAATAAATTGGTCCTTTTCAAGATCTAATTGAATTATTTTCTCAGATATAATATGCCCATGATATCTGATGAAATGAATTCACACTTAGCTTCTTTGCCATACAACTCGTTCCCTCTTAGAACTGAAATTTTACAGATGCTCCAAATGGGTAGCTATATCTTGACTACAGACAAGGATTTCATAAAGAAAATCAACCATGAATCTTCCTAAGTAAGGTCTTAGGATTATGTTCTTAGGGCCATGAACATGAGAGGGGCATTTGTTAGCCCAAAAGGTGACTAAGAATTCAAAATGCCTATACTTAGTTCTAAAAACTATCTTGGGGACCTCATCAGACTTGATCCTAATTTGGTAATGTCCTTGTCGAAGATCAAGCTTTGATAATATCTTTGATCCTATCAATTGATCAAGCATATATCTATTCAAGGCATTGTATATTTATTTTTTATCGTGGCTTTGTTCAAAGCTTGATAGTCAATACCGAACCTCATTGGTCCATCCTTTTTCTTAGTCAAGAGGATAGGTGCTACCCAATAAGATTAGCTTGGTGGAATGAATGTTTTATCTAGGTATTCTTTCAATTGTGTCTCCACTTCAACTTCTTGGGAATATGGGAGTCAATATGGGGATCTATCTTTAGTCTTAGAACCTAGGATCAATTCTATAGCATAATCGACTTGGCCATAAGGAGATGGTAACCCATGGGGGAGGTCTTGTGGAAAAACACCCTAGTAATTATTTATCAAACACTTAAACTTTCATGATCAGACAAAGGAGACATGTGGAACTAGACAAAGGAGACGAGACATGTGGAACTAGACTTATATTATATACATAATTTACATAAATTGGAAGTATCATGTAAACTTCCACCTTATGAGTATTTACGAGCTTTTTCAGTTCCTTGACTGTTATCAAATGAGTAATTGGCATATCATGCTCCCTTAAATCAAGTAATGGATACCATTTCTTTAAAATTCCAAAGTATTCAAGACATAAATTCTCTTGAGGGACCTTCCTAAATCCCAAAGCCATTCCCTACCCAACACCACATCATTTCTTTCCATATGCATGATCTATAAATCAACTTTATCTCTATATCATTGAAACTCAATTTCAAGAACACAGATCATAGTGTCCCAAACTTTCTTATCATGTCCTTGCATCATGGAAACTACATATTGAAGTAGAGACTTTTGTTGGGGCAACCTTAACTTCTTTACTAGTGAGTAATTAAGGAATTTATGGGTGGCCGAGTCATCTATCATGCTCTGGCCTTTTACTCTCTTATCCAGACATGGATTTTGACTAAGTAATGCAATCCAAAATCATTTTAGACTCATATGGAATAAAAAAGACAACATTGGTGTATGCAATCCTCATGCAAGAGTTCCACTTTCTTCCAAACTTTACTATTTTCAATGTTGAAAATTTGGACCAAGTGGACCCTTGCCTTTTCTTTTTCTTTTTGCTCACGGGTGGTTTTTATGTTTCACCCTAGGAGTATAATTTTTACCTAAATGTCCTAGATTAAGCACTCAAAGCAAAGATTTTCATTCTTTGCTTCTTCCAAAACTTTAGGGTCAAGTCGTGGCCGCGAAAGTTGTGGGGACTTGAATCTTCTCTCTATAAGTGCATACTTTTTGTTTATTTCTCTTAACGTTTTTATTCTTGTCTATGGGATGAAGTGGTTGTGCCACTAACTTATCATGATCTTTATAGATATGTGATAACTTTATCATGTCTTCTAGACTCTTAGAGGTACTTCTCTTCACTTTGTGTTCAATTTCCTTATCGAGGCCACAAATAAAACCGCTTACTTTATGCCAATCATCCAAGTTTTGAAGCTTGAGAACTATTTTTCTATAATGATAAATGGAGAAGGGATGTTGTTGTATAATTATATGGGTCTAAGGGGGAGAACCCTTGGGTTTCTAGGTGTGAAACCCTTTAGATTTATAGTTTATTTACCCCTTTTAGATGGGTCTTGAACCTTAGGGTTAATTCTCTAAGGTTGAGTACCTTAGGCTTGATTGGAAGCTTCTCCTAGCCACTTGGTTTGTACGTAAGAGCTTGGAGAGTTTTCTTTTAGAAGCCATGTGATTTCATGTGATATCCTAAGCTTGTGACCACCTTAGGAACCCATGTGATGGAAGGTACACATGTCCACCTTAGAAGCCATGTGATTTCATGTGATATCCTAAGCTTGTGACCACCTTAGGAACCCATGTGATGGAAGGTACACATGTCCCCCTAAGAGGGACTTACCCCCTTGGACTTGGAGCTATTGGAGAGTTTTCTTTTAGAAGCCATGTGATTTCATGTGATATCCTAAGCTTGTGATCACCTTAGGAACCCATGTGATGGAAGGTACACATGTCCACCTTAGAAGCCATGTGATTTCATGTGATATCCTAAGCTTGTGACCACCTTAGGAACCCATGTGATGGAAGGTACACATGTCCCCCTAAGAGGGACTTACCCCCTTGGACTTGGAGCTATTGGAGAGTTTTCTTTTAGAAGCCATGTGATTTCATGTGATATCCTAAGCTTGTGACCACCTTAGGAACCCATGTGATGGAAGGTACGCATGTCCCCCTAAGAGGGACTTACCCCCTTGGACTTGGAGCTATATATTGGAGGGGTTGGTTGGGTGGAAAGACATCTCTCTTCCTAGTGTGTGGCCTTGCTAGTTAGTCTTCAGTTCAGTTGTGTGAAGCTTTGGTGTGGTCATAGCTTCTTGCTCATCAATTTTGCTCGCGGCTATCTTGCTCTCTTTTGAATTTTGCCCATGGCGGTCTTGAAATGCGTGCCAAATCAGACATGGCAGCGATGGCTTTAGCTTAGGAAGAGAGTACCAAAATGAGAGGCAACCCTCTCCTGAGAGGAGATAGAAGATTCTAATCTGGAACCTCCCTTAAGGGAGTCGCTCACCTATCCACGACGCCAAGCTCTGTAGGTGACCTCAAGATCGCGCAAGAGCCTCTAGTCTCAAATTTACCTGAAGAAGACCTCATCTACGAACAATACTGCAGATCGACGCTCGGGATTTGATCCCGCAACCTCTCATTGAGAGCGTATCAAGGAGCGGTGCGAAGTGCTGGCGATCGACATGAAGGAGTTTGTTCAGAGCAAATGAAGCCTTGTTCGCAATCGATATTGGAGGCTCCCGTCCCGAGGCTGAAAGCACCTTTACCTGAAGGAAATAAAGAAAATTGAGAGCCATTCGTCTTGATAGAGAGACTATCACAAGGCGTCTGGGAGGACCGATTTAAGGCATCATCGCCATTCTCAGCCATTCTACCACACTAATCAGATTCTTTCGTGTGGACCTCTTCTAGGTGGCAATGGGCGTTCGCTTCAAAAGGTTCAGGGGGTGCCTCAAGGAAGTGGCGCCTCATGTGTGTTAAACGATGTGCCATGTGTTGCAATGGAAACAATGGAACTAACAAACGTTGAGAAGGTAGCGCCGCCATCGTCAGGCATCCCAGACTGTCACAAGGCATCTGGGAGGACTGATTTAAGGCATCGTCGCCATTCTCAGCCATTCTACCACACTAATCGGATTGTTTCGTGTGGACCTCTTCTAGGTGGCAATGGGCGTTCGCTTCAAAAGGTTCAGGCAGTGCCTCGAGGAAGTGGTGCCTCATGTGTGTTAAACGACATGCCATGTGTTGCAATGGAAACAATGGAACTAACAAACACTGAGAAGGCAGCGCCGCCATCGTCAGGCATTCCAGCTAAAAAAGGTTGGAATGAAGGTTATGTATTCTTTAAATTATGCTCCTTCTGAATGAATTATTTTATGATATACGAAGTTAGGAATCATGTATGTGAACCATTTAGACGAATATCATGCATGATAGATTGATAGTGTATGCATTATGTACATACTTTTCTCATACACAAAAGGCAATCCTATGCAAAATCCTAGCATTTGTAAGAATAAGATCATTGTTCTATTTTAAAGGTATTTTTCTTTTCAAGTATAAAGGAAGCATGTGCATAGTTATACATAAGGATTACACCCTTTAGTATTCATACATAAATTCAAGGCATGGTCTTGGAAGTACATGCACTTTGGACATACAAGTAAGTATGTAGTTCCAAGATAAAAGGGAAGGAGCATAATAGCCCAAGCCTACTTCATCACCGTGAGAACCCTAAAATAAAGTCAAAGGATGGACAAAGCTTAATCTACAGGTAATTATTTGCACACCTTTCTTTTCCTTGCACACTAAAGAGCATACAATGCATGTCATAATAAACATGAATTTGGAAAAAGGATGCATAGAATGAGGTGGCCTTATTTGTTTGGTCACATACACAATTAAGTCATGGAAATGATTTTCACTATGCATCAAATTCATATAGTTTCAGAAAAGAAAGATTGATTGTGCATAAATATGTTTATATTTTATTATGGCAACTCCGATGCACAAAAAGAAAGATGCATGGAAAAGTTTGCACCATTTTTTGAATAAACAAAGTTTTGAATTGGAACTTTTGCATGCTTTAAGGAGGGGTTCAACTTCTGAACCTTATGCATGCAACACCTTTTCCAATAAAGGTGTAAATGTTTTGGCATACACTAAAGTATGCATTTGGAATACATTACATGGGCTTTCAAGTTGAGAGGGAGATTAAGTTCTTGAAGTTAAGCTTAAATAGGATTTGATTTTATTAGTTTCTCGAAAGAATGGTGATGAGGCCAATTGGCCACTATAAACCATTTAATTCCCGTTGGATTAGTAATTAAAAGCCAAATAATCCTAACCTCTTGAAATACCTTAAGCTTAAAATTCCTCTTAGGGAAGTTCAAATTCCATAAAAGTCCATGGCTTGCCTGATCAGCAAGGCCATAGATTTAAGGTAGTAATACAAAAAATTTTTCTCTCTTAAAACCACGATACAATGGTGGTAACTTAGAACACTATCTTCTCAAAGCTCTAAGGAAGAGAAAATATGATGTAACAGAATCTTAGTTTTGGAAGATGAAAGTATTAGTGCTCTTGTTCAAGAAAGTTCTTTGAACTACATAACTATTTGGAGCTTTACATTATTCTTCGAAGAAAATGCAAGACATGAAGACAAGGTAAAACTCAAGGGTTGTAATAAACCCTAAGTACCATTTTCTAATGTCCTATAAATAAAGGACTCTATAGTAAATGGAATTACCATCTACTTCAACATAGAAATTTGATTGGCAAAGTCAATTATTCTCAGATTACTCATTATGTCATAAGAGATAATATCTAGTTGAGATTTAAACTAGCTCTATTATCAAGTGACATAAAAGGGATCTTTTGTAGTATATCTGAATAAAGGAATAATTTAAGACTAGTCTTGTCAAATTGAAATTACAACTAAGATTTGGTAAATTAAAATTTTCATGAGCACCAAAACATGCTATGGAAGTTACACTTACAAGTCCAAGAAGTAATAGATCTTACTTGATGAGAAGAAGGTTTGATCCCAAAATTCAAGTTAAAGTTACCTTTACTTAAGTGGAAGTGTAAGTCGGATGGTATGGGACATCTAGGCTTATATTACCACTGGAGTTGATTCGGTGGTATGGGACATCGAATTTAGAGGTAACTCCAAACTTGAACCTTGGGAAATTTGCTCTATATGCGTGGAGAAGAGAAAGCAAAAAAGCTCTAAATAGTTCTTTTAACCAAGAAGGACAATAAAAGATTGAAAATAAACTCTTTCAAATACTTCGGAAAGAGCACAATTTTCAATTTACTCTTAGGTAGTTTTCGAGGACGAAAACTTTTAAGGAGGGGAGAAAGTCCCTAAAGAACTTGTATCTTATGCCTTGAAAAGACCAAATAGGGTATTGCAAGGTAAAAAATATATGCAAGAAATAGATAAAGTTGAAGTACTTCCTCGTATTCTAGTACTTCATATATCTTTTATTACATCTTCCAATTAAATGAAGTTCTCAAAGATTGGGAATTCTCAAAGAGCCCCAATGCAAGAGAAGGCTTGCATACACCATAAGGATTGTATAAATCCTAAGTGGGTTAGGAAAAGAAGTTAGATGAGCTATAAAACATAATCTATCTTGATGTTTGATGGGGATAACATAACATACGTTATGGATTACAATAATATAGACCTAAGGAATATGGCTTCTTGTATGAAGCATAATAGCTAGATCCCCAAGTAAAACCCATGGGTAGAGCTCTGAACATGAAGTGATCTATTTGAGAAAGACCTAGTCTTATCTCTTATTTTGGCTAAAGAAGAGAAGAAAGCCAAAAGACCCAAGTAAGGCAAAGATCAAGTCAAACTTTAAGTTTGATAAGATGAATCACACCACATTAAATGGTTAACCAAATATTTAAGTACAATTAGTAGTGGTGTATCTAAGCACCTTAGTCCTTGCTCTTATAATTTGGTACCATAGTATGAAGGGCATTTAAAAGGACAGAAAAGGTGAGAAAGTATAGAGACAAAGTTATGTGGATTGGATGAGGAACCCACTGGTATGGGACAGTGGGTACTGAATCCCGTTGAGTACTTTTTCTTGATGGCCAGAAGAAAAAGGGACTCATGATCCAATGGAATACATCAAGAAGATAATGTCTAGGAATGAGTATCTTCTTCAATTATCCTCTCAAAGGGAAGAATAATTCTTCCAACAACATATGAAAGGATCTATCTCTTTTAAAGAGCTAGAAATAAGGAGAGGATCACATTTTTCGAGTTTGAAGGTAAACTCCAAAGAATGAAGCTCTAAAAGCTTCATCCCAAAGAATAATTTGAAATTGAAGAAACATAAAGATGATCTTAGGCCAAGCTTGAAAGGAAGCTCAAAAAGATCATCTTTTGGATACTTGATATTCCAAGTCAATTGAAGAATAAGAAAGATATAGTTACGATGTCAACATAGGACATCTTTAATAGATCGAGAATATAAGGGAGAGAACTCTAGAAGGATCTACATGCATCATTGTTTACCAAGCTCAAAAGACCAATTTCCAAGTGCCAAGTGTCGTGGTCCTTCTAAGATGAATGATCCTTGATGCACGAGAGTGATCACAACTGAAGTCACCCTCCACTGGCGATTACATTGGTCATGTAGAGTGTAACTTGCACACAAGCATGATCTTCTCAAGGGCAAGGCCCTCTATGATTGATGGAGTTGGATGCATGCATATTCGATGCTTCCAAGTCCTTGTTATCTGATGCATTCAAGGATGCATTGCTATCCAATGCTTCCAAAAGTGCACTACTATCCTATGATCCAAATAGGGTCGAATCACCAAAATGCTTGTAACTCTTGCCATCCTTGTTTGTTTGATGCGTGCCTTAGATAATTCCAAACATATCAACAAGAACTACAATTACAAAAGGAAAAAATGAAAAATAAGATGTTTAAAGCCCTCTGAACGCTTAGAAACCTACAAAGTTCCTTTTCCTCGACTGTTACTCACCTAAAACAAGAATTTAATCACACTTCAAAATAATGGAAACAAGATAGTTGATGCTTCCATAACTGATAAACAAGTGGCATACACCCACAATGAATAACTAAGCTCACTCAAAGTGCATAGGGAAGAACACATAGAGATTTGCAAGAAGATAGATCACAAATTCATTCCACCAAAAAGTCTCTTTACAAGTGAGGTCTTGGTCTTCACATAGGCTCTCCCAAGTCCCTTCCATCTTTTATTTGAAAAAGGTCTTAAAAAATAAAAGGAAAAACTCTACAACTCTTCTTTCTTATGGGATTTTTAAGGGAAGGCTCTTCCCTAGAATCGCTAAGAAATACTAACAAAGCCTTGAATATATACAACTCTTCTTTGCTACATATAAAGAGATGTTTACAATGCTAGATAAGAATACAAGGGTTATCTATTTAAAAATGAGTAAACTCAAAAGTAAATTTGAAAAAATTTTGAGCCTTGCCATAGCTTTATAATAGGCTCCTAACATTTGTACAAGGTAGGAGCTCATGATTTCTAAGTGTGTTCACACACATCACTATTAAAATATACTAGCATTCCCTCTATCAATACCTAGATGACCAAATTCATGTATATTATGCTTTTTAAGGTCATTATGAGGATGCATTTGATGATTTTTCAAATTTCCACTAAAGATGATCCCAACACCAAACATATCTTGATCCTTTAATAGTTGAAAACTATTTGAAATCATGCTTTGCAAAGTTTACATTGCTATGCTTGAGTTGACCATCCTCCTATATTCAAAAAGGCATGGCATAGTCCCATAGTTCCTTGAGGGAGGCATTATCTTTGAAGAAACAAGTTACTATTAGGTGATGTGTTCAACCACAATTATGCATGAATTCAAGGATTGTAAAGATGGTTCCTCGTAGAGCTAAGCCTTAGCTCAATTTTTATTGTAACTAAGGGATTTGTTAAGATCTAAACCTTGCCTACAAACTAACCTTTACCATTGAAAGAAAAATTTGAGATACATTTTTTCCTTGAATGTTTGATCTTCTACCTACTCTTCCATTAAGATTAATTTTTGAAAGAGAAGCTCATACACCAAAAGGACGATCCCCTTTATCCCCCACTTTAAGGGGATAATGTAGGCTTTATTTTGAAAGTGTTGAGCCTTGAAACTTCGATTCAAGATTGAATGTGTTTCCTACTATACCTCTCACCCTATATTTGAAATACAATTATTATTCCCTTTTGTCTTTCTTTCTTAAAGGAGTTCAACCTTACCTCATCTTTTCCACATGAAGTACGACAGAGCTTACAACTCATGAATGCAAGTAATACCCATATGACCTCAAGTTGATGCACATCACAAGTTGAAGGTCATCTCACAAAGGAAAGTCACATAATAGCTCAAAGGTCCTTTCAAGTAGGTACAACTAAAAAGCATGTATGTAACTTGAGAGTCAACGAGTTCATGGTTCTTGGTTCCAAGACGTTATGCAATAAAAGGAGAGGTGGCCCCAACAAGCACCCCATAATTTGAGTTTTTGACCTTTTCACCCTACTCTACTTGAAGAACTCCATTGATCCATCAAAAAGAGAAGTTTGAGCTTATTTATTGATTTATTCTTAATAAAGTTATTTATTTTTTGTTATTTTTTGGTAAATCTAAAAAATTAACCTTACAATCTATGCCCTTTATGTCTATAAATCTTTATTTAAATGGATCTCGATCTTATGATGTACATCTCCTTAGGCTTGGATTAATTGAATGTGCGACTATACAATGAAGGGTTTACTAACACAAGACCTCTCGAATCCCACATAAACAAAAGTAGAACACCTAGAACCTACTAGAAATGAACAAAGTCTCAGTTTGAAGGCTTGCTAAAAATAGGAACCTGGAAAGGATAGTCGTAAGACTAGACGAGGAGATCGATTGGAACTACTGAAATAATGCTACAACATGCACGACTCTTGCTACTATTGACAATGTCCATCGAGAATGCTCCAAGGCCAAAGAGAGACATCCTTAAAAAGCACTATTTGTCTTTCGAAAAGAGATCCCTAATGCTAGTATTAAGGGCCATTTCACATAGAGGTGGCGGAACGAGCATATTAATTTTTGAAATTCCATCTAGAAATAACAAAAATAGAGGGTTTTGCCACTGTGCTATTCACATATAAAGCAGAATGTTGTTATGCATTTTACACTGATGCCGCCCTATGTGAATAACTAAAATATAGAGAAACGCACAATAACTTCTTCTTTGAAAGAATATTTGCAATAAAATTCTCATGTGAGACGAATCAGAAAACTCCACATGTCAAAGAGTCTCTGAGTTCCACCCAAGGGCGGGAGAGAAAGACCGGAACATTTTTTGGAGATTAGTTCCGTGTGTTGACAATCGAATGAAAGAGGTCCTCCGCCCCTTTGTGAATGAGAGGTGCCATGTGGCCCCAAAGTCTATGAAGCAGGATCGAACCCCAAGCTCCTTTTGCGAGGTGAACGACCACTCGTTCGGAGTAGTTTAGCTTAGCTCCACGGAGCAGTTTAGCAATGCCTAAGCGGAGCAGTTTAGCAATGCCTAAGCGGAGCAGTTTAGCTGCTAAGCCGCAGGAGCAGTTTAGCTGCTAAGCCGCGGGAGCAGTTTAGCTTACCCTCTTCGCCCCTACCGTAAAGAAAACCATAAAGGGCCAGAGGGAAGACCATGTAGGTCTTGTCTTGCTACATCGTTTTCTTTAGCCCGTTAGGAGCTAAAAACAATTAATGACTCGGTTAGACCTTACGAATAAACCTTAAGGGACCTAAGGCGGAGGTCCAGGGTTCAAGTTCCGGGCTAGACATGTTATGGCTTAGGCCAGTTAAACCCAGTTATAACCATGTCTCTTTTAGTTGTAACCTTGTCTAACCTTTGCTTTGTGGGATACGAGGGATCGAGCGGGTACTATGCCCATTCACTTGTACAATTACAATTTCAAAGTTAAAGTCCGAAAGAAATAAGCTTCGACTGAACCTCCATTAAAAAAAAAAAAAACCTTAAGGGACTATACGATGATTGTCGTGAGTGGTGACTCGCCGTGCCTCCCGACGTGGACAAGAGGATGAGCGAGTCCGAGTCAGGATTAGCTCCTTGGGCTTTTTTTTTTTCCCCCTACAAATGTATATTTCCAATATATATTTTGAACTTGTGGATCTTATTTTTTAGGCCATCAGTTTTGTACGATTGCCATATATGGACTTCATTGCCTTCACTAAGTAAAGCACGAAGACGCAGGTGTTGGTTTTCTGACGTTCTCTACAGGCGCCTGCGCAGCGGCTTATGTTCGAGCAAGTACGTGCTACTTCAGCCGAATACTTCTGATCGAATATCGGAGATGTGCGCTGTCTTTAGCGTTGCCAGATAACTTATCAGCGTCGGGTGAGAGAGAGAGAGAGCTGCAATAATTTTCGTGATTCTTGACAATTTAGGCCTTTCAATGGAGGTGAAGGTTATCAAACCACAGGATCATGTGGCTCCACATTCGCCTATTTCCACTGTACAGGATTCAAGACGTGTTAGGTTAATTCAATATCTGACAAGGTCTATCCCGGGATCCAGCTCTAGACAGTCTTTGATCGCTCAGAAGACTAGCTCTAACGCAGAGGCAGGGACTCTCAAAGGGTCCAGTGGTGAAGAAAGTGACGAAGAATTGCATGTGCCTGCATCGCAGAATGCATCATCGTCACATCTCACTGGGTCTAGCCTCCTCCAGAAGCTGTCTAATGGTCTTTCGAAAAGAGATCCTTCGAGCAGTATCAGCGAAAAAGCTTCCATTCACAGTGAAGGTATGCATGTGCGGGGCATGAGTAAAAGTGTCCTAGAAGTTTCGAAAGTTGTCGCAGCGGATATTAAGGGCAGCTTTGGTCGCCTCCTCGAAATGAAGAGTATGCTGATTGAGAAGCTCTCATCCATACCTACAATACCTGCTGACTCTTTAGAGCATGCACGTCATTCAATTGAATCCATCATTTCAGAGGCCACTCAGTCAGCATATGGGAAAACAAAGGATGTCATGTGGCAGATCAGAATGAAACTTGTGGAGATAATACCATCTCTGTCTCCTCATGAAACTAAGAAGGTGAGTACCTGTGCTATTGGTTTGTTGCTTGTAGGAAGCAATCCCGTATTGTGAGAGTATGCCTTGCTTATGCTTTTCCGTTCTATGCTTTTGCAAGATTGTGGATGATGTTGAGAGCAAAGTGAATGGCATTTCAAAAGCAACTGATGGAGATGGAGGAGGACATGAAAATCTTAAGGTTAGTAGTGAAGAAAATAGAGCGGCTTCTACGGCGATAGCCCCCCAGCCAACATCTGGGTTTGCAGCAAGTATGGACAGAGTGAAGGCCTGGGCCCTTTTGCGTTCTCGGCTGTGAGTGGAGCAAAGCTCTATGCTCCTGCGTAACCTACCTATGTAAGCAAGCTTCATTTGTTGTATGTTGGAAACTTCCAAACTTCAAGAATCTATAAGTAATGTAAATATATGCTGTAGATGAGAAATATTTGTGGTTCAAGAAACAGCACAGCTTTTATCCACAGAAGCCAGTATATAATTATGAATTTGATGGGGAGTCCTCCTTAGAGACGAGGAAGGTTTTTCTGCTTTTCTTGGAAGCAGGCTTTTTCCATACCTGAGATTCAGTATATGATCAGCAACAAGCCTTGATAGTTGCTCCTAAAGAAAGGAATTAACATTGTTAGGCAGGCAAGGGGTCTACAAGGTTGGTACATGCAACTTTGCTCCTCTGTCCATTTACCTTGGTATATAATCGGTATCTGTAAGAAGTCTGATGTAATTTCCTTATGTGGAAGTAATGGTGACTATCCTGTTGATTCTGCATATGGATACTGTGTTATCCTATGGTCAAGCAATGCCACCTCTCACCCAATGTGTAAATCAACTGTCTCATCCGGTGAGTTTCAGATTTCATAGTTGACTGTCTTTCAGAGGTTCCTATGGTTGTACTGGTCATTCATCCATTTGGTGTAGCTTGTTGTCACCTGCATTGGATTTATTATCAACTATTTTATGTTTTTAATGCAAATCTGGCTCCAGGTGAAACGTTTAAGGCTCTGGTGTGAACTTTTCTTTATTTTCCCTCGGACTATTAAGAAAGCTTATTCCTGTAGCTCAGTTGGCAGGCTTATACCTTGAAAAGAGAGCAACTCAGAAGTGCCACATAATGTGGCTTCTTAACTATAGCCTATAGGTTTGGATGAGAGTTCCCATGTATGTGCATGAATGTACATACATATCCATTCATGTATGTATGCACGTATGCATACATATAGACATATACACGTATTGTACTCGATGTAGATATGTGCGTATGCCTTCATTGTGCCTTAAATGCAATCGTATGTATCAAAATGCATTGTTAATGCGCTAAGCAATTGTTGAGCGTAAAGTCAGTATATTCCCTAAACGCTCAAAGTATATTAACAAATATCTTGGAGTGAAAGTTCTGTTTGTACAACACTTCAGGATTTGTGTATGTATGCATGGATAGTGAAGGGGAGGGCAGTAAATTTATGTGATGTTGAAGGCTGGTTATATGAACTCTAGGCTGTTCGGAGTCGAATACTTGTTTGATTGAGTACCCTAAAGCTTGAGACTTGACAGTAGGTATCGATGCTCCTATGTACGTGATGATGTGTGGCGTCAATGTTTTATGCCAATCTCCTTTAAAGGGTTTCATGTACTGTTAATCCCTAGGAGTGACTTTTGCACCTTTTGGAGAGATTGATAATCCATTTCTTTGATGGGTTTTTTTTGTATTAAATAATGGGTGAGGCATCTAGAAATTCATATATTTTTTTCTTTTTTGTGTGTTTAAATGCACAAACATGTATTCATA
Organism: Ceratopteris richardii; assembly: GCA_020310875.1. NCBI lineage: Eukaryota > Viridiplantae > Streptophyta > Polypodiopsida > Polypodiales > Pteridaceae > Ceratopteris > Ceratopteris richardii. The sequence continues at coordinate 111,229,762 of CM035433.1, forward strand.
CAAGGGTAAATCCGTATTTGATAATATTCTGATAATCGTGCGAGCATTTGATTTTGCTTAGCATGCATAACAAGCTACTATACACTTAGAACCTGAATTTTCAAAAGCCTTCGATACAGGGAGTGTGCATTATTTTAACAAGTTATGCCATTGTATTCGTTTGACATCAGATACGACTATGAAGATTCATTTCTCATGTAAGGAAGCCACATTTTCTTTTTTTAACGGTGCGGCTACTCTTTCTATTTGAATTCATTGTGGCATTTGTTAGAAGAGCTCACTATGCCATTTATTAGGGTCCCTCTCAATTATTGCTATGGCTACTGTACATCATATTGCGTATCGACTTATATGTCGTCTTTTCTTTATTGTCTTAATATTGGCACTATCATCATTCTTATAGGAATTTATGGAGTTTCTTGTATTATTTATCTTTGATACATTTATAGTTGTTGATGCATTGCGTGTATCTTTGACTTTTTGTTGAAACTTGAACATTTGTAACTTAAAATTTCCATATATTTATTGCACTAAATTTGTTAATCTTCCTTGGATGGGGGATAAAATATCTATAAAGGAGTTCACATGTGTTGGTTTGGTTGGTCGAAACCTTCATCTTTTGAGGCAGGGTTGGGGACAGGGGTGGGGTTCAACACTTGCCACTGATGGATGTGTAATGGGCTTTAGGCCAACGTGTTTTGCCTTTGGGGGCCTTGCAACTTAGAGCATCATGGATCATTTGTGGTCACTTGAGGGTGGAGTATTGAGTATATCTAACAGAAACTTGATCCAAAAGCAAAAAAATGTATTTTCATTGGGTACTCCTTTGAGCAAAAGAGATATAAATGCTATAATCCAATCACATGCCTATGCTTGACTCCCAGGTGTCAAGCCAATGCTTGACACCTGGGTAATGCATAAACATGCTCATGTGTGAGATATGTAAATCAAGCATCCAACAACCTGCCGATAGAGAACAACATCAAATGCATCTCCAACATCATGAAGACTCAACCATAAACCTATTTCCATGCGACTGGCAATAGGTTTACAATCTTCAAGGCCAAAATGTTGGAATAATGTGTCAATATATTTTGTTTTACATAAATCTATTCCACCATCAAATTGCATAAATTGAACATCCAAATAATGATGCAAATGCCCCAAATCTAACATCTCAAATGAGGCACACAAATCAACCTTAAAATCAGCAATATGCTTTTGATTAGGACTAGTGAGCATCATGTTATCAACATAGATAACAATGATTAGAAGCACATCACTTGCATGCTTAACATATAAGGTACTTTCAGTTGGATTGTTCTCAAAACCATGTGCAATCAACTAGGCATGTATCTTTTCATATGAAGCACATGGTGCTTGCTTCAAACCATATAATGCCTTTTTCAACCTGCACACTTTGTTTTCATGCCCTTTCTACACAAAACCACAGGGTTGAAAAACATACACTTTTTCATGCAAATCACTATTCACAAATGTAGTTTTAATGTCCAACTGATATACGTTCCAACCATGATGAGCTACAAGTGCACATATGCTATATGAATAGTAGTCATTCGGAATGTAGGAGCAAAGATCTCATCAAATCAATGCCTCTTTCTTGAGCATAACCTTTTGCAACAAGCCTAGTCTTATATTTCTCAACTGTACCATAAAAAACACGAGGAAAGAGATAAGGAAGAGAGCTCTCACACACACTCTCACAATCAAAGAGGAGCACACACACATACACACACACACACACAGATTGAGGCAAGGAAAAAAAATCTTCTTCTTCTATTACATAAAAGGAATGTATAAGAATGACCTAAAACAACAATACAACAAGTCCAATATGTAAAGAAAAGTACATAAGGAAAATCCTAATGTCCGCGAATGAGTGAGCTCGCAAGAAACAAATGTGCCATCACTCTGTAGATAAATCTAGTAAAGCTCAATGAAGTGTTCGTGACATATACCAACGTGGCCACTATACATGTCAGAGAAATGAAAACGTGATACGTGTCATCGTAAATCATCACATGTTGAGCTTGACATCTCAACACTCCCCCTCAAGCTCAATTTCATGTCCTCTAATCCAAGCATCTTCCAAAACTTCATTAGCTTCTCTGCTCCAAGTGATTTAGTGAAAATATAAGCAACATAAACAAGATCAATATCACTTGCTAATACCTTCTCTCTAATGAAGTGATGATGTACCTCATTATGCTTTGTTCTAGCATGAAAAATAGGGTTCTATGCTAACTATATGCTACTAAGATTATCACAATAGATGCTGATAGGCTTTTGCACTTCCACACCTAAACCTACAAGTAGCATCTCTAGCCATGATGCCTCATATGTTTCCATTGTAGCACCTCTATACTCAGCCGCTATACTCGACAAAGCAATAGTGTGTTACTTCTTACTGCTCCATGTAATAGCTGCACTCCCAAGTGAGAATAGAAAGCCACTAGTAGATCTTCTATCTGCAATGCTATCAACCCAATCTGCAGCGGTGTATCCATGAATCTGCAAATCTACATTAGCTTCACAAGATAATGCATAATCCAAAGTAGCACTCACATAACGTAGAGTGCATCTCATAACATCTAAATGTGGCTTCCTAGGATCCTCAATAAATTGACTTTCAAATCCAACAACGTAGCTTAGATCAGGCCTTGTAATTGTGAGATATATCAAACTTCCCACAATTTTCTTGTACATAGTATTATTTTCCAATGCTTCACTTGATGTAGTATCCAACTTGAAATTTTGATCTAATGGAATAGAAATTGGCTTACAATAAGCCATAACATATGTTTTCGGCACACTCAAGGCATTTTGCCTTTGCGACATCCATATACCTGTTTCTGTATGTATAAACTCAATGCCCAGGAAGTAGCGGAGCACACCAAGATCTTTCATGTCGAATTCCTACATAAGAAGTTGCTTTACCTTTTCAATGCTTTCTTCATTATCACCACCTACAATCAAGTCATCAACATAAATAGCCACAATCAGGATGCCATCAACACCCTTCCTTGCATATAGTGAATGATCTGCATCACACATAGAAAACCTAAAGGTAGTCAAGTAGTCAACAATCCTTGCATGCTAAGCACGAGGGGCTTGTTTAAGCACATACAAAGCCTTTTGTAACTTGCATACATATGTTGGGTGCTTTGGATCTTCATATCCTTGTGGATGGTCCATGTATACTTCTTCTTGTAACTCACCATGTAGGAAAGCATTCTTCATATCCATCTAGTGCACAGTCCATCCTTTTGCTATAGCTAATGCAACAAGTGCTCTGAGAGTAGAAATTTTAGCTACGGGGATGAAAGTTTCCTCATAATCAATGACATATGTCTGTGCATATCCTTTTGCTACCAATCATGCTTTATATCTGCTTATGCTACCATCAACATTGTGCTTTACCTTGTAAACCCACTTGCAGCCTATGAGTTTTTTTCCTTGTGGCAATGGAACCAACTTCCATGTTTTGTTTCCATAAAGTGCAGCCATCTCCTCATCCATAGCTTTTTCCCAATTTGCATTTCCAATTGCATCTTCAAACAAGAAGGTTCAACATCTTTTATTACCTTGGTCACGTAGGCACAATGATGAGCCATATAATTGTCATACGTCAATTGTTGCACATAATTCTGCATCCTCCTAGATCTTCTTTGTCCTGGGTCACTTCTCCTTGTATCATTTGCATGTGCCTTTCTAACTCCTAGAGTCTTCACAAAGTGCAATCTAAGTTCCTCATCAAGGATCTTTTCTGAACCACTTGAATCTCCATAAATGTCTTCAAAACCTATAGATGTTTTACTACCAATAAAAAGCTTTTCTTTACCTTTCTTTGATGTAGTTGATGAATTTTTTGGACTAAAATTTCCACGCAATCTTGCACTCCATGGATTTGAGTTGGAACTATTGCTTGGTGATGCATATGGTCCACTCAAAACTTTTGATTTTGCACTTGAGTTTTCAACATTTCCTTTGTCATTTGGCTCATGATCAAGACCATCTTTGGCATCTACATAAAAGCTTGACATTTCATCAAACACCACATCTTTGCTTACCTTCCCTATCGTGTGAGTGGGTTATAACATTTATACCCTTTTTGCTCAAGGGAGTACCCAACGAAGATACATTTTTCTACTTTTGGATCAAGCTTTGTCCTCAAGTTATCTGGAACATGTACATATGCAATACAACCAAATACTTTCATATGTGATAAGTTTTGCTTTTTACCTATAAACTTCTCTTCATGTGTAACTTGATATACAACAGTAGTTGGAGTTCTGTTCATGATGTATACAATAGTATGCACAACTTCTACCCAATAAAAATGAGGCATATTCTTCTCACCCATCAAAGATCTTGCTATTTCTACAATATTTCTATTTTTGCATTTAGCAATGCCATTCTGTTGTGGTGTGTACCTACATGAAAACTGATGTCAAATTCCATGACTTTTAAGAAAGTTACTGAAGTCATTTGATATGTATTCACCTACTCCATCAGACCCTATTATCTAAATATACTTTCTTGTCTACCATAGCCTTAAAATTTTGGAAGTGAGTGAAAAACTCACTCTTCTCTTTCATGAAATATACCCATACTTTTCGTGTATGGTCATCAATGAAAGTAACATAAAACTTGCAACAACCCATAGATGTGGTCTTTGCAAGACCCAAAACATCTGTATGTAGTATTTCAAATACACTCTCACGAACATGTTTGTCATGTGAAAGTGATGCTCTTGACTGTTTACCAAATTGACATGGTGCATATACCTTTTGCATCTCTGTAACCTTGAAATTTGGTAGTCCATCAATAATCTCCTTTGACATCCTCAATTTGAGCCTCCACAAATTTGTATGTCCAATCTGTTTGTGCCTGATCTCTATATCAGCAATAACTCCTGTACCCTTTGCAAACATGGCTGCATTCATTTCATGAATTTTCACATTTAAGGTGAACATCCTATCCACTTTGTTTCCTTTGGCAATCAATCATCGATCCTGTTTGTACTCTTCTACATATAACCCATCAACATTGAATCTGACTTGTAATCCCTGGTCAACCATTTATCCAATAAAAATCAAATTCTTTGTTATATTTGGAACATGCAACACATCAGCAAGATGTTTTACCTTCCCGTCCTCCATAGACAATGCTATGTTTTTTGTATGCTCGATAGGGTGTAATGTGTCATTATCTGTTTCAACATATCCAAGAATTGGCAATCTTTGCAAACTACTAAACCATTCCGCATGACTGGTCATGTGATTTGAAGCACCTGAATCAACATACCAAACATTACCATTTGATTTGGAAACATTAGTAGACATCGTATTCATCATATGATGTTGAACCATGAACAACTTCTCAAAATCATCTTCGCTTGTGGATGCATAGTTGTTTTGCTATCTTCTGTTATTTTGATTCTTCAACTTGCAATCACATTCAAAGTGTCTAGGTTTACCACAACTCCAACATCCTTTATTGTCATTACCTGAATCATTTCTTTGGAAATTGTTGTGGTCTCTTTGGCTCTCCCCTGCCTCAAAATTATCCTCTACCTCTTGCATGATTCTGTTGTTGACCTTGGTCTTGTTTATTGTGTCCTCTTCCATTTCCAAAGCTTCTACCTCTACCTCTTCCTCTGCTAGAGTAGAATACCTACTCAAACGTAGGTTTTTCCTTGGGAGTTTGAGTCCTCACCAAGATTCTTTTATTCAATAAACAACATGGATACCAAATCAACAAAATTTGAAATATTTTCCCTGGTCTAGATAGATGTTTTGAATTGCTTATATGCATCTCCTAAACCATGAAGGCACACTTCCACCTTATTAGCATCATCTACATTCATGCCAATAGATTCAAGTGACTCATATATGCTTTTGATTTTTAGGGTGTAGTCACTTATTGACATGCCCTTTTTCTCCAATGTATGCAACTCGTTCTTGAGTTGGGATTTCTCAGCCTTTGTATTGTTCTCATACAAGGTGACCAAGCTATTCCAAGCCTCTTTCAGATTCGTGGCATCCTATATGTGCCCAATCATGCTATCTTTTATGCTAACAGATAGCCAATAGATTACCTTTCGTGCTTCTTCATTCCTTTCATAATATGCTCTTAACTAGTCCGGAGTCTGATTCCTCTCTAATAGCTACGGAGCAATTTCATTCTCTCCTTCAATGTACTTCCAGTAGCCTTTTCCCATCAGGAAATTTATCATTCTGAATCTCCAAGCATGGAAGTTGTTCTTGTCTAGCTTATCGCTCATAAGCTGAGTCATTCCATCTGTGTTTGCCATTCCATCTCCACCGTCGGCCTTCTCCATGAGCTCTCTTTAGCCACACTAGCTCTGATACCATGTCATGAGGAAGAAGATAAGGAAGAGTGTTGGGCATTGCCTCAAGAGAGATCATTATGTGGGTTTTGAGGCTCCTACCCATGTGTGTGCATGTCTCCTCCTCCTCTTTCTCTCTCTCTCTCTCTCTCTCCCTCCATCTCCTCCTTGCTCCTCTTGTTCAACACACAAAAGCCCTTCATTAGTATCAAAGCTTGTTGAAGGCTAGTGTGCAAGAAGCTTCAATGGAAGCTTAGGTCACAAGAGGTGAATGTGTAGGTCGACACCTCTCAATACATGTTCAGTACTTTGATCATAACTTGAGCTAGAAAGCTTGGATTGATGTGTTTTAAAGTTCTATGCATAGTTGAGATGGAGATCTATAATAGACAAGATGCAAAATTTGGTTCAGATTTCTAAATTTCCAAAAATTTAAAAAATGCAGACTAATGTAGAAGATGAATCTACAATCACTTAGGCAATAGGTGAGTTTTTGGGTTATAACTTGAGTTTTACAATTCTGATTTAAGAAATTTAGCTTGGTCTGCATAGGTAGCTTGGAAACAAGATGAGAACTATTTAGAAGAAGAAAATTCTATATTCCGAGTGTTAGTTCACCGAAAATGCAAAATATAGAGCAACAATGCTGCAGGTGAAGGTGAAAATTACAACAAATGCTTGTTTTGTGTATATCTTGAGCTACACACCTCCGATTGAGGTGTTCTATATATCATTCCATAGGCAAGAAATAGCTCTTGAAGTTTGTTGAAGAGGAAAATTCCAAATTTAGAGGTTAACATCTTTGAAACAACAAAACATAGAGTAGCATATTTTCACCATAAGAACCTTAATTGCTTTTGGAGGTTCATTTTGCTTTGGAACTTCTTTGAGAGATATTTTTTGGTGTGCAAGCTCTTATTTTCAGAGCTTGATGGCATTGTCCATGTATGATCATTATGGTAGCTCCTCCATATGAGAGTAGAGCATGAACTTGTCACGTGTTTGGCATGTGGGATAACATTCTGGTATATCTTTTTGAGGTTCATGTCATTATGAGTTTGATCATAGCACTGTGAGTGGATGTATAGTGGCATTGTGGTCTATATCTTGATTATACCACTTTATTATGGATTTACTTACTAGTTGCACATAATTTTATGAGAGTTGATTTTGGATCTTGATTGGTACTTTTATCCTTGTTTTTCTTTGCAGGTACATGATCCAAATTGGAGCCTTGCACATCCATTTGTCACCTTGATTGGCTATTCTATTTGCATATGATCATTGATTTGATATCTTATTTGCCACTGTGATTCTTGGTATATGTGGATGGTGATTCCCACATAGTTATTTTGTTTTAGAGTCCATTTTACAGAGGAGATGCTGTTGAAATTTTATTGGCTTTTATACTAGAAAAGTACTCTAGTAGATCCCTTATGTTTGTGTGATAGATTTGGATTGTTTCTTATCTCCATTCACTTGGACTTAGTCTCAGGTTGTTTGTGACAAGTTGGACCATCTTATAGGATTCATTCTTGAATGAGAGATGTATCGCCATTGTATTGATGCGTATTGCGATCAATTTTTAACATATATATTTGCCATTATCTTTGGTTGGATAAATGATAGTTAACTCATTATTCTTTCATTATTGTTTATCTTGTTATGATTACTCAGATTACAGGGGATACTCTATCAAAATTTTCCCAAGATTCTTTCATATCTACTTGATCAGTTTGGAGACTTAGTGAGAAGGCTTATGCTCATGGTTTTATGTGCATGTTAGATGCATGGTTATGTGACAGGTAGTTCACATGGTTTTTCTTCTCCATTGATAAATATGTGATGTGAATTATACATATGGATATGTAGATATAATCCTATTGAGGACAGCGTATTATTCTTAGTCTCTTGTTACATTTCTAGTCTCTTGGAGTGTCAGCATGGCGTCTTCTCTGTTTGATGGCAATGACTTTCATAGATGGAAAGATCAGATGTGGTGTACATTGGTTCGTGCAGGGTTACATATGTATATGCATAGAGATGCATAGAGGCCTCGTGACATGCCCGACCACGAATGGATGGATGTGGATGCATTGGCTAGCTCCACTATCAGCTTACAACTTGTGGAATCTATATATGAGTCTGTTATGTATGAGGAGATGAGTAGTGCATTATGGTAGAGACCACATGATATGTATGGGAATCCATTGACTCATCTGAGATGTAGATCACATCGATGGCTTCGATGTTGGCACTGTGTCTGTGATGACCATATTTGACGACATTGCTTTAGACAGATGCAACAATGACATTAGAGATATGCACGTGATGCAGGTTAGGTAGTGATTTCAGGAGAGTCTATGGTAGTTGATTATGCTAGTGATGGTGATATCACTTTCTCCTATGGTTCATCTCTAGATTCCTCTTGTTCATTGGATAGCACACACATGGCTTGGTTGCTTGATGCATTAGCCAGTCTTCATATTACTCCACATCATGAGTGGTTTTGTCGATTCGCAGGTGAGAGTCATGGACATGTGCATATGCTTGATGGTACGACATATGACATTGAGGGTGTAGGAGATGTATGCCTTATGCTACCTAGTGGAACATCACTTATACTCAGACATGTACGTTATATGCCTTCATTTGCTATGAGCTTGATTTCAATTAGCCAATTAATGGAGACAAGATGTTATGCATTCCTTGGTGAGCATCATTTTCGGTTGCAATTGGGACAGCTTATGCTTGTCAGAGGTGCTAGGATTGGGAACGTGTATCCACTACACGTACTTCATGTAAGAGAGAGTCTCATCTCAGTGAGAGTTCAACCTTATGTGTAGTGTGAGAATCATCATGTCTCATTTTGTCTACCTACACATAGGTCTATTGACATTCATGACGCACATTTATGGTAGGATTCAGATGCTCAGATGGATGCACATGTAGAGCATGTTTTGGATGCTCATGATGCTTATATAGAGAATGATTTTATTGATCATGTGGATGTTCTTATGGAGCATACTTTGGATGATCAATTGGATGCTTTAGAGCATGATGTAGATATTCATATAGAGCATTATGATGATACTTAGTTAGACTTTGATCATCACTTTGATCTTGGTGTTGATGTTGTGTAGTAAGCTCACGTGGAGCATGATGATACACTTGGTGTGATAGAACAGGATATCTTATGATACACAATGTATGCCATAGCATACTAGCTCTTAGGGTGCACAGTTAGACACATCCTTGGTTGAGAAATGACTAATTTAGATGTTGATGAGTCAACAATCATGCAACCATTCTTGGATTCACTCATGCCGGATGTTGACACAAATGTGTCAGGAAATGTTGGTCTTGATGATGGTGCTTTGTATGCCTTGGATACAGATATGGCTGGCATGCTTAGGTTAGCTAGGATAGCACATGTTTTGTTAGCATTCATGAGTCTGATGTACGAGTTGTTATGCACGAGACTAGATGTTGCAGTTATTATCATAGCATTAAATTTGCACTTGGAGTTATCACTCATTCAATCATTGACACAAGCATAGAGCGAGTGGGAGCTTTGCAAGAACTTCATCAGTTCTTGCATCAGTCAGATGTGAGCTCGACTCTTATCGATATGCATCTAGCACAGTTCGAGGTGCATGGATACACCTTTTTTGAGGCAGTTGGTGTCGGTTGATTGGTATGGGTAGAGATCCAAACTCTTCTTGTACATGATTGTATAGTCCTACATCATTCTTTGTATATGTTACCACTTATGGTCACATTGACCCTTAAGTGGGAGATTATTGGGAATGTAAGGGTCATGTGACCTTATGCCTTCATATATATACATCATTTATAGAGCATTGCCTCAAGAGAGATCATTATGTGTGTTTCGAGGCTCCCATGCATGTGTGTGTGTCTCTCCTTCTCTCTCTCTCTCTCTCCATATTCCTTGCTCCTCTTGTTCAACACACCAAAGTCCTTCAAAGAGAGCTCATACACACACTCTCACAATCAAAGAGGAGCACACACACAGATTGAGGCAAGGAAACATAATCTTCTTCTTCTTCTATTACATAAAAGGAATGTACAAGAATGACCTAAAACAACAATACAACAAGTCCAAAATATAAAGAAAAGTACATAAGGAAAATCCTAATGTATGCTGATGAGTGAGCTTGCAAGAAACAAATGTGCCATCACTCTTGGTAGATAAATACAGTAAAGCTCAATGAAGTATCCCTGACATATACCGGCATGATCACTATACATGTCAAAGAAATGAAAAAGTGATACATGTCATCTTGAATCATCACATGTTGAGCTTGACATCTCAACAAGGATTACGCTTGAGCTTGTACACCTACTTAGTGCCAATGGCCTTCTTCCTAGGAGGCAAGTCACATAAAGACCAATCACATGTTGAGCTTGACATCTCAACAAGGATTACGCTTGAGCTTGTATACCTACTTAGTGCCAATGGCCTTCTTCCTAGGAGGCAAGTCACATAAAGACCAAGTACGATTTTTTATAATAACATCATATTTTGATTGCATAGCAGCCATCCAATCTTCTGAGTTTTATGATTCATCAAACAAAATAGGCTCATTCTCATTACAAAGACTAGAGGCAGCCATAGCATAGCAATTTGATGCAAAAGAAGCAACCAACAAAAGAAGCAACCAAGACTCAGGTGAAAAATTTGATGCAAAAATTATGTGGAAAAATTTGAAGACAACATTGAGCTAGCTCCTCACTTGACTTTTGTACACCTACTCCTGCCATTTGATCTCGTAGATTCTTTATGTGAGTGATAAACACCTCTACAATCTCCCATCAACAAACCTTTCTACTGCTAGTGATTCTCCAAGTTTGAATCTATCTCTGATTACAAGTTTCATATTGATTTCTTAATATGTTCCATGCTTCACACACCTTGGTAGTATGCTGAATGAGATTCTGAACACTATCAATAGTACTTGTAACTAGAGCATAGAGTGCATTTACGTTTCTACATTTCCAAGCACCTAGAAGATCAACATCAAAAGCAATAATTCGACTAGGATTATTTGGATCAAGTGTTTCTTGGCGCTCATGATTAGTCCCAAGAACAGTCTCCAAAAGCTCATATGAATCAAGGATAGAAGTAACTTTAAACTTCCATAGGGTGTAGTTCATACCATCAAGTTTACCTTCCATGAAGACTGGTGGTCATATCCGCAACATTTGGATGACCGACATCATTGCTGCTCCTGTTTGTGCTCCACCTACTCGTGTTGACAAACCACCTTGATTCCTTGTTGTAGATCATGAAATATTGCTTGACATATTCTCTCTTTTGTCATTGAAACCTCTACATTTTTTATTCTGAACCACTTAGAGTCTCCTAAGCTCTGATACCATGTAAGAAAATAACAACACAGTGAAATAGACTAGTAGACAAAGTTGAGAGAAAAATGCAGACAAAGATATACTCAGACTGAGAGACAGAGAACTCAAATTCTCATATTGCCAAGCGTAGTGCAGTTACAATGATGGTGCTATTCACCCATGCGCTCCCAATGTGGATCTTAGATGGATATCTAGATATACTCTAGATGAAGGGCTTACTACTGCACAATGCTATGTAAAGCTCAACTTGGGCCATATGCTTATATAGCTTTTACAAGGGGAGTTGATATAAATAAATATAGTCAGGAGATACACAATAGACAATAAAATATACAATCCGATAATATCTCTATGACCAGAAGTCCTATTGTCTTGGCCCTATGGGCTGCGGGGATAGGCCTCTGAGACTCTGCAAAAGGGGGCAAGCCCCCCTTTGCACTCCCCCCATTAAGGTTCTATGGGGAAACCATGCGATACCACAGGACCTTTAATTTTTCCTTGAATGGCAATCCAATGGCTCAAAAGTTTATGCCCTACCTAACCTAATGGATAGCCTCACAAAGATCATCTATAACCGTCAACACTCACACATAAACCTCATCTAATTGTGAGACACCCTAAAGTAAAAGAACCTAAATCAAGCGATCAAACTCAAGTACGATAAAACTCAAGTGTTCCTTGCGAAAAAATTGATTGGACAAGAAGTGACACATGAAATTTGAAAATGCATTAAACTTGGCATAAATTAAGAGGAGAAAGTAGATACAAGCATCACATACAACACATCAGGATACACTAAAGAAAAACATTGAACCTAGAAAACTTTGCACATTGATAATAGATACTCCAAGATTTAAAAAAAGCCATAGGTCAATCAAGTTGAAGAACATGAGCTTTGTCATCTCTTTGAACAAGGCATATTAGTAAGTGTCCAAACAACAGCTTGTACCTATGAGCACTTCTTCAACATATATACTTAGAAATATACAAAGACAAAACAATAAGATTTAAAGTTCAATTTAATTAATGGTGATGGAAAATTGAGACTAATACTACATTCAAAGATAAATATCCGAGCTCTCACAATGGCTTCTCCTCATAGTGGGGGCCTTACAACTTAGAGCACCATGGATCATTTGTGGTCACTTGAGGGTGGAGGGGGGGCGGGCGGGCGGGCGGGGGGGGGGGGGGGGAGGGGGGGGGGGTCGGTGGGGTGGGGGGGGGGGGGGGGCTGTCAGAACGGGGGAGGGGGGGGGGGGAAGGGGGGGGGGGGGGGAGGGTGGGAGGGGGGGGGGGGGGAAGGGGGGGGGGGGAGGGTGGGAGGGAGGGGGGGGGAGGGGGGGGGGGGAGGGGGGGGGAGGGGGGGGGGGGAGGGGGGGGGGGGGAGGGGGGGGGGGGGGGGACAGGGGGGAGGGGGGGGGGCTGGGGGGATTTTTTTTTTTTTTTTTTTTTTTGGGAACCCGCAAATTCCCTAGGGGGCTCTTTTTTTTTTTTTTTAATAATAATTTTTTATATTTATTTATTTATTTTATAAATAGCCCAATTTAGAGAAAAATCAAGGAAAAATCTGAAAAAAATGCCAAAAATTGGCCAAAAAATTCTAAAAAAATTCTGAAAAAATTTTGATGAAATTTTCTACATGTTGAGCCTAAAATCCTTCATCAAACCACAGAGACCCTCCATTTATTCCTCAAATTGGGCAATAAAAAGACATCGGAAAGGGATAAAAATTGCTAGAAAAATGCTAAAATTGCTAGAAAATTTCCAAAAAAGAGCTTGCTTGGCAGTGGTTTTGAAATATCTTCTAGGTTTTCTAAAAACACCAATAACAAAGATGAAATTGATAAGGAAAACTACTAAAACTGAGCAAAATATGATGAGAAAGTTATGTACAACCTGGACATATTTGGCAGTTCCAAGTGATCCATACGTCTTTAAGTGTGTTGATGATAGGCCTTCAGCCTTGAAATGTTGACCAGTGGCAAGGCCTCTCCTTTCAGCGTCTCTAACTCCACAGCACCCAAGTTTAGCATTGTTTTGACTCTATAAGGTCCTTCCCAATTTGGAAGCCATTTTCCTCTCAGTTGTGTATGAAGGTTAGGTCTATGGAGAAGAACCAACATGCCTGCTTCAATGTTGTTGCTCCACAGGTGTCGATCATGTGCCTCTTTCCTCTTCATCTGAGTCTCGATCAATTGTTTTGTTGCTAGGAGACAAATCTCCTCCACTTTATGTAGTGCCCCTATTCTCTGAGAGACATCACAGTCTTTTTTGCCCTGCATGTATGCTATCTTAGGTGAGCCATGTAAAAATTCAAAGGGCTCAATGGGCAATATTCCATAAACCAGTTGAAATGGAGAATATCCTGTGGCCTCTTTGTAAGCTAACCTGTATGCCCATAGGGTACCTTGATAAGCAATGCCCCAGGAAGTGGGTTGTAACATACATTCCTTCCTTAACATTGAGATCAAAACTTTATTTGTCGATTCAGCCTGTCCATTGGCTCTTGGATAGTAAGCACAAGAAGTCCTATGTAGAATTCTATACCTGTTAAAAATTTCCTGCAGGACCTTATTGACAAAATGTGTACCTTGATCTGTACAAATTTCAAATGGGCATCCAAACCTGCAAATGATGTTACTATAAATGAAATCGGCAACAGTTTGGGCAGTGCAGTCGGGGGAAGCAATAGCTTCAACCCACTTGGTCGCATAATCGGTAGCTATCAAGAGATATTTCTCTCTTTTTGGAATTGTCGGAGGATAGATGGGCCCTACAAAATCCAGCCCCCACTTTTCAAATGGTTGCCAGGAAGTGGAAACAATCAAGGGGTTATGTCTCTGCGTTGTGGGCTTAGGTCCACACCTCTGGCAAACGTCACATGCCTTTCCCCATTCATCTGCATCCTTAAATAGTGTAGGCCACCATAGACCAGCATCTAATATCCTCTGACTCATAATATGCCCTGGAAGGTGCCCACCACCTGGTCCTTCATGTGCAGAGTGAAGGACTTTCCTCACTTCTTCTTCCTCCAAGCACTTCCTAAGTCTGTCATCCTTTCCCTGTCTATATAATTTATCTTCAAGGAAGGTGTATGGTCTGCTCTTGAGTAGCAATCTCTTCCTTTGCACAACACTAGCCTTTTCTGGATACATCCCTGTTTTAATGAATTTCTTGATATCATAATACCAACCTTGAGCCTGGACAGCAAACAGATGAGCATCTGGAAAATCATCATTGATTCCACTAACTTGCTCCATCATGTTGATTCTGGAAAGGTGATCCGCCATAACATTCTCTTTACTTGGTCTGTGGACCACAGAAAAATCGAACTCTTGGAATAACAATAACCACCTCCATATTCTACCAGTGGCTTGTGGTTTGTTGAGCAAGTACTTGAGAGGTTGGTGGTCAGTTATAATAACGAATTTTACTCCCAACAAGTAATGACGAAATTTTTGGACCGCAAAAACCATTGCTAAGGCTTCCCTTTCAGTGGTGCTGTAATTCCTTTCAGCCTTAGTCAAAATTCTACTAGCATACTGAATTGGTCTGTCCATCTTAAATTCTTCACTAGGTTGTGTCAAAACTGCCCCCACTGCATAGGCACTGGCATCTACATGTATATGAAAGATTCTTGACCATTCAGGTGTGATCAAAATAGGAGCAGACACTAACCTGGACCGCAATGTTTGATATGCTTTTTCTTCCTCTTCTTCCCATTTAAAAGGTACTTCCTTACCTGTAAGTCTAGCCAGAGGTCTAGCTATCTCTGCATACATTTTAATAAACCTTCTATGGTATCCAGTATGCCCCAAAAAACTCTGGATCTCTTTAGGGGATTTAGGTTTAGGCAACTTTAAGATAGAAATGATTTTGTCAGGATCCGGGGCCATACCTTTAGCTGACACCACATGTCCTAAGAGAGTTCCTTCTGTCACAAGAAAATGACATTTGTTTGGATTGAGCTTTAACTTAGTTTCTCTGCATCTTTTGAAAACATTATGCAACTGCCTCAGATGGTGGTCCAAACAATCTAGAGGAGTTTCTTTGTGAGATCCTGAAAACGAAGAGAAGTCATCCATGAAGATTCTAAGTGATTCCAGCAATAGGGGGCCAAAGATGAGATTGACCGTTCTGTTAAAGGTGGCTGGGGCATTTCTGAGCCCAAATGGCATTTTTACATACACATATGTTCCCCAAGGTGTGATAAAAGCAGTCTTTTCTCGATCCTCTGGGTGTATTGATATTTGATTATAGCCACTGAATCCATCCATAAAGCTATATAAGGCATGCCCAGCTACTTCTTCAATGACCTGTTCTGCAAAAGGCATTGGGAAACCATCTGGAATGGTCACCTTATTGAGTGCTCTAAAATCAACACAAATTCTGATTTTATTAGTATTCTTCTTTGGTACTATAACCATAGGGGAGAGCCACTCTGAGTGTTCTACAGGAATGATGATTCCTGCATCCTCCATCTTCTGGATTTCCACATAGACAGCTTCATCATATTTTGGGTTAAGTCTATAACTCTTCCCTCTTATAGGTTTTGCTCCATCAACCAGAGGGATTCTATGCTCTCCATAAGTTGCAGGCACTCCCTCTAAGTCTTTATAATGCCAAGCAAAAACATCTATATATTTGGTCAAGAATGATTTTACCTTTTCAAGGAGCCCTGGGTGGCTCCACAACCAAGTGGCCACCAAAACTGGCCGATCATTGTCTTGATTGCCTAATTGTATTTCTTGGACAGGATTTCTCTCTACCAGAGTATCCTCCTTCTCCTCTCCTTCCTTGTCTTTGTCTTCTAGCTTTTCTTGCATTGCTTCATAAGCAGGTGTGTTTTGGATTTCAATCTGTTCTTCCTTATCCTGCATCCATCCTGCAGGTATTTCTTGAATTGGAAAAGAACACTCTTCACTAGAATCTTTTACCTTGCCTTTAGCTTTATTAACTTCATTTTCTGTAGTAGTCATATCCTCCTCAAAAATGCATTTGAGGGTTGTCTTCCTGCCCCTTCTGTGGTTTGTAATGGGCTCTCCCAATCCATCAACCTGGACTTTTTCCTTATCTTCATCATAACCTTCAATTGTACAACAATTATTAAGAAAAATTCCAAAACAAGAGGAAGAGTTGCCTGCTTGGAGCCAATTTAGAATATCCTCTTCTTCCTCAAAATCTATTTGGGGTTGATCCTCCGATTCTGTTTCCATGCAAATGCCAACTGCTTGCATCATGCTAGTGTTTCCTTGATTATCTGGGCCCTCTTCTAAATGAATTTGTGTCAGCTCCTGCCCTTTCTTTTGTACCCACATAGTATCCTTGCCCCAATCATGAATGACACTTGCGTGCCTCAGCCATGGTCGTCCAATTAAGAGAGGAAATCCTCCTTCAACCTGGGGTAATCTTAAAACCACAAAATCCAGGATGAATAAATTACCTTGTACTTCAAGTGGAACTTTTGGGATTACTCCCAAGGGCCTTACTTTGCTCTGATCTGCCAAAGTGACAGTGAAATTTGCAGGCCTTGAAGGGTGGAGTCCAATTCTTTTCATTGTATGTTCAGGCATCAAGTTAATGCCAGAACCACCATCCACAATAACTCCTTTAAATTCATGACCCTTGATAGATACTGTCAGCCGAGGACTTTTATAATCTGTAAGGGGTGCTTCCCTTACAATTTTTCCTTCATGTACAACAGCAGTCTTTGCCACCAAACTTGTAGTGGAAGCTTCATCAATTATCTGCAAGAGTTCTGACCTGAACTTCCCATCCATCTTTATTAAATCAAAAATACTAACCTCCTTTTTCATGGACTTGAGCAGTCTGGAGGCTTCTGATTCCTTAAGAGCTTGGGCTCCATTTGACTTATCCAACTCCTCATGAGCCCTGCTGAATGCATGTCCAATGGCATCACTGGTACCTGTGCAATTTTCCTTTTGCCTTGTGTCTGCACTTGTGGTGGCTAGGTCTTCGGACACACCTTTGTCTCTGTTTAATCCATTAATCAATGATTCTTGACCCATGTCCACTGGAGCCTTCCCCTTGCTTCTTGTCTGCACAGTAAAAGAGTCAATTTCCTCTAACTGCACCACCCTGGTAGATGGTGATGGCACCTTAACTTGATTTGCCATTTCTTCTTCCTGCACGGAAATCATTTGAATGTGGGGCCCAGATGAAGAGGCTTGATTCTTAGGACAACCATATGTACAATGGTCTCTGGCCTCAGGGCAGTTCCTGCAAGGAGGTGCATTCTCTGGTAGGGTGCACCTACTTTGGTAGTGCCCACATTCTCCACACCTAAAACAGATTATTGGCCTCCTAGGCCCATTTCCAAAATTATTCCTCTGTCTAGGGTTATAGTTGTTACCTTGATTTTGTGCAGCCATCACATTTGTGGTTGTTGGGGGTCCTCCTTGGGTCCAGTATGTCGTTGCAGGCATTCCCCTTGATTGGCATTCATGGGCCTCATGGCCAACCTTCCTGCATAATTGGCAAGTTACACTTAACAGAGGGCACTCACTTACTATATGCCCTTGTTTGCTGCACATGGAACACCAAAGACCACTCTTGATGCCTCCTCCTTTGAGCTCCTGCAACTCCTGTCGCAGCTGAGCTAATTCCTCTGCCTGGGCTTCCTCTTCCTTTTGGAGCTTGAGTGCTTCAATCTCCCTTCTCAATTGAGCCACAGCAGTCTCCTCCTCTTTGTAGGGCTTATTTCTCTTTAAGCCCTCCAACTCCCTCCTCTGCTGGGTCACTGGATCCTCCATCTCTGTACCATATGTTGGTGGTGAAGAAGTTGTCCCATATTGGTGCCTTATTTGCTCCAGTCTTGTAGCCGTGGTGATGAACTCCTCTATGGAGGCTGTAGGTAATACTAATTCCTTTATTTTGCATTGAGTGGCTACTGGTAGGGGCTTGGCTAACCATTTCTTGACAAAAAAATCATGGGGTGGATCTGGTAGTTTGGCCATTAGTGCTTTGGCTCTGGTCACAAATTCTGGGAACTTTTCTCCTGGACCCAATCTCAAGTTCTCTAGCTCTTCTATGATAATCTCTGCTGTGTTCCCCTGCTGGAATTGATTTCTAAAAGCATCCTTCATCAAATCCCAAGTGGTAAAGTGGTTTTCAGCAAACTGGCTGAACCACTTGTCTGCCAGTCCTTCCAATGTGGCTGGGAAGAGTATCAAGAAAGCATCTTCCCTACCCATTAGCCCCCTAGTCTTACATAATGCAAGAAATCGTCGAATGTGCTCATCTGGGTCCTCCTGGGCTAAACCCCTGAAGGAGGGAAATTTTATGTTTAATCTGGAGAGCAAGATTTCTAGGTCCACCTGTCCTGCCATGCTTCCTACCGATGAAGTCGATGAAAGTGGACTCGATGATCTTCTGTTCGTCTTTCTTCTTGTCTGCTTGCACTTGATTCTCAAGGTTTGTGACCGGGTCGCGGTCATGAGCTATGCATAGTCCACTTAAAATGAGACACTTGATAAAAGTATGCACCTTTTGGCCCACTGGAGTAATGTTGTCGACACTGGAATATTGTCCTCCAATGGCAATATATAGCCTCCTATGCTCAAAGCTCCTTGGAAGTCCCACCGTGCGTGCCAAATTTGTTGGGGGATTCTTTGACAAGAAGGAGTTTGAGGGTTTGTAGGAGAGAATGAAAGGACCAAAAGAGAAAATACACCTTGGAAGTTTCTGCCGTTTGATTACAGTAAGAAAAGTACAATGTTTGAAATACAAGATACACCAATACCTCTGTGCACAATCCCGCAGGGTGCCCAATTACAAAATATCCAATATCCCAATGTCCTCTTGCTGCCGACCTCCTCTGCAACAAACCTCCACCTGCTTCAAGCTTCTCCTTGTGCACACCTTGCACCAAGCTTCCACAAAGGGGGAGGAGTGAATACCTGCTGTCGGCAAGCGTACACTGCCAAAGGACCTTGAGATACTTGGGGGAACTATAGCTTAGCACTTCTCTGCACCAAAATCCTTGGTCACTCTCTATGCACCTTGCACTTTCACTTCTGTGCGACGTACTCAGGTGACTCTTGCACTTCTCTCTCTTGCTCCCCTTTAGCCTATGCTCTCTTGCTTACTCTAACCTTGGTCCAAGAATGGCCCTTGCCTTGATTTGAGTGTGTCGATCACGTACGCTCCTAACTGCAAGTGAATCTTGGTGCTCACTTTGATGTCCCAAGATTGCTCTCACAAGTGGCAGCCAACTACTCCCTGTTTTGTCCTGTAGTGACTTTAGTCTAAAACCAAAAATTTTAATGGGGGGCCATACTTTCACCTGTGCGTACACTTTGCCGCTTCACATGCCTTCACATTTCCTTTTAATTCTTCACTTTTGCACATAAGGGGGGTTCACCTGAACCTTCCAAAACACTTTAAAACACACTTTGAACCTTAGGGAAATTAGAGAAAGTACCTCTGCAACCTGCAACCTATTTTCTCCAATTTACCCTTTGTGGACAATTCATTGTGCACTACCTGTGCACTTTGACACCTGCACTTACGCACTTTGACTTTGCACCTGTTGACTTTGACCTTGACCTTGTTGACTTTGACCTGTTGACTTTGACTGCAGTTGACTTTGACCAACATGACATTTATGGGCTCAACAGTGGAGTATTGAGCATATCTAACAGGACGAGCACTAGACTGTCCACCTATAAAAAGAGGAAGCAAAGTATCATACATATTTTTGGAGCTAATTGATGTCTCCATAGTACATGAAAGTAATGGTTGAATTTCATCTTCTACAAAAAACAACATCAAGGATAACCAAAATGCATTTAGTATGTGGATGATACACTTATAGCCTTTGCTTTCACAACTGTACCCAATAAAAATACATTTCACTGCTTTATCATCGAATTTCTAGCTTTGTGGTTCAAGCACCAATGCATATGCTAGACAACCAAAAACACAGAGATGAGCAATAGATGGTTTGCAACCATGCCAAGCCTCATATGGAGTGATAGATTGTATTGTTCTAGTGGGAGATATGTTAAGTACATATGCTGCACACATAACAGCCTCAAGCTAGAAACTATGTGGTAAAGCCTGACTCTTTACCATACACCTCACCATCTCCATGAGTGACCTATTCCTCCTTTTAGCAACTCCATTCTATTGAGGTGTATATAGAAATGTACACTGGTGATTTATCCCACGTTCAGCTAGAAATGCATTAAAATCAGAAGACATATATTTCCCCCCTCGATAAAAAAAGAGGGTGCCCATTTTACATGTTGACATATTTTCAGCCAAAACCAAAAGCTGTTTGAAGCACATAAACACTTCAGACTTTTCTTTCAATGGATATACCCATGCATGCTTGAAAAAATCATCAATGAAAGTAACGAAGTAAAGGTAGTTCCCAAAAGAAGATGTTTGCATAGGACCACAAACATCACTATGAACAAGCTGTAATTTTTGAGTAGCTTTTACTAAACCATCTTTTGGGAAGGAGGAATGCTGCACTTTGCCCAAAATATAGCGTTCACAGACATGTTTACTAGGTGCCTCAAGTTTTGGTAGAGAGGACACCATTTCAGATTTCTGCATGCGTAGCAAACTAGCAAAATTCAGATATCAAAGTATGCATGCCAAAGCTCTGCATCTGACATAGCCTGAGAATCATGAAGTACACATGCTGAATCATTCACATATTTTACATAATCTATGAGCTTATACAACTCACAACATAAAATGCCAAAAGCAATAATGACATCGCCATTTGATCGATCATGAACTGTACATCTATCATCAACAAATTTCACAACCAAGTGGATCTTTGCTAATATTGAATCTAAAAACATACTTTTCTTGATCCTTGGCACAAATAAAGCATCCAAAAATATAAAAGAACTACCATCAACAATAGTTAGAATGATCCTACCAGCTCTGGTGATAGGATAAGAGGAGTTGTTGGCACATGTGACACTATTACCTATAGGATAGGCTCAATTGAAGTGAAGAAACTGTGCTGCGAGTTAATATGTTTGGTTGCCCCACTAACAAAGTACCAAATATCTGAGTCTATTGCAGATATACACTGTTCATGAGAAGATGGTTCATAACTGCAAATAGTAGTAAATTCCCATTCTTCATTCTACATAAGATTTGTAGACTCTGATTTGGATGTAGAGGCTTCTGCAACAACCATTCCAGCTTCTTTTTTCTTTGCCTCTTTTGCAGCCAGCTTTCAAAAACTCTTTATGACATGATCATTTCCTTTACAATATTTGCAAAATAATTTCTTCTTTTTTGTTTTCTTCTTGTCTTTGGCATCCTATTTTGCTTGTGTAGAATTAGCAGATTTCTACTTACTAGTAGATGGGCTCCATTTACCTTTTCCCTCTTGACTAGCTAGGAAAGCTTGATCTGCAATATGCACAATGGACCTGTTTTTCCTAGACTGATCTTCCTTCAACACAACAAAGAATAAATCCTTAATTTTTAAGGCATTTGGATTGCCTTTCATCATCAATCAAAGAGTAAAGGAAAAACTTTGATATGAATCTAGAAGACCATTGAGAACAGTCTTCATAAGTGAACTTTCTGGTAAGACTTCATCAACAAAAATTAACTGCTCCTTCAAATCTTTGATCTTTGTCAAAAAACTATCCATGGAATCTTCTTCATTCATGTGCTCACTCTCCAACTATTTTCAGAGATACGCAACATGAGCCTCATTCCTAGCCTAGTATAAAGTGGTACGTGTATCCCAAGCATCCTTTGCTGTTTCGTAGGAGCGAATGTGAGGAAATGGAACATTTGATAGGCAAGGCTATCAAAGCATATGACTAAGCATCTCTGCCATCCCAACAAAGTTTCTCTACAATAGGTGCAGTAGGAATTGCAACGTGAAGAGGAACCTAAATAACATCATCTTCAATGCTATCCACTTCACTTTCAGTAACTGTATTTGTAGTTGTAATAGGATGTTTTTCAACACCCTACACAATATTCGATAGTCCTTTTGCAACCAATACATGATGCATCATATATGCCCATAATAGGTAACTGGTACTGTCGAACTTATCCTCAACAATCAACATATGGAATACATCACTACTTGTAGCCATGGCCATTGACTACAATACTTTGATGCAAAAAAAGAATTGTATCTCAAAAAGTGGAACAAAACTACCTTGTC
Organism: Ceratopteris richardii; assembly: GCA_020310875.1. NCBI lineage: Eukaryota > Viridiplantae > Streptophyta > Polypodiopsida > Polypodiales > Pteridaceae > Ceratopteris > Ceratopteris richardii. Next base: position 111,252,705 of record CM035433.1, read on the forward strand.
GAGTTATGCTAAACTTGTAACAGACTTCGAGATGTTTATACTAACAAGCCGAAACATGTATATATGTTTTGTACAAAAAGATGAAATTGCCTAGAAAAGCACTATGATAGTTCATTCGGAGGTCGAAACAAGCTCAGATCATGATTCAGACACCAGAAAACGAAGCTGTTTTGAATCCTTATCACATTGAGTATGCTCACCAATTTTTATGTGATTCTAAGACTATGACCGGAGGGGTGTTGATGATGCCCTAGATGAAGCGGTGACGTGCTGTGATACCAATTGTTGGAGTTTGAGGTCTATGGAATCATGCAAATAGCACTTGGAGCTCAACACACAATACAAAATGTATTACCAAGAGAATGTACAAAGATAAGTGACCCATTAGGGTTATATGTGTATATACAAGCCAGGGGGGAAAAATCTCCTAAAGAGGGAAAATTGTGCCCTCATATGTTAAAAGTCAAGCTTCAAGCTAAAAATTCGTGGGGAATCTTTTATGGACATGTGGAGCAATCAAAGGAAGCCAAAAGCCACGAGATTCCATCAAGAAAAGTCACTCAACCACTCCCCAAGTCATCTCAACTAATTCCTCCAAGTTAGGAGGCTGATTTGGAAAGGTGGTTCCTAGATTTTAGGGGCACACCTCTCACTATAAAAGGAGCATGTATCCCGACTTCTTTTGGGCCATCTTCTTGGAGTTTTAGCTCATGTAAAGTGAGCACTAATTGCTGGAGTTGTGATAAGCAAGCCCCTTGCTTAAGCAACCCCCTTGCTTGTTTGTTTGTTTTCTTTTAGTAGGCATATCTATGTGTGTGCGCAGGCAGTGTTGCAACTCTCTACCCCTGAGTTGTTAGCATTGGTTCTCCCTCATATGGTATCCATTTGATGTAATTCTTGTCTCAGTGGATAGCTATAAGAGTCTATTTTATGCTTACCAATTCTCTGGAGCATTCTCTGAGTAAGCTGGGAGCAACATTCATTTTAGTGAAGTTGTGTGATTGATATCTCTCTCTTTGTGTAGGCTCTGTTGGAAATATTTTGCTCTCTGTTGTAAGGGCTGGTTCTCCTTCTCTATGTATCCATTTGCTATGATTTTGGTGTCATTGGGTAGCTATTAGAGTGCTCTAAAGTTGACTCAAGTTTGAGATTCATTCTCGGTATAATCTCTGAGAAAAGTTTGCTGGAGTGAAGTGAGGTCTCTGCTTGACTAGCAGTTGTGAGCATTCAACTAGCTCATGTTGTAGACATTGTTTCTCTTTGTGTAAGCATCCATTTCAAGTGAAATTTGTTTTGTTGGAAAGCTCTTGGTGTCTACTACAGGTTTACAAAAGCTCACTGGAGTTCTCTGCATAAGCTCTGAGTAAGAGCATTTTTGGTGTGCAGAGGTCAAAGAAGGATACCTGTGGAGGTCATTCGTGCTTCGTCGTTGCTTAGGGGTTGAGATACTTCCCCCATCAGTGGTATCAGAGCATTTGGGCATCTTGGAGGTATCACATACAAGCAAGAAGACCTCTTGGAGTTGGTGGTTGAAGAGTTGCATCAACAAAAGCTTCTTGGAGGTAGCTCACATCAAGGGGGAGCTATTCTACTCAAATTTGCAAGAGCACAAGGTGTCCATCTAAGGAAAGCTTTGGATTGAGGTAACCTCAGAGCCTCATTTTCATTTTACACACATTGGAGCATTAGCCAAGGGCTAGGTCAAGTATCAAAGACTAGATATGGGAGAATTCAACACTCAAATTGAAAAGCTAGACAAAGGTAACTATCAACCATGGAGATTTAGGGTCTCCAACTATCTTATGGGCAAGGGCCTTTGGGGGTTGATTAGTGGAAGTGAACCAAGACCTAGGTTGGATGAGAATCTAACCAATGACCAGAGAAGGGCCTTTAGGGAATGGAATGAAAGAGACAAGAGGGTTATCTTTATTCTTTCCCAACACATTAGCAATAGCATGATCAGCCATATCCAAGACCTGGGTTCAAGCATGAAGGTATGGGAGACACTTGAAAGGCTTTATTCAACAACCACCAAAGCAAGGAAGATCCAACTCAAGAATGAGCTCAACAACCTTAGGAAGAGCTCAGGGAGTAGCATAAATGACTACATACTTAAGGTCAAGGAGTTATCAGATGCATTGGGATCCATTGGAAGCCACGTAGACGATGAAGATCTTGTGGCTTATACTCTCAATGGTTTGAGAGATGATGAGAAGTGGAAACCCTTTACCACTTGTTAGCTCCGAAAATGGTTGGTTTTTATGCACTAATGTGGGTTTATTTGGCAGGAAAATACGCTTGATTTCAGGTACTTGAAGCACGAATTCGATAATTGATGGGAAGCATGTGGAGGTATTGATTGCAGGATATGTTCATCATGATCTTAATGAGGAAGCATTAAGGTGCTTTGATCGAATGCAACAAGATGGCTGCCTTCCAGATGCAGTTACATATGCCTGCATTTTGAAAGCTTGTGGTGGGGCAGGTGCTGTGCGTAGAGGGCAAAACGTTCATGTAGATATTGTCAAACAGGCAGTGCTTGAAGAACACAAGGACATTAACATTGGGTTAGTGATTATGTACGCAGAATGTGGTATGCTTACTGATGCCCAAGAAATCTTTGACAAGCTTCCAGTTCGAGATGTGGTTGCATGGAGTGTTCTCATGGCAGGTTACTCTCAGTCATCGTGGCCTTCTAGAGGAGGGACAAATGTACTACGAGATGATCAGTAAAGATTATGGTCTAACTCCTACTATGGAGCACCACACTTGTATGGTTGATTTATTCTGTCACGTTGGTGATCTTGATGGAGCAGTAGTAGTTATCAAGTCAATGGAGGTTTCTCCTAATCTTGCTCTATGGCACATATTTCTGGGTGCTTGTGTAGTGTGAAAGAACGTGAAGTATGGGAGATGGGCTTTTGAAAATGCAGTGGCATTGGATGAGAAGGATGGTACGTCATATGTCAGCATGAGCAACTTGTATACTGCTGTGGGCAGATTGGATGATGCAATGAAGATGGAAGCTTTGCGATTGGAGAGACTTCAAGGAAACAGTGTGGATATGCTTTGATTCAGGATTGATTCGAGTTTGGTGCCTTGCAGGATGCTAAGGATGTGCTAAATGGAGATCTGAGAGCAAACAAGACTTCCAAATGAGAGGGAAAAGTGCCCACGTTATTTTGACCATATTTACTTTCATGAGCAAGTTAGGAGATAAAATATCAATAAACCGGTTAACACAATGTATGTGGAAATAACCCAGGCTAATGGAGAGTAGAAAAGTGTCCGCTTTTACTGGGCATTATAGATGAATCTCTTTGCAAATGATACTAGTTATATTGATTCTACGGGGTAGCTCATCCAAAGGAGTGGCCATCCAATCAATGCTGTTTAAGAACAATTTTGAATGACGCCAGAGCAATCAGCACCGATGTAGTGCATGCTAGCATGAGTAGATGTCGAAAATCTTGCTTCAGAGATCTTGCGGCACTATCCATGCGTTTGGAAGCAGGAGGGTTCGCATTTATCCAGTATGGTATCCATTTCTGTATTCTGTATCTTGTTTACAGTCTCGAACGTTTGCTTCTTCCCAAATGGCAGCCCCACCCCCCACAGTCTCGTATGATACCAGACCCTTCAGAAGGACAAAAGGTGGGTTCATGTCCGTTTTTTTTCAGAGCTGACAAGAAGAAACGGAAAAAGGGGTGGCCACGAAGAAGGGGAAGGATAAGTGGCTGGAGGGGGAGTTCACAAAAAAGAGTACAAAAAAGGGAAGGCAGCAGCGCTGGGGTCACTTCTTCTTCTGTTCGTGGAAAAGGGGAAGGGTTTTTTCTTCTTTTGCCAGCAGACCGAAGGGGAAGGCGGACACATACGGATCTTTCTTGTATTTCTCCTCAGTCTTTGGCTATTCGTTTTGGGGGTTTTCTTTCAGGAGGAGAGTGCAGAAGTGGGCATCAAATAGCAGTTTGGGGATTTTTTTTATGCTGCAGGAGAATCAAAGGAGAGGCTTCAAGGGGAGGGACGCTCACTCTTCCTCGCTCATTCTTTTTCTTCCCTCCCGAGAATAGTAGAGGGAGGCATTTTTTGAATGTTTGTGCAGGCAAGTGTGGAAGGCAGAGGAGAAGAGGGCAGGGGAGATTCAAGGATGCAATCTGAAATGGAAAGGGAGCATCAGCATGGAGGCATTTTCCGGATGTTCAAGGGGAAAAGCTGAAGGGAGAACGGAGTGAAGACGAAGAGCCCATGGGTGAATGCACAGGTCAAGGTGGAGGAAATTGTGGATTTGATAGCCATTCAGGAGGCCAATTAGGGAAAGTTGAGGAAGATTTATGAAAGAGGTGAAGCACAGTTGCACGTCGACAGCGATTTCTCCACTCACCATCTCACGCAGCAGCCCTCTTCTCAGATGATGGGAAGAATACCGAATCATCTCTTAAGGCAAAACGCAAAGAGAGACAAAGATTCATGGCTTTCTGCTTCAGGAACACGCAAAAAAGGAAAATGGGTTGCCTTTTAACCTACAGGGTAAAGCATGAATGCTTGATCGTAAAGCTTTGTAAACGGTGAGGAAGACATAAACTTTGATATAGCAGCTCGAAAAGTAGAGTTCAAATGCCAAAATGTATGATGAAATTCTAGACTGTGGGCCAACTCGAGTGCCTTTCTCGAGAATGCCGGTGGTCATGGTCAATGAGAATACGTGCAGATGGACATATCCATGAAGAAGAAGGATTTTGCAACTCAAACAAAACGTGCAGAAGAGAAAATGGTAGAATCGATGGGCTCATCAACATGTTCTGCGTAAAATAAGATCAGTTAGAGCAAACATCGGTGGAAAAGAAATGTCAGGAATCATTTGGAAAGGAAAGCTGAGAGGATAGCAGGGAACGCTCTGTGTCGCTTTCTTGAGCTGTTAGGAAGTTTCCTAGGAAGTAAAGGAATCCTTGCTGCTTGGCGATCTGTTTAGTGATCAAGAGTTTGATGTTTTTGCTGAACTGGGTAGAACGGTCATTCATTCAGTGTTGTTGTCATAGCATGTTTGCGGTACTGAGGAGTCGAAGTTAAAAGAAATCGGCTTCCGTCCTGTAGACTAAAACCGATTCAATGTGCTGTGCAAATGAATTCTCAAAAGCATACTGTCACTGCAATTTCCACTTCTACAAAGGAATTCAGGTGATGGGGAGAGAACTGGGATAGAAGGACAGATTGAAACATTTGATCCCTTCGTTTAGTCTCAGAATTATTCATGCAATTGGCATTCCAAAATATGGAGTTCGGTTTTCCTGCACACATAGCAGTCCATGCTTCATTTCTTGGCAAATTTAACTGTAAGAAATCCTTGGTTACGTTTCAGTTATGCAATCATATTTGATGAGCGATGCAATAGCAAATGCCTGTTGTGGACATGTGTCTGCATGTTCTCATGATACTACATATTTATTTTGAATATATGAGTCAGCCTCATGATCTTCGGCCTTGTTAATAATGGTCTGTAATGACTCGCATAAGCGTCTAACTTTTACTGTATCTGAAGCGTATATTTGACGTCTGCCTTTAATTTGCTAATGGACTATTTTATCAGTAGGTGCTACTGCATTGAAAGAGGATTTAGCTTGTTTGATTATTATTAGAAAAAATAAAGATATCAATTCTGATGTTAAAAAAAAAGAACTGTGCAAGAGGGAGGTTGTCAGAAGGAATCATTGAGGTTGGATGCTTACCTGTGCACGTATCTTTCTGTCTTCCCCAAAGATACATTGGAGTGAAACTGAGGGTTTAGAGTGATCAAAGCTTACCTAGCATTACAAACTTTAGGCAAAATATCCTTGAGTGTATACTTTCCCTTGGACTAAGAGGCCCATCATTTTGGTGCGTTTGCCGGGAACATATGAGCTAGTGCCTAACCATAGGAAGAATCCATTGCGAGATAATTATGGGCTCCAGGTGATCCAATTGGACCGATTCCGAGGGGTTTTTAACCGAATAAAGTCTCGTATAACCATTTTTCCTGTGGGCTTAGAGCCTATTCACCACTTCAGTTTATGTAAGGGATAATCTTCCCGATTTTGAGCAATTGGTTGCTCTCATGGTCACCGAAGAAATGAACATAGGTGGAAGTTCAACTAAAAGCAAAGATGCACAAGTTTTCTATGCAGGTAATCAAAGGGGCAAAGGAAGACAAGGACAAGGAAGGGGCAAAGGAAGGTTTGGAGGAAGGCAAGGCCACTCAAGAAATCAAGGACATGACCAAGGCACCTCATCACAAAGAGGGAGAGGAAGATCAAGAGGAAGAGGAGGACGACATCAACAAAACAGGAATCAAGATGGCGAAGGATGTTACATATGTGGCAAGTTTGGCCACTATGCTAGAGATTGCTACCAAGGAGGAAACCAAAGGAACTATAATCAAGGTTCTTCATACAAAGGCCAAGGTAATTATGCTTCTACAAGTTCAGAAAATGACAATCTCTTGATGATGCACATGAATGGGAATTCAAGCAAAGTAGATAACACTTGGTATATTGATAGTGGATGTAGCAACCATATGAGTTGCAATGCTTCTTGGTTTACTAATCTACATGTTCCCAAAGGTAAAGGACATGTAGAAACAGGTGATGATACAGCCCATGAGATCTCCCATGTTGGAGATGTAGCTTTGGATGACAAGGAGGAAGGAAGATGTCTCAAGGATGTCTTGCATGTACCTACCATCACAAAGAACTTGGTGTCCGTTGGGCAAATGGTTGAAAGAGGCTATCAAGTAAGGTTCAACAAAGGTGGATGCTTTGTGGAGAACCATAAGCAAGGTTACAAGGTCATAGCAAGAGGAAAGAAGCAAGGGAGACTCTTCACTTTGGAGGTAAATTCTCATTCTACTCAACATGTCTACTTCACATATGGAAACAAGAGGATATCGGAGTTGGACTTGTGGCACAAGAGGATAGGTCACATCAACATACAAAGAATGAAGGAAATGCAATTCAGGAGGCTGGTTGAAGGTCTTCCCAACTTCCAAGGACAAGGTATGAAGCATTTATGTGAATCTTGTCAACTAGGGAAGCAAGCGAGACTTCCATTTAAGAAGAGTGGCTACATAAGCCAACATCCATTGGAGTTGATACATACAGATGTGTGGGGGCCAACGAAAGAGCAATCCATTGGAGGTAACAAGTACTTTGTCACTTTTATAGATGATTGCACAAGGATGGTTTGGGTTTATTTCATAAAAAACAAATCAGATGTGTTTACATGTTTCAAAGCATTCAAGGCAATGGTAGAGAAGGAAACAGGTACATATATCAAGAAGCTAAGGTCCGATGGAGGGGGAGAATATTTCTCAAATGAGTTTTCTGATTTTTTAATGGATCAAGGCATCAAGAGGCAAGTAACATGCAGGTACACACCCCAACAAAATGGAGTAGCAGAGAGAAAGAATAGATACATTGCCGAGATCGCTAGAGCAATGCTTAATGAGATGAATGTACCTAACATGTTTTGGAGTGATGCAGCAAATACCGCCGTGTATCTAACGAATAGGGCTCCTACCTCAGGGATCCATGGCTTGACACCATATCAAGCCTATTATGGTAAGAAACTTGATCTTTCCCACTTGAAGATATTTGGATGTACTTGTTATGTACATGTGCCAAGTGAATTGAGGCACAAGCTACAACCAAAGGCAGAAAAGTGTGTGTTTCTAGGATATTCAAATGATCATAAAGGTTACAGGTGCTTCAACCCAAACACAAAGGACTTGAGGATATCAAGGGATGTAGCATTTGATGAGCTACTCCCTTGGTATAAGAAGTATGATTGTATGCAGGACTATGAAGAAGAAAAGCATGGACATGATGAAGAACAAATCGACCTAGAGCTAAGCGGCCCAAGGTGTTCCATCAATGAAGATAGTTCAAGCATGAACTCACCATGGAGGGGGAGATCTTCATCAAGCTATGAAGCACAATCAATCAACAAAGGCAAAGCAACATTGGTGGAGTTGGATGAAGAAGGTAATGAAGTTGAAGATGATGAAGGACACATGATGGAGAAAGAAGCCACGTCAAAGAAAGAGATCAAGTTCCCAAGGCAAAGGAGGTTTATTCCTCCAAAAGGTGAAGAAAGGAAGTCTTCTAGAGTTAAGTATCCAACTCAAAGGTTTACTTATGATTCATACATGGCAACACATTATGAATATATGAACAAAGTAGTAGAAGATCATGAGCCCGATTGCTATGAAGATGCAAGCAGGTACACCGAATGGAAAGAGGCAATGCAAGAAGAGATCGACGCACTTGAGGAAAATCAAACATGGACTCTAGTGCCCAAGAAGGAGAACATGAAGGTAATAGGTAATAAGTGGGTGTATAAAGTAAAGAGGAATTCAGATGGATCTATTTCTAGGTTCAAAGCAAGATTGGTGGCCAAGGGTTTTGCACAAACCTATGGAGTGGACTTTGAAGAGACATTCAGCCCCGTGGCAAAGATGAGCACCATTAGGACACTCATTGCAATGGCTGCTAGCAAAGGATGGAAGCTCTTCCAATTGGATATCAAGAATGCCTTTCTCAATGGAGACTTGGAAGAAGAGGTATACATGGAGCAACCACTAGGTTTTGTTCATAAAGAGTTTCCACATCATGTTTGTAGGTTGAAGAAGGCACTTTATGGCCTAAAGCAAGCTCCAAGGGCTTGGAACCAAAGATTGGTGGACTATTTGATCAAATGTGGTTACAATCAATGCAAGGCGGATCCATCTCTCTTCATCAAACAAAGAGGAGAACTTGTGGTCTACATGTGTGTGTATGTAGATGATCTTATCATTACAGGTAATGATACAAAGGGCATTGAGGAGATCAAGGCAAAGCTTGGAAAGGAGTTTAGGATCTCTGATCTTGGAGATCTTAGGTATTTTCTTGGCATTGAAGTTGTATACAAAGAAGAAGGTATTATGCTCATACAAAGGAAGTATATTCTAGACCTACTTGAGAGGTTTGGGATGCTACATTGCAAGCCTATTTCAAATCCCATGGAAGTTAATGTAAAGCTAAGCTCCATTGATGGAGAGCCATTAGAGGATGTAACTTTGTATCGATCTATTGTAGGCTCTTTCAATTATGCCACAATAACCAGGCCCGACATAGCATATGGAGTTGGAGTGTTATCACAATTTATGCATAGTCCAAGGACTACACACTTGCAAGCTGCAAGAAGAATGTTGCGATATCTCAAAGCCACTATAAATGAAGGATTGTTCTACTCATTTGATGATGATATGCAGGTCAAAGCTTATTCCGATGCCGATTGGGCCGGTTCGAAGGAAGATAGAAGGAGTACAAGTGGTTACCTAGTCATGCTAGGTAGCAAGATCATCTCATGGATTTCAAAGAAGCAACCCACGGTGGCATTATCTTCCACCGAGGCTGAGTATAGAGCTTTGGCTCAAGTCACATGTGAGCTAATGTGGATTAAGAAGTTATTTATGGAGCTTAATTTGCAGGTTGACACATATCCAATTTTTTGTGACAACATGAGTAGCATTCATCTAGCATCGAACCCTGTCTATCATGCTAGAACCAAGCATATTGAAGTGCACTATCACTTCATAAGGGAAAAGGTGATATCCAAGGAAGTTTCAGTACATCATATTGGTACCAAGGACCAAGTTGCGGACATGTTTACAAAGGCTTTGGATGGGATGAAGATTTCAAAATTCAAGCAATGCATCAACATGAAGGAGCTTGGATGAGGATGAAGAATTGAAGCTTGAGGGGGAGTGTTAAAAGTCAAGCTTCAAGCTAAAAATTCGTGGGGAATCTTTTATGGACATGTGGAGCAATCAAAGGAAGCCAAAAGCCACGAGATTCCATCAAGAAAAGTCACTCAACCACTCCCCAAGTCATCTACTAATTCCTCCAAGTTAGGAGGCTGATTTGGAAAGGTGGTTCCTAGATTTTAGGGGCACACCTCTCACTATAAAAGAAGCATGTATCCCGACTTCTTTTGGGCAATCTTCTTGGCGTTTTAGCTCATGTAAAGTGAGCACTAAGTGCTGGAGTTGTGATAAGCAAGCCCCTTGCTTAAGCAACCCCCTTGCTTGCTTGTTTGTTTTCTTTTAGTAGGCATATCTATGTGTGTGCGCAGGCAGTGTTGCAACTCTCTACCCCTGAGTTGTTAGCATTGGTTCTCCCTCATATGGTATCCATTTGATGTAATTCTTGTCTCATTGGATAGCTATAAGAGTATTTTATGCTTACCAATTCTCTGGAGCATTCTCTGAGTAAGCTGGGAGCAACATTCATTTTAGTGAAGTTGTGTGATTGATATCTCTCTCTTTGTGTAGGCTCTGTTGGAAATATTTTGCTCTCTGTTGTAAGGGCTGGTTCTCCTTCTCTATGTATCCATTTGCTATGATTTTGGTGTCATTGGGTAGCTATTAGAGTGCTCTAAAGTTGACTCAAGTTTGAGATTCATTCTCTGTATAATCTCTGAGAAAAGTTTGCTGGAGTGAAGTGAGGTCTCTGCTTGACTAGCAGTTGTGAGCATTCAACTAGCTCATGTTGTAGACATTGTTTCTCTTTGTGTAAGCATCCATTTCAAGTGAAATTTGTTTTGTTGGAAAGCCCTTGGTGTCTACTACAGGTCTACAAAAGCTCACTGGAGTTCTCTGCATAAGCTCTGAGTAAGAGCATTTTTGGTGTGCAGAGGTCAAAGAAGGATACCTGTGGAGGTCATTCGCGCTTCGTCGTTGCTTAGGGGTTGAGATACTTCCCCCATCATCATAGTCCTAGTGTGTTTACACACATCACTACCGAAATATATCAACATTTTTGTTGATGACGTTTTGCTAGATAGTTCTCTTGTGCAGATTGTTTTTAATGGTCTTCTAGTTCTTATTAGATTTTTTCTTCTACTTTTCGAGGTTTCATCAAAATCAATGCCTCTTTCCTGCACATAACCCTTTGCAACAAGCCTAACCTTATACCTGCCAACTATTCCATCAGGTCTATGCTTCAGCTTGTATACCCACTTTGTGCCAATGGCCTTCTTGTTAGGAGGCAAGTCACATAAAGGCCATGTACCATTCTTCATTATAGCATCATATTCAGATTGCATAGCAGCCATCTAATTTTTTGAATTTTGTGCTTCTTCAAATGAAAGAGGCTCATTCTCATCACAGAGAGTAGACGCAGCCATAGCATAGCAATCTGATGCAAAAGAGGCACTATGAGAGCCTGACCGAGTATGATATGACAGAGGTGCATCTAATTTGCTATCACACAAAGTCTGCACTAGCCATTTTGGCATTGTTTTTGCCTACTCAATATCAGCTCTCTCATCAATAAGTGCATCACGTAAATCTGCATCAGAATAAAAGAAGCAGCAAAGTATCATAAATATCTTTGGAGCAAATAGATGTCTCCTTAGTACATGATAACAATGGCTGAATAGCATCTTCCACAAAAACAACATCACGGATAACCATAATGCATTTAGTCTGTGGATGATACAGATGATAGCCTTTACTTTCAGAATTGTACCCAACAAAAATTCATTTTGCTGCTTTATCATCCAATTTTCTGTGATGTTGTTCAGACACTAATGCATATGCCAGACAACCAAAAACATGTAGATGAGCAACAGATGGCTTGCGACCATGTCAAGCCTCATATGGAGTGATAGACTGCAATGCTTTAGTGGGACACCTGTTAAGTATATATGCTGCACACATGACAACCTCAAGCTAGAGACCATGTGGTAAAGCCTCACTCTTGACCATACACCTTGCCATCTCCATGAGTGACCTGTTCTTTCATTCAGCAACTCCATTTTTTGAGGTGTATACGATACTGTACACTGTTGTTTTATCCCACGTTCAGTCAAAAATGCATTAAAGTCAGAAGACATATATTCCTCCCCTCGATCAGAATGAAGGGTGCCCATTTAACATGTTGACAGATTTTCAGCCAAAACCAGAAACTGTTTGAAGCACATAAATACATCGGTCTTTGCCTTCGATGGATATACCCATGCATGCCTGGAAAAATCATCGATGAAAGTCACGAAGTAAAGACAGTTCCCAAAAGAAAGTATCTCCATAGGACCACATACATCACTATGTACAAGCTGCAATTTCTGAGTAGCCCGAACTGAACCATCTTTTGGAAAGGAAGAACACTGCATTTTGCCCAAAATACAGCCTTCACAAACATGTTTTTCGGGTGCCTCAGGAGGACACCATTTCAGATTTCTGTAGGCGTAGCAAACTAGCAAAATTCAGATGACCAAAGCATCCATGCCAAAGCTTTGCATCTGACATAGCCTGAGAATCATGTACTGCACATGCCAAATCATTTACACATCTTTCATAGTCTATGAGCTTATACATCCCACGACATAAAATGCTAGAAGCATTAATGACATCGCCATTTGACCTATCATGAATTGTACATTTGTGATCAAGAAATTTCACAATCAAGACAATCTTGACTAATGCAAAAATTGATAACAAATTTTTCTTGATCCGTGGCACAAACAAAGCATCTGACAAAGTGGAAGAACTACCATGAGAGTAGTCAAAATGAACTTACCAACTCCCATAATAGGATAGGAGGAGTTGTTGGCGCATGCAACAATATTCCCTGTAGGGGCATGCTCAAATGAAGAGAAGAAACTGCACTGCGAGGTAATATGTTTGGTTGCCCCACTATCAAAGTACCAAACATCTGAGCCTACTGCAGACATGCACTGCTCATGAGAAGATGGGTCAAAACTACAAACAGTAGTAAATGCCCATTCTTCTTCCTGCACAAGATTAAGAGACTCTATTTTTAGTGTAGAGGCCTTTGTAATAACCATTCCGGCCTCTTTCTTCTTTGCCTCTTTAGTAGGCAGTTTTGGATAGCTCTTGATCACATGATCATTTGCTTTACTGTATTTGCAAAACATTTTCCGCTTTTTTGGTTTCTTCTCATCTTTGTCTTCCTTCTTCAAATATGTAGCATTTGTAGATTTCTGCTTACCAGTAGAAGAGCTCCATTTACCTTTGCAATTTTGACTAGCGAAGAAAGCTTGATCTACAACACGCATAATAGACCTGTTCTTCCTAGATTGGGTAACAAAATAGAGACTAACTCCTCAAATCACAATGCATTTGGATTACCTTTCATCATCAAACAAAGAGTAGAAGCAAACTCTGATATGAGTCAGGAAAACCATTCACAACGGTTTGCACAAGTGAGCTATCTGGTATAACTTTATCACCAGAAATCAATTGTTCTTTCAAATCCTTGATCTTTGTGAGAAAAGTGTCCATAGAATCACCTTCATTCATGTGCTCACTCTCCAATTGTTTGCAGAGGTAAGCAACATGAGCCTCATTCCTAGCCTGGTACAATGTGGTAAGTGTATCCCAAGCATCCTTAGCTATCTTGCGAGAGCGAATGTGAGGAATAATAGCACGTTTGATAGACAAAGCTATCAATGCATGTATGAGAGCATCTCTACCATCCCAATGAATTTTCTTTGCAATAGGTGCAACAGAAACAACAGCACAAACATGAATCTATAAAATATCATCATCTTCGATACCATTTCCATCAGCTCCAGCACCTGTATTTGCAGTACCTGTATTTGCAGTACCTGTATTTGCAGGTGTAACATGACGTCTTTCAACACCCTGCACAATATTCCACAGTCCTTTTGCGATGAATACATGATGCATCATATAAGCCCACAATGGGTAGTTGGTACCATCCAACTTATCCTCAACATCCAACATACGAATACATCATTGCTTTCAGCCATGGCTGGTGACTAAAATACCTTGATGCAAAAAATTGATTGCATCTCAAAACATTGAACAGAACTGCCAAGATAAATTGTGCTAAACCTATAGCACACTTTGAGATGCTTATACTAGCGAATCGAAACTGGTATATACCTTTGGCACAAAAAGACAAAATAGCCTACACAAGCACTATGATAGTGCATTCGAAGGCCGAAATGAGTTCAGATAGTGATTTTGGCACCACAGAGTGAAGCCGTTTTGATCTCTGAAACATCTTGAGTATGCTTGCCAAATTTCGTGTGATTCTGAGACTGCAATTGGAGAGGTGTAGACAACGCCCTAGATGAAGCGGCGAACTTCTCTGATACCAATTGTTGGAGTTAAACGTCTGCGGAAGCACACAAACAACACAAGGAAGAAGAAGAAGCTTGGAGCACAATACACAATACTGAATGTATTACCACTAGAATATACAATGATAAGTAGCCCATTAGGACAATATGCATATATACAAGCGGGGGGAAAAAAACCTCCTAAAGAGGGAAAAAAGTGCCCCGGTGGTCCAAGAATGTTCACACACATCACTACCTAAATATATCAACAGAGGACACCATTTCAGATTTATACAATCGTAGCAGACTTGCAAAATATGATCAAATCATGCATGCCAAAGCTTTGCATCTGACATAGCCTGAGAATCATGTACTTCACATGTTGAATCATTCACAGATTTCTCATAGTCTATGAGCTTATACATCCCATGAGGTACACGCACTATCGATGAGAGAAAGGTGAACCGTTGCTCCATCAGCACGAGAGAAGGATGAGTACTCTGTGCTTCATATTACAGAGGGAGGTAATAGTTACAACGGTAAGCCTTCACTTACATGGCGCTATCTACAATTCGTTCAGCTCTCTGTTTGACGTGGAATAGCCAGAGAAAGCGGGACTTGCCAATGTGTTTGACAACAAGCCATTGAAGCTGAGATACTACACTAACAGCACCGAGGTCTGTATACCTTCGCATCTCGATCGTCAAGTAGTTGATGGCTCAGGTGGAAAATCCGAGGCAACCGAACAGTCAAGTTGACGAGATTCCTATGGAAGTGGTTCCGGGAGCATGTCTGATCACCTGCGAGCACGAAATGCAAACAATTCCTAATGCAGATGCACGATATCAGCCTTCGCCCATCATGGAGTGCGCTTAAAGAGAGAGAGCGCTTTAAGCGCGCTTAAAAAGAGAGACGATATAGAATCACCTGCGAATGCAAACAATTCCTAATGCAGATGCCGATATTAGGCTCCGCCCATCATGGAGTGCGCTTAAAGAGATGCACGATATCAGGCCTCCGCCCATCATGGAGTGCACTTGGTCACTACTCTGATTGCCATGATCATTTCACTGAGAATCTGGCGTTAAAATTTAGAAGAATAATCGGAGCTCCTTGTGCGCTTGTCATCCATAACGCAGACAGGCTGGTCACGGAATGTTTCGAACAGCGACAGATTAATTTGCTCATCTAAATTTAGAGGATGGAATTTATCTCTATCCTGAAGATTAATCAGCTATTTTCCTGTGGATTTATCTTTTTTTTTTTTAAATGAAGGTTCAGCCAAGGCCTACTTTCCTGGGCTTTAACTTTGAAATTGCAAGTGTACAAGGAAGGACATAGTACCCATAAGACCCCCCTTATCCCACAAGAACAGAGGTTTACATAGCTAGGTTAAACGGCGGTCACAACTACTGCAGGGCAAGGTAGACGGTGGCACATCAGCCACATGATACATCATTCCAGGATAACATGTCCCTCACAAGTGCTGCGAGCAGAGGTTGAACCCTTGCCCCCGCCTCAAGAGGCAAGAGGCCCAACCACCAGGACAATGGCTTGAGGCAAGCGGATTTATCTTTATGAAACACACAGAGAGCTCACATAATCGGTGACGTTATGTTGGTTGCCATTATCGTATCCTGTGCACAGTAAGTGCAGGGGGACCTATTTTTTGAGAGATGAAAAGGACATCCACTACAAGGAATACGGGCGTGTAGCGACGGTTAACGCGACAGGATTTCGTCGCTATAAAATTGCAACTCGCGTCGGAATTACCGTCGAGCGCGGACCGTCGATTATACGACGCAAAAAACGACGGTATTTGCGACGCTTCCGCCTAACGTCGCTTAAACGACGCTTGTCAAAGGCGTCGCTTAAGCGACGCTTTTTTGCGTCGCATAAGCGACGGTCAACACCGTCGTATAAGCGACGGTGCAGACCATCGTATACGCGACGCTAAGCAAATGTCGCTTATACGACGACGCGTTGCATCGCTTATACGACGATCTTTTGACGGACAAAAATTAAAACGTTGGAGGCTCTGCAATCGGCATTTTCACGCATCCGATCGAAGAGCTCTCCAACGTTCGCAATTGCGCTGCGCTTACGAGCTGAAGCAAGTATATGCAGAATTGTTGTTTTGCTTAAGCTCTCTGTTATTGTCTCCCTCTGTCTTTGTTTCTCTCTTTCTACATCTTTCTCTCTTTGAATTTTCTCTCTCTCTCTAGATCTCTCTCTCTCTAGATCTCACTCTCTCTCTCTCTAGATCTCTCTCTCTCTAGATCTCTCTCTCTCTCTCTCTAGATCTCTCTCTCTCTCTCTCTCTTCTCTCTCTTCTCTCTCTTTATTGCAGGTTATTCAAGAAGCTAACCAAGCAAAAACTATGGATCACAATTGTAAGTACAATTTCTATTATTTGTAGATCATTTGAATTGTGTTATTTTCATTACATACCATACTCACACTTATTGATATGCACTCATACACTTATACATGATGAAGAAGCACACACACATGCATATACCTACATATACACATATACATGCACATACACACACATCCACATAGAGTTCTACATATACACACACATACACAAGAACATGCACATATTGATACATACATATACACTTATACATGCACATGCATATACATACATATACGCACACATACACATGCACATATACACATATACATGCACATACACACACATACACATAGAGTTATACATATACATGCATATACATATACACACATACACATGCACATGCACATACTCATACACACATATACACTTATACATGCACATGCACATACATACATATACACACACATACACATGCACATACATACATATACACACACATACATATACACTTAAGTACACACATATGAATGAATCATATAATTAAAGTATTAAAACACATGCTTAATATAAACAATAATAACAATCAATAGAACAAAACTCTTCATTACTTAATACCATACACACAATTCAAAACATGACTGAAATGAAAAATATATAGATAAATATATATATATATATATCAATGTAAATACATATAATCCAATGTCATAATCAACTAAAATCCTAATCATCATCATCATGATCATCATCATCATCAGCAATATCATGATCATCCTGATCTTCCTCATCCTCATCCTCATGATCACCCTGTGACGATCGAGATCGTCCCTCCTGTGTCTGTCTCTCCACCTCATCCATATTTGTCTCCCCATAATACTCCTGTATTACATATAAAAAAAACATAAATCAATAAAATAATTAAAACATTCATAACAACAAAATAATTATATAAAATTTAAAAATACTCACAAAGGCATCAGGATGATCTTGTATATACTCGCTCAAACGCCGATATCCAAAATGTGTAGCATACTCGATCTCGTGTTTCGTAGGATATCGGCCATAATCCTTTCGCTGCAATGAAACAAATAAAAAACATTAGTTGCTTGCATTTTAACTAAAATAAAAAATATACTCACAATAACACATATACTTACAAACGTAGCTACAAAACCATTATGGCCCATTTGGCCTAAGTGCGATGTGTGGCCCGACTCCACTCTCTTCTTTGCAGCAGCCTGTTTATTCAAGGAAAAAAATACATAAATTAAATTAAAAAATTACTAAAATATCTAAAAATTATAAATATAAACTATTAATTTGTGTACCTTCTGCTGAGGAAATGACTCCTGAAGACATAGCTGTCTACGAAAAAACTGCCACGACTCAGGTGGTATGTTAGCTCGCCTCTTATTTTTTTCGACCATACAATATCTCCTGTTAATTTAATCTCAAACAGAAAAAAAAGTCAGAATACATACACATATATACACACATATACACATACACATACACATACACATACCCACATACACATATACATGCAAACATATACACGTGCATATATGTATATATATACACATATACATACATATAACATAAACACACATATACATATCCACATATATACGTACACACACATGCATGCATATACACTCATTCATACAAAATACATGCATTTATCCCACAATAATATGTGTTGTGTATATGTGAATATGTGTGTATGTATAAATGTGTATATGTGAATATGTGTGTATGTGTAAATATGTATATGTGAAATTTTTATTTATGTAGATAATCAAATTATTAATATCAAATACCATTATTTGTAGATTCTGATCAATCAGATGGAACTCCACCACCGTCTCCTCATCGTGCAACGACTTTATACTGTAAGTATATGAAATATTTAATTTTAACTATATTTGATGGATACATAACTTATATATTTTTTTTATGTTTCTTATGATGTGCAGATTCTGATCAATCAGAGGGTACTCCACCACCTCCTACCCATGCAACGACTTCACATGTGTCCTCCGATAGGAATTATGATGAATTTTACTATCAAGAGCATATTATATGTTGGTATAACTCTTGTTATGGCACGTATCGAAGACCACGATTGGAATGTATTCAACATGAGGCAGAGTATGGTACTTTTGAGCATGCACCATCACCTAGTCAACATGATAATGCTTGGGTATGTATTTTCTATATATATTAATGTCATTTTTTTTATTTAAAAACCATGTATAAAATCAAATTATTATTGATATACAGGAATACTTGCTCGATGATGATGATGATGATGATTTTTCTCATAATGTTAATATACCTCGTACACGTCATGGACTTGCTGTTCATCAATTACAAGCAGAGGTTTCTAGAAATCCTCTACCTCCTGGTTTAGAGAATGAAACGGCTGGAGATTATCCATTGCCAGCTCGTGATCGTTCTTTAGTACAAACATATGATAGAAGAAGATATGGAGGATGGAATAGAGGACCACTTCCTTTAGATGGAGAGGTTTTCAACTTTTGGGGTAATCGCTATATGATTGCTCCATCCACTATTACTAATGCTGGTCGTGGTCTCTTTATTGTAGAGGATTTGTATGTGCCTCCGAACTCTGAAGTCACTCTTATGTCATTTTGTGGTCCTATATATGGATGGGGAGATTGGCATCGACTTTCACGTTATGTTCAAAGCATGAGTACTTATGGAATATGCTTGAACGCAGCATCTCTTACTAATAGAAGGATTTTACATGCAGAAAATGAAAGATTATATATTGATGGAAGACCTTACACACATGGAAATATAGCAGGTTTAATAAATAGTAGTCGAGGGTTACATAATAGTTCAAGGACTAATTGCACATTTGAGGAGCGTGAAAATAGTCATGAATCACCATACATGAGTAGAGATGTATCAAGATACATAGTTGTCAATGCTATTACTACATTACATGCTGGTGATGAACTATTAGTGAATTATGGATGGCGTAGACCTCCAAGAGCACCTTTTAGCTAGAGAGAATAAAAATTTTCTATCCATATTTAATAAGTTATATACTTAATTTTATATTTGAAGTTTAATTTTTATTCATTTATGGAATACTAATGAGTTTTATTTATATGTGTAGATTCCAACGTATGATGTTGATGATATTCGTCCACAACATTCACAATTACCAATAAGACCTCATTTATCAGAAGCTTCCATGAGGAGGCTACGCAAAACTAAGCCTGTGCAATATGCAAAGTTGAAAGATCTATATTCAAAAGATGATAAAGTACAAGATTTGTGTGACAATGATGAAGATGATGGCATGGCAGATTTTATTGAGGATTGGTATCAAAATGACAGTGAGAGCATGGATATTTCTAAAAATGAGAAATATCTTCGAGAGGAATGTCTAAAGCATGTATATGCTGAAGTCATTTGACACGACTAAATGCGAGCTTACTTATTCTCAACCTTCAAAATCGTTTTGGATGGAGTAATGTATCTGTTTCGACACTATTAAGGTATAAATTTCAATTTTCTATCTATTTATATATATATATATATATATATATATATATATATATATATATATATATATATATATATATATATATATATATATATATATATATATATATATATATATATATATGCATAAATATATATACATATATAAATACATGTAGGTTTTTATTCTTACTTTAGATAAGGTTATAAGAACAAGAACTTGAATTGAATGGAACTTTTTGTCCGCGCATCTTTTAAAACTATTAATGCATCTTTCCAAATATTCGCAATGGTGACCTGGATGAGTCACATGCACAGAGGTTACTCAAGAGACAGCAATCTGATTATAATGGAGTAGTCCACTTTGTATCCTAAAGTTCAGATGCTCATCATTGACATGCAAGAGGTTTACTGCATACCCGAGAAATCCTGCTCTATCTTGAGTAACCTCTGTGCATGCGATTCATCCATGTCACCATTATATGAACTTATGTGTGAATTGACAGGATACGATTGTTTTGCGTAAATATTTTGAAAGATGCATTAATAGTTTTAAAAGATGCGCGGACAAAAAGTATCTATTCAATTCAAGTTCTTGTTCTTACCTTATCTAAATTAAGAATAAAAACCTGCATGTATATATGTATGTATATTTATTTACCTTTTTTAATATATCTTTTTTTGATAAACTTACAGGTTATTATCTGAAAAGTTTTTACCAAGTCAAAATATTCTTCCTACCTCACATGATGAAATGAAGAAGATAATCAACAATCTTGGTATAGATTATCAATGTATACATGCATGTCCTAACGATTGTATTTTATATACAGGTGAATATGCAGACTCTTTGACATGTCCCAAATGTCAATCTCCTCGATATAAGGGTGAAGAAGGTAAAATCCCGAATAAGGTATTGAGACATTTTCCATTGGCTCCACGGATTAGACATATGTTTCAAAGCCCCGAATTATCAAAGCTTTTGACTTGGGGACATGATCACAAAAGTACTGATGGAATAATCAGAATTCCTCATGATAGTGTTGTTTTTCAGCATATTGATTCTACATGGCCTGAATTTGCACAAAATCCACAGAATCTAAAGTTAGGAGTTGCATTAGATGGGGTTAATCCATTCTCCATGAAATCCAGTAAATGGTCAACATGGCCAGTGGTAGTCATAAACTACAATCTTCCGCCATATCTTAGCATTAAAAAGGAACATTTAATGCTTTCACTTTTAATCCCAGGCAAAAGACAAGTTAAAGATATGAATGTATATCTTGCTCCTCTCATTGACGATCTTCAAGAGTTATGGAGAGGTATTAATGTCATTGATATATCAAAAAGCATCAATGAAAGACATATTACGATTCGTGGTATTGTGGCTTGGACTATTCACGATTTTCCTGGATATGGCGTTTGTTCAGGTATTGATGTAATTTTTTTATTCAATATGCATGTAAATAAATATGATTTAATCTAATTATATTTTTATCCTTTTCCATGATGCAGGAATATCTACTAAGGGTTATAAAGCTTGTCCATATTGTGGTGATTGGTTGAGATCAATCTATAGTAAGAATCTCAACAAAAATATTTATCTTCGACATTGACGATTCTTGCCTGATGATGATCCATTAAGATCTAAAAGAGAAGCGATACATTTTAATGGAAAGCTTGAAACAGGCCAGTATCCAAAACCTATGACGCCTATGGATTGGTATAAAAAATGGACAGATGGACCTCTGATAGATCCAGAAGCAGAAATCTTCAGTGATGATTCAGATAATGAGTATGTGAACAGAGGTAAAGGGAAATTGGCACTCGCAGAGAACATATCAATATGGTATTCTTTGGAGTATTGGAAAGAGTTAAAAGTATGTCATCTTCTTGATCCTATGCATATATTCAAAAATATTGGTTATTCACTATGGCAGCATCTTCTTGGACTAAAAGATACCACAACATCAAGGAATGATTTGAAAGATCAAAAATCCAAACCAAAGTTATGGCCAGTTTTTGATAGACATCGACAAGAAACGACTTATGCATCTGCTCCTTGGGTACTTACAACAAAAGAGATACAGACTATCAACAATAGAATTCAATTGATCAAGACTCCTACAGGATATGGAGCATCGTTTCAAAACATGTTTACTATGGATGATAAGAGCTTATCTGGATTAAAGACCCATGACTGGCATAACTTTTTGAAACATATTTTACCTTTGGTTATCGATGGATGTACAACGAAAGGAGTACGAGATGTGATTTATCGTCTTGGATCACTTATAAGGTAATTATGATACTTTTATATTTAATATGTATGAATATTGGATATCTTTTATTTTTTAATTAACTTCTTTACAATTGTTTTTATGATTTGTATAGGTGGATTACATCCAAAGAGATCGATAAAAATTCGATCCCACAAAAAAAACGTGAATGCAAAGAGCTACTATGTTTGATGGAAAAAGAACTTCCTACTTCATTTTTTGATATTCAAGTTCATTTACTAGTCCATCTTGTAGATGAGATAGAGATTGCCGGTGTTGTCAACACTCGATGGATGTTTTGGGTCGAGCGATTTATGGGAATACTAAAAGGTTATGTGCGACAAAGAGCAAAACCAGAAGGATCCATGGCAAAGGGTTGGATGCTTGAAGAGTGCATGTATTACGTTAGTGAGTACCTTGAAAGAGTTCATGAAGAAGCTCCACGTGCATGGACCAACGAGTCTTCTTCAAAAATAACAGATGAGGTATTATCAGGTAAGGGGGTTCCATTCTTATTTACATTTCAAGAAAAAAATGATGTTTCTACTTTTGTAGCAAAGGCCTATTCAAGAAAAATGGGAATTACATAGGATTTTGAGACAGTTCTTTGTGTCCCAATGTTTTAGTTTTCGACTCATTCACAGACTACAACATGTTATATCTCATGATTGGAGTATATTAAATTGACACTTTAATATTGAGGATAAGTTTATTATAAATGGGGCATTACAGTTGGGCACAAACTTAAGAATTTAACATTGTAAGTAATACAAATGGGACTTGAATAATTCCCAAATTTCTTGAATAGGCCTTAGCATATAATAGCGAATGCATGCAAACATTCGTTAGCGAGTACGAGGAACTTCAAAGTCTCCAAAGTAAAAGGCGAAAAAACAAAAGATCTAGACGTAATCTCGATAATAATGAGATTACAGATATACCTTCTTTCATGGATTGGCTATATAGTCGTTTGCAACGCGCCAACGCAAATAAAGAAGAAATCTCAGATGAGCAAAGAGAGTTAATGATAGGTTGTGAACAAAAGGTAATTTTATTAAAATATATATTTTATTTTTTTCATATATGTATGTTAGTTTCTATTTACTAATTGAATTTATTTTGCAGGCTCGAATGTTCACTAATATGTGGGCTTTTGGACAGCATATTAGAATCAAAGCCATTGATTGTTTACGTAAAACAAAGGATTCTAGTATTGTTGCTTGTTTCAAGCAACTATCACGTGCTAGCTCAAAAGACACGAACCTTATAGATAGCGAACTTGGTTACGTAGGAACTATTGTTGGTATCTACGAAATTTCATTTCGTACATTCAAACAGGTAGAAAAAAGTTTATATATATTTTTTTAGAGTTAGCTATTTTTTTAAGCACCTAATAATGGGACGTTTTTGTTGTTACATATTTTGATAGGTCATTTTGAAGGTTGACTGGTATCGAGCGGAGTATAAAGGTAGTAATTCTACAATAAGAAAGGAATTATCTGGGTTTTGGGCAATTGATTCTTCCAAGGTAATGCGATCTACTAAAGAACCATATATTCTTCCTAGGCATATTGAACAAGCATTTTTTTATAAAAACCCAGATGCTCATCCTTGGTGGCAAGTCATTCATGTGCAACCTAGAGGTAGGTCATTGTTTGAACAGTTTATTGTTAGAGAGATTGAAGAAAGTCCTCTTGATGATTCAACATCAGATACTGATACATCAACATCTGGAATAGAAATTAGACTCATTATACGTGATAATGATACTAATCTTTTTGATGAAGAGGATAATTATCTACATGCTGATTCTACTGATGAGGAAGAGGAATTACCAGAAATAGATATTAATCCACCAATAGATGATGTGATTCATGAGAACATAGATTTAACAATAGAAGAAATAAATGAAATCAATAAGGATAATGAAGATGAGACTATATTGATGTCTTACCAAAATGATGGCAATAATGAAAACATATGAGCAGATTAGCTAGTAACTTGAAGCTTCTGAATGGATATTAGATAATAGGTTTTTTTTATTAACTTGAATAACGATGAATCCTACTAGAGAGATGAAATCATGTTCTTCTAAGTTAGAACATGAAGCTCGGGGGTATGCCTAATTATTTTATATATAGCTTTATCTTTGAGGAGTAAATTTTTATCATGTATGTATGCATATGTGTGTGTATTCATGTGTATTATATGTATACATATATTAGTATGCATATATATGTATTTCATGTATATGTATGTGTTTGCATGTGTGTGATATATGTATACATGTATTCATGTACGTAATATATGCAAGTGTTTATAATTGTGTACATGTATATATGTATATGTGTCTATGTGTAAATATGTACACATGTAAATATGTATGCATGTATATATATGTTTATGTGTGCATGTAGGCATGTACATGTATGTGTAAATATGTACATGTAAATATGTTAGTATGTATATATATATTTATGTGTGCATTTAGGCATGTATGTGTGAAGCATAATATATCTACTCCATTTTATATTTATGTATCCTATCTACATGATGTGTATATATCTTTACATATATTATGAATCATGATCCTCGTTGATTCAAGTAGCTATATATAGAGGCATAAGGTTGGGAGGAGAGACATCTCTCTAGTAGGACGTCGGAGGTGTACATATACTTCAAACATATGGCTAAAAGGTTGAATTAGAGTTTTTAAATTAGGGATTTCAAAACCCTAATATCAAGATTAGTGCTCTCTGTCTCTCTCTCTCTCTCTCATATACATACATACCGTGCATTGTCACGACGATGCGCCATAAGTGTCCGCATCTCTTTTAAACACCATTTAAGAGACCACCCTGTCCCAAACTCCGTCTCAAGTGAACTGAGCACGTACTTTTTATCCCTCTCATCATGCTCACTACAAAAATAAAAAACATAATATAAATAAAACATAAGATATATATTTCAATTTATATGTAAAACTTTTACTTACTTCCACGATAAGTGGATAAAGCGCAGGTAAGAGTCGCATAGTGCACGCATTCTCCTCTTGAACTCCAATCCATTTCCTATGTATACAATATTCCCCTCTGGCTCTATGTCGCACTCTAGTCCTAACGTGCCTATGCATGTCCTCATAGGCAACGTCTCTGCTCTGCTATCACGTGCTGGAGGTGGTATAGGTGTCCTGAAAATAGATAGATAGAAATAAATAAAAATATGTGCTATAATATCATTAAAAAAATTTATGAAAAAAAACATACCTATGAGCAGATAGCTCTCTTCCTGCATGTGGATCCGCAGAAGAGCCCTCGTCTGATCGCGTAAGCATCTGGATCGTATAATCCAGCTCCTCATCGGACATCTCTGCGTAGTCCCCCATTATGGCCCCTAGAGTATCTGACGGAACTCTTGCTCTCATAAGACTTTTTATGAGAGTGAGTTTCGCCTTTCTCTCTTTACTGGGATCCATAATACCTAACATATAAAACAAAATGGTTAGAAATCAATATATATATACGTGTATGTGTGTGTATGCATGTGTATGTGTGTGCATGCATGTGTATGTTGTCTATGTGTATGTGTGTGTGTCTATGAGTGTGTATGTATTTATGTATATGTATGTATCTACGTGTGTGTATGTATCTATGTGTGTATGTGTATGCATGTATGTATGCATATGTGTGTGTATGCATATGTATGTGTGTGTATGCATCATTATGTGTGTCTATGTATGCATTTGTACGTGTGTATGCATCATTGCATGTGCATGTGTCTATGTGTGTATGTGTGTGTATATGTGTGTGTGTCTATGTGTATGTGTGTGTGTTTATGAGTGTGTATGTGTTTATGTGTATGTATGTATCTATGTGTGTCTATGTGTCTAAGTGTGTATGTGTATGCATGTATGTATGCATATGTATGTGTATGCATATGTATGTGTGTGTATGCATTATTATGTGTGTCTATGTATGCATGTGTATGTGTGTATGCATCATTACGTGTGTATGTATCTATGTGTGTATGTGTGTGTGTATATGTGTTTGTATGTGTGTATGCATGTGTGTGTGTATGCATGTGTATGTGTATATGTGTATATGTGTGTGTATATGTGTGTATGCATGTGTGTGTGTATATGTGTGTATATGTTTGTATGCATGTGTGTGTATGCATATGTATGTGTGTGTATGCATTATTATGTGTGTCTATGTATGCATGTGTATGTGTGTGTGTCTATGAGTGTATATGTATTTATGTGTATGTA
Organism: Ceratopteris richardii; assembly: GCA_020310875.1. Classification (NCBI taxonomy): domain Eukaryota; kingdom Viridiplantae; phylum Streptophyta; class Polypodiopsida; order Polypodiales; family Pteridaceae; genus Ceratopteris; species Ceratopteris richardii. The sequence goes on from CM035433.1 coordinate 111,279,253, forward strand.
TGTATCTATGTGTGTGTATGTGTATGCATGTATGTATGCATATGTGTGTGTATGCATATGTATGTGTGTGTATGCATAATTATGTGTGTATGTGTCTATGTGTGTATGTGTGTGTGTATACATTATGACAGTGTATGTAAGCATGTGCATTATGTATGCATATAAGTATGTATGTATGCATATGCATATGCATTATGTATGCATATGCATATGCATTATGTATGCATATGCATATGCATTATGTATGCATATGCATATGCATTATGTATGCATATGCATATGCATTATGTATGCATATGCATATGCATTATGTATGCATATGCATATGCATTATGTATGCATATGCATATGCATTATGTATGCATATACATATGCATTATGTATGCATATGCATATGCATTATGTATGCATATGCATATGCATGTGTATGCATATGCATGTAAGTATGTATGTATGCATATGTGTGTGTGTATGCATATGCATGTAAGTATGTATGTATGCATATGCATATGCAATATGTATGCATGTATGTATATGTGTGTGAATGTGTGTGTACATGTGTCTGTATGTGTGTATGCATGTGTATGTGTGTGTATGCATCATTATGTGTGTATGTGTGTGTACATGTGTCTGTATGTGTGTATGCATGTGTATGTGTGTGTATGCATCATTATGTGTGTATGTGTGTGTATGTGTGTGTGTCTATGTGTATGTGTGTGTATCTATGAGTATGTATGTGTTCATGTGTGTGTATGTGTCTATGTGTGTATGTATCTGTGTGTGTGTATGTATCTATGCATGTGCATTATGTATGCATGTAAGTATGTATGTACATTATATGCATATGCATATGCATTATGTATGCAAATGTATGCATGTATGTGTTTATGTGTGTATGTCTCTCTATGTGTGTGTATGCATATATGTGTGTGTATGTGTGTGTATATGTGTCTGTATGTGTGTATGCATGTGTATGTGTGTGTATGCATGCGTATGTGTGTATGTGTCTATGTGTGCATGTGTGTGTATATACTATATGTGTGTGTGTCTATGTGTATGTGTGTGTACCTATGAGTGTGTATGTGGTTATGTGTGTATGTGTCTATGTGTGTGTATGTGTTTATGTGTGTATGTGTATGCATGTATGTGTATGTGTGTGTATGTCTCTCTATGTGTGTGTGTATGCATATGTGTGTGTGTGTATATGTGTGTCTATGTGTGTATGCATGTGTATGTGTGTGGATGCATCATTATGTGTGTATGTGTCTGTGTGTGTATATGTGTGTGTATGTGTGTGAGCGTCTATGTGTGTGTATGTGTGTGCGCGTCTATGTGTATGTGTGCCTGTGTGTGTATGTGTGTGTGTCTATGTGTATGTGTGTGTATCTATGAGTATGTATGTGTTCATGTGTGTGTATGTGTCTATGTGTGTATGTATCTGTGTGTGTGTATGTATCTATGCATGTGCATTATGTATGCATGTAAGTACGTATGTACATTATATGCATATGCATATGCATTATGTATGCAAATGTATGCATGTATGTGTTTATGTGTGTATGTCTCTCTATGTGTGTGTATGCATATATGTGTGTGTATGTGTGTGTATATGTGTCTGTATGTGTGTATGCATGTGTATGTGTGTGTATGCATGTGTATGTGTGTATGTGTCTATGTGTGCATGTGTGTGTATATACTATATGTGTGTGTGTCTATGTGTATGTGTGTGTACCTATGAGTGTGTATGTGTTTATGTGTGTATGTGTCTATGTGTGTGTATGTGTTTATGTGTGTATGTGTATGCATGTATGTGTATGTGTGTGTATGTCTCTCTATGTGTGTGTGTATATGTGTGTCTATGTGTGTATGCATGTGTATGTGTGTGGATGCATCATTATGTGTGTATGTGTCTGTGTGTGTATATGTGTGTGTATGTGTGTGAGCGTCTATGTGTGTGTATGTGTGTGCGCGTCTTGTGTATGTGTGTCTATGTGTGTGTATTTGTGTGTATGTGTTGATGGAGAGTGTTAATCTCCAAAAGAACAACCTACTCTTGAATTTAGAACACCTCTATATCAAGAGTAAGTCAAAACCTTCACTAAATTAGAGGTCCAATCTCCAAATTATCAAATTTGAGAAAATATGTGAAGAAGATGAAACACAGAAAAGTCTGCTGCAGAATTTCTTCACATTGACTTATCAAACGTGTAAAGTTTTTGATGAAACTTTGTACATATCTTCTCCTAAAGATTGCGCATCACCTCCAAGTTGAATTACTTCAAAAGCTTTAGTATAACTTGAGAAATTGACTTCACAAGTTACCTATGTCTGAATCTGCACTTCTGAGAAGTCGATCTAGACACCCCTAACTTCTTAACTTTGGTTCTCACAATATCTAACCCGTTTTGCCAAATGCTTTTAGCCACGAGTAGATCACCTTCCAACTTAAAGATTAAGTGCTTACTTGCACAAAACTTTAAACTATGGAGTGAGCACTGACCAAAAGATTAAACTCGAAATTTGCGCCTGTTTCAGAGAACTGTAGACACTCAACACATATGAATGTTTCTACTAACAATTCTCCTAGCCTGTTTACAATTAGACTCTGAAATTCAGGTCACAGGCTCATTAACTAACAACTTAGATATCCTCAAAAGGATTTCACAATTGATCAAACACAGAAGGAGCAGACACGAAAAGATCGGGCACAATATTTCTTCATTAACTCAGAAAATTACAACTGAGTGATGAGAGCTTAACTCAACTAACTTTTCTCTATCTCATGACATCTAACTTCCTCAATCTTGGCTTCTACATATGCTCTCATACATGCCCCGACTTTTCTCAAAGTATTTATAGATAATTTGTACAAGATTCTTACTCAAACAAAGATCTGAGTCACCTATGACTATACTAATGTACATATGTGTACACTTCTCTTATCCTCTGAATATGTCTTTCTTCCAAGCTTCAATGGTTGATCCTTCCTTCACTCTTTAACCTTCCAAGTCTTCAATTGGTGATTGGTCTGCACCAACATGTGTGTGTGTCTATGCCTATGTGTGTGTGTGTCTATGCGTGTATATGTGTGTGTGTGTAAGTGTGTGTCTGCGCATACCTGTCAACCGTCTCCCTTCTCTATCTCTCTCTCGTGCGCGCTCTTTCTCTCTCTCTCTCTCTCTCTCTCTCAGTCTTGCGTTCAAGGCCCGGCACAAATGTGCCGGGAGAATTGAATTTTTTTTTTTACATTCCAGAGCGTCGCATATGCGACGCTCTGCAGTTTGCCAACGTCGCTAAGTGCGTCGCTAACTAGCAACGCATTTAGCGACGCTTTGGTGTTGCGTCGCATAAGCGACGCTACCGTTGCTTATGCGACGATGCTCGGCCAAAAAAAAAAATCCGATTTTTTTACCGTCGCTTATGTGACGATTTCATCGCATAAGCGAGGGTTTTTGTTTTTTTCCCGATTCGAGGGCGTCGCTATGCCCCCCTTTTTCTTGTAGTGATCCCATGTAGAGAATAGAGCTACAAAGGTCAGGTGCATGGATTTGAAAACGATGAACGTTGAATGACATCATATATGATGTTTCATTCATATATAATATATTTTTAAATTTATCTATTATTATTATTTTTAAAAATTTTTTAGAGAGTACAAGAAATTTGGAAAGTACCCACTATGAAGGGGTGAACAACCCTCAACATATGTATTCTGTTGGACATATCGAACCTATGTAGGACTTGAACTTGGGACAGGGGAGTCTCGAGTTGTGGGAATTCTTGTATCAGCAACATATTCTTGTACTATTTTCCCTACGTGGGTATTCTTGTAATCAGAAGCATATTTATGAAATCTTGTCTAGTGAAACCGGAGAGCACAATCTAGTGCTCCCTTGACAACATCCTTATACTCTTGCAAATATCTCACTTTTAATAGGGTTAGTCTCCATGATTTAGTTCATATCGATGCAAGTATGAGAAGTTATCTTTTTAAGATTGCATTATGAGGGGGTGGAACTTGTTGGGAGTTCATTCTCCATCCTTTTGTCCAAGCCCGCTTTCATTCTCATGCAAGCTCATTTATCCCACATGCAAAAGAACTCTCTCAAACTCCATATAAGCAACACCTCCCTTTAGTCTTTATAGACACTCACTCAAGCTATTGGAAAGAGTACCCACTCTCCTCATGGGAGTCTTCATGCTCGTAGAGCATCTCATGTAAGTTCTCATTTCTAATCAATTTCATTTCCTCATTATAGAATTTCTAGTTTATTTTGATCCTCCATAGCTTATTTTCTCTTTCGTGTTACCTTGGTCTATGTTTGACAATATGGTATCAGAGAGCATAGGTTGTTTGGTTTCTCTTCCATATAAAATTTATTTCATTTTCGTTGCCTCCCTTCCCGTCATTCTTATACGTTATTTTTCTCTGTATATCTTACATATAATCATTCATTTCTATTTCCTTATTTTGTATGTATTCTATTAGAGTTCACAATTTGTGTTGGTTTTAGTTTCTCATCATCTATCTTATGTGGTGCTTCTAAGAACCAATACAAGAAGGAATAAATGTGTATTTGGGCACTAAAATTTGCAATAAAAAGTTCTTATAAGCACTTGTGATCTCATTACGTAGGCTGTTATATCAAGCTCACATTCTCATATAGGCTGTTATATGAAGCTCACATTCTCATATAGGCTATTATATGAAGCTCACATTCTTATAGCTGCTTCCATGACCTTATTGGCATACCAAGCTCTGTGTCTAATGTTGTAATGAGATTTTCATCCATCAAGAATCTTCCCTTGCCATCTCTTGCTTTGTCGTTCACTACAAGCAATACGGGCGCATAGTGACGGTTAACGCGACACAATTTCGTTGCTATAAAATTGCATAAAGTGTCCCAAGAAGCATTGAGCATGGATCATCGGTTAAATGATGAGAAATACGAAGTTTTTATCGACATGTGGCACGATGGGATATGTGACCCTCACATTGAGCATTGCTTTTAAAAAAGCGTTGCTTATGCGATGCTACTTGCATCGCATAAGCAATGGTAATTAATGTCACTTATGCGACGATAATTGGACGGGCCTTTACGATGCCTTACCATCGCTTGCACGACGGGTTTTTGATGAAAAAAATTAAAACGTTGGAGGCTCTTCGATCCGCATCTTCACGCATTTGATCGAAGAGCTCTCCAACGTTTGCAATTGTGCTACACTTATGAGCTGAAACAATCGCTTGCATAATTTTTGTTTTGTCTAATCTCTATCTTATTGTCTCTCGCTGTCTCTGTTTCTCTCTTTCTACCTCTTTCTCTCTTTGAATTCTCTCTCTCTTTCTCTCTCTTTATAGCAGGTTATTCAAGAAGCTAACCAAGCAAAAAATATGGCTAACTATTGTAACTACAATGTCCATTCTTTGTATATCATTTGGATTGTGTTATTTCATTAGTTAGCATACTCACACTTATTGATATGCACATATACACTTATACATGATGAAGATGCACGTTCACACATATGCACATATACACATATCTATACATAATCTCATAGAGCCATCTTTCTTTTTAACTAGGAGCATCGGTGATGCCCATGGTGAGTTACTAGGTTTGATGAAGTCCTTATCTAAATAATCCTTCAATTGCTTCTCAACCTCCTCATGCTGAGAAACACTTAGCCTATAAGGTGGTCTACAAATAGGGTTAGTGTTAATAACAACCTCTATGGCATGGTCAATATCCCCTCTCTCAGGTGGTAGCCCTCTAGGTAAGTCAGTGGGAAAAACATCTCTGTACTCAAACATAAGATCCTTAAAACTTTTAACCACACGCTCTTGCAAAAAAAAAAGTAGAAAGTCCTGTTCATATTTACATTCCTAGCATGAAAATATACATCAGATGAGCTGTCTATACAATGCTCCATATCATGACTATACAATAAAAACATGTCCTGTACATGCTGAGAATAACAAAGACTATACAACTCTAGTGATGAAATGAGAGGTGCACTAGGTACATCTCTCTCTCTCTCTCTCCCTGAATACAAACTTTACTTCCATTCTTTTCAAATTCGAGTGTGTTGTTTTGATAGCTGCGTTTAAGTGTATCTCCCAACCCCCATAGCCACTCTCTTCCTAAGACTAGATCTATCCTCTCCATATTCATAATTTGGAAGTCCATATAATGTGTGTAGTCCTGCATCTTGACTTCCAAGTTGGATACCATAGTATCCCATATTCTTTTATCTTGCCCTTGCATCATAGATACAATGTATTTATGACCAAAGCATAGCTTATAAAATTATGAGTAGCCGACTCATCTATCATGACCCGCACCCTGGTCCCGTATACACTACCATGTAGCTTAACTAAGTCATGTGGTCCAAAGTGCGGTGACCACAATGACTGAGTCAAACAACAGGTATGCTCTATATCCTTGTGCATCACCTCCACTCCCTTGCAGCTAGAGCTGCCATGAATAGGAAGGGTCTGCACTAGGTGGACTGCCTCCTTGCCCTTTTTGGGGGCCGTACTAGACTCTGGTCCTTTCTTCTTTTCTTCCCCCTTCTTGAGTGGACAGTTCCACTGTGAATGGCTAGGAGATAGGCACTTAAAACACAGGTTCTCTCTTTTGGCCCTCTCAAACTGATCTGTGGATAATCTAGGCCCTTGTGATCTTTGTATTTTAATAAAAACTTTGTTTTTCCCAAAAGGCAACTTTTTCTTGAATTTAGTCGTACTAAGAGGCTTGAGGGGCTGATCCGTCTCCATAGGAGTATACTGAGGACGGTTATGGTCCTCATATATCTGTGCATACTTGATCCCCTCCTCAAACGTCTTAGGCGCATTCCTTATGACTTCCCTCTTTATGGCTTTGTCTAAGCCCCTAACAAACCCTCTAGTTTTTTGAAAATCATCTAAGCCCTTAAGTTTCAAAATGATCTCTCTATAGTGGGATAGGTAGGCTGAAAGAGGCCTGCCTCTTTGTGTAATCCTATCCCACTCATCCCAATTCCTCTCCTCCTCATTCTCAGGAAGAAACTCTTTTAGAAAAAGAGTTTCAAACTGAGTCCAATCAGTAGGGATAGAGTTCGCCTCCTTAAGACTCATCCACCACTTGTAAGCATGCGGGCCGAGGGAAAGACTCACCTTTAGCACACGGTACTCTGGTGGGGTGCCCTTCAGTTGATGCAAATCATGCCACTTTTGTAAAAAAGTGTAGATAGCATCCTTGTTGCTGTCTCTGTCATCCCCCATAAAGGTAGGTGGCTTCAAGTCTTTCAGGAGGGGAGCTTCCCTAGAGCTCTCTCCTTTGTGTTTACTAGGAAGAGAAGTATCTTTCCTAGTAATCTCTAGAGGAATAGGAGGAGTCTCTCTTTCCTTCCTAGCTAGGAAAGAGGTGACACTAGTCTCAAGCGAGATCATTTGAGACTTAAGCTGCTGTATAAGAGATGTAATGCTACCAAAATCTTTCTCTAATTTAAGGGTTTGTTCTTTCAAATCCATGAATTGGTCACGAGTGACAAATTCATCTATAAGTTCCTCATCAGTGTACTCTTCCTGTGAAGGCTCTTTCTCTTCTAAGTTCTCTTCTACTTCTTGCCCTAATTCTACTTCTTGCCCTTATTCTACTTCTTGCCCTAATTCTACTTCTTCCATTCTAGAATCAGGATCCTCTAGTTGCTCTTTAGATGGTGAAGTGGTTTCAATTACTTGTTTATCTTTAGATTCCATGTTTTCCTACCCTTCCCCCGTTTGCTAACTAGAGTATATGAACATGAATGGAAGTAAAGCTCAAATATGCAAGAAGAAGAGAAATATATCACAAGAGCACTTCCTTGTTACAAACTTGAGTTGCGAAAGCGTAATCAAAGAGATCCTTGAAGCTTTAGATCACTGATTTTGAATTCTCGCCAGACGCAAACGAAAATTGGAGATTTCCGGTTGGTCCGGGGAGGTGCTGAACACCATAAACTATCCAAAACAACTCCAAAAACATGTAGGAATAGCCCCAACCGGGCAAACTAAGTAAAACTGAGAAACTTCTGAGATTTATCAATCCTCGCCAGTCCAAGAATTGCTGCCCAGCACCTGTACTTCAAGAATTTGAGACTATCCCAAGTGAAAAAAGTGAATTTGGAGTCCCCATGATAAAAAACTAGGCCCGAGAGTGGCTGCCTAGTTCCTGCTGAAGTGTTGCAGAGAGATTTTGGAGGGGCAAATCTCATCCAAATCCAGAATCAATGGTTTTTGAGCGAAGCTTACGAGTGTAGCTTTGAAACGTGACCAAGATTCTTGAAATCCAATATCGTATGAGGAAGCTATGGTGCGGAGAAGTCGGGTATGTCACCAATGGGAAGTGAAAAAACTCATCTTCATGGATGGATGACTTTAAGAAGCTCAAAACTGAGGAACCAAAGCTTTTTTGAAACCACCCAAAGCCATACCCCATAATCACAGCCCATGTTACATAGGTGCATCATAATTTTCCCCAAAACTTTGGCTCATAGCATCGTTTTTCCACTGCAAAGTTCCAAAAAATTTTCAAAATATATACCTCCTTGCTTAGCTTGAGTTCATTGTCACAAGAAAAATACTTGAACTTTATCCCACATATGGGTGCAGCAGGCGATAAAATGCCTATATAAACAAGAGCTTTAGAGAGCCTCTTTCATCCTAGAGTGGGGAAGGAGGAGCAATGAGGGGCTTGCGGCGCCTTCGAGCTGTCGCTCTGTCATCCTGTTGGTTCTCACGCACGCGCGTCTCTCTTAGCCGGTTGACCGTTGATCACTGGGCTCTGATACCACTGTCGGGTCCCTGAACTCTTCTTTCGCCTCTGTGCTCTGATGAGCTCCCCAGGTTTTGTCCTCTTCTACACACGTATCCAGATCATCTGAAAGCTCAGACTTTGATGTCGCACGGAGATTCCGATTTTTTCTTGACCGCCCAGCCACGTACCTTCCATTTAATCTCTCTCTCTCCATATTGACTGAGTCCCATGATCTACACATGGGTGCCACATGGCGCTCATGTGTAAATCCATCCAAATGGATCTAAGAGGTGGTTCACACCTCCTCCATTCATTGACTCCATATAACACCATCCATCTTTCCCAACAGTGGTATCAGAGAAACTTGAGGTAAAATGGGAGATGGTTTCCCTTCTTTTATTGATAAATTCGACAGGAACAACTACCAAGCATGGTCCTTGAGGATGAAGACATACTCGCAAGGAATAAGTCTCTATGGATACATATAAGGAGATGAGGAGATGCCCATTTTCAGAAGCAAAGGACAACCTACAAGGGAGGAGCTTGAAAGAATCAACTCATGGTGTGCCAAAGATGCATTAGCAAGGTCATATGTAACTTAACTCTATTTGTGACTTCCTTCTTCCACACATTAGGAATTGTACAACATCCCTAGAGACTTGGGATACATTGTCTTCATACTTTTCTTCCAATACAAGAGCTAGGAAGAACTAATTGTGGATTGAGTTTACCACTCAAAGGAAGCAATCCAAGCAAAGTGTTTCAGAATATGTGACCAAAGTCAAGGATGTGGCTGACCAATTGGCAAGCATAGGAGAGGATATTGAAGAGGAGAAAATTGTGAGACAAGTAATCAATGGTATCAAGGCAGATGGCAAATGGGAGAGCTTCACAACTACTATGGACTTATACATCGACATGCAGATTCCAGATCTTACCACACTCATGGGGCAACTCTTTACCCATGAAGCCAAGCTCAAAAAAAATGGAGATTCATAGAAGATGAAGGTACTACTTCTCAAGCTAACTATGCAGAGAGAGGTAGGAACTCAAGAGGTAGGGGCAGAGGAGGTAAGCAAGGTAGGGGGAAACCTTTCAACTCTTCCCCATGTAATATTTGTGGTTTATCAAATCACACCACAGATGAGTGTTACAGGAACTACAAGAATTAGAGAGGAAGAGTATATCAAAGAGGTGGCTACTCACAATCAAGAGGAAGATTCAATCATACTCAAAGCTACAACAACTACAACAATAACTACCAAGGAGGCTATAAATCAAGGAAAGATTACAAAAATTACACAGAGGATCAAGAGGATGCCCTTCTGATTATGAATATGACTTCAAAACAAGGTATGAATGATGACCATCTCTTGTACATTGACTCAGGATGTTCAAATCATGTGGCAGGCAATGTAGCTCTTTTCTCTGACCTTGAGGAACCCAAGGGAAAGCACCAAGTACAAACAGGTGATGACACCAAACATTTAGTGGTCAAGGTAGGAAATGTCAAAACCTATGATGGGAATAGAAATTTGTTGAGCAGGGTTCTATATGTACCTACAATCACTAAGAACTTGATGAGTGTTGGACAGATTGTGGAAAAAGGTTTGTAGGTTAGGTTCAACAAATATGGAGCATTTGTGGAGGATCCCTAACATGGATTCAAGAGAATTGCCAAAGGAGAAAAGACAGGTAGATTATTTACATTTGAACTTGAAGATACAAGGAATACTGTGCTTTATAATTACAAGGGTCAAACATTATCAGAGCTTGAGATTTGGCATAAAAGATTAGGGCATATTGGTGAGAGAACTTTGAAGCAAATATGTAGAGATCAGTGTGTGATTGTGATACCTAATGTATCCAAACAACACATGATCTATAAATGTGGTGCATATCAGTTTGGTAAATCTCACAGGTTACCCTTCTCAAAGAAAGGCTACATGCATGAGGACTACTTGGAGCTTGTCCACACAGATGTGTGGGGACCAACTAAGGACCCTTCAATTTCTAGCTCAAGGTATTATGTATCTTTCATTGATTATTTCAGTAGGTGGACTATCTTGTATTTTATGAAGCACAAAGATGAAGTGTTCAATTGCTTTAAGAAGTATCTTGCACTTGTGAAAAACCAAACATGAAGAAGCCTAAAGAGACTTAGGTCAGATGGAGGAGGTGAGTATTTCTCAAATGAATTTGATGCACTCTTGAAGGATAGAGGAGTCAAAAGGGAGATTACAACAAGGTATACCCCTGAGCAAAATGGGGTGGCAGAGAGGAGAAATAGATTGATTGTTGAAACAGCTAGGTCAATGCTAAATGAGAAAAGGTTACCTAATTATTTGTAGGCAAAGAGTGTATCTACTGCCACTTATTTAATTAATAGGTTGCCATCCAAATCACTTGATGGCATGACCCCATATGAAGCATGGCATGGTAGGAGGCCATCACTTGATCATTGAAGGATCTTTGGATGTGTTGCTTATGTGCATGTTCCATCTCAGATCAGAGGTAAGCTAGACCCTAAGGCAGAGAAATGCATCTTCATAGGGTATGACTTAAATCAGAAAGGATACATGTTCTATAATCCATCCAACAAGGGATTTATGGTCAGTAGAGATGTTGTGTTTGATGAGAATGATTCTTGGTTTGAAAGTGAATGTAGGAAAGTTAAATTGCCATATGACTTGGAAGAGGAGTTTCCAAGTCTCACCAAGGAAGAGCCAAACTATATTGAAGACATCAAATCAGATGATGAGGACATCATCAACCTAGAAGAATCAAAGCATGGAAATCAAAGGGCAAGGTCAAGATGAAAAAGTTGGAGGACATACCTTAATCGTCCAACCAAGAAATTAGAAGATCACAAAGGGAGAGCAAGAAGCCAATCAAATATGGATATGATACTTCTTTAGTTACTAAGCATTCCATTTATCTTGCTAATGATTTACTACTTGAAGAGCCTTCATCATATGAAGAGGCAAAGACCAAGGCAGAATGGAAGGAAGCTATGGATGAAGAAATAGAAGCACTCAAGGAGAATGACACTTGGGAGCTAGTGCCAAAGAAGGAATCTATGAAGGTAATTGGCTCTAGATGGATTTACAAAATCAACAGAAACTCAGATGGATCCATAAATAGATATAAAGCTAGACTTGTGGCTAAGGGTTTTGCACAAACCCAAGGAGTTGATTATGAAGAGACTTTTTCACCTGTGGCCAAAATGCCAACCATTAGGGTGTTGGTAAGTGTGGCTGCATCAAGGAATTGGAATATGTACCAATTGGATGTAAAAAATGCCTTTCTTAATGGCTGGATTTCAGAGGAGGTTTACATGGCTCAACCTCTTGGCTATGAGGACCCAAGCAAGGTAAATTATGTGTGCAAACTAAAAAAAGATCTTTATGGATTGAAGCAGGCACCTAGGGCATGAAATCATAGGTTGAATACCTATCTTCAAGACCAAGGATCATCATGAGCAAAGCAGATACTTCTCTGTTTGTCAAGAGAAGTAATTCAGAGGTGATATACCTATGTGTGTATGTTGATGATATCATACTTACAAGTAGTGATGCAATGGCATCAAGCATATTAAGAACCAAATGATGCAAGAATTCAAAATTAGTGATATAGGGTCACTAAAGTATTTTCTTCGACTTGAATTAGTATATACAAATTGTGGAATTTATATTACTCAAAGACAGTATGTGAAGGGCATGTTGAAGAAGTTCCACTTGGAGAATGCCAAGACTACTAGCATTCCTATGGAGGTAAATCAAAAGTTAAGTGCTCATGAAGGTGATGTCCTTGAAAATATTGTAGGATACCAAAGCATAGTTGGAAGTCTAAACAATGCAACCTTGACAAGGATTGATATTGCTTATGGAGTAAGTGTCTTAATTCAATTCATGCACAAACCTAGAGCACCTCACTTGGAAGCTGCCAAGAGAATTTTGAAGTATCTCAAGGGTACTCAAGATCAAGGTTTATGCTTTCCATATACTTTAGATTTGGACATCAAGATATACTTAGATGTAGATTGGGCAGGTTGTAAGGATGATAGTAGGAGTACCTCAAGTTATCTTGATAAGACCATTTCATGGTCTTCCAAGAAGCAACCTATTGTTGCTTTATCTTCAAAAGAGGCTGAATATAGAGGATTAGCCAATGCTACTCAAGAAGCCATATGGGTCAGATTACTATATGAAGATTTGGGATTACATTCTAACTCACCAATGGTTTTTTGGTGACAATACTAGTTCTTTACATCTTGCAGCAAATCCTATCTGTCATGCTAGGACCAAGCATATAGAGGTTCACTATCATTATGTGAGAGAGAAGCCATTGAGCAAGGATATTCAACTTGCATATGTATCAACTAATATGCAATGTGCAGATTTATTGACCACAGCACTTTATGCTACTAAACTTTGCAGATTTAAAGCTATGATTGGACTACTGGACATTCAAGAGACTTGATGAAGAAGACCAAGCCAAGATGTTTGGCTTGAGGGGGAGATGTTGGTGCAAATGCCAAGCCTTCACACTTGGCAAGACATTGAAGAATTTATGTGCAAATATTTGAAGAACCACATGAACCACTACTTACAGTTTTTTACCTTTAACCTTTGTAAAAGTCAATAGACTTGGAAGAATCTTGTAAAGCCACAAAACTCGTGGAGTTAGGAGAGATCAAGTTAAGAATTCATTTAGATGGAATACCTCCTAACTTGAAGGAGAAACTTTAGGTAAAGCCAAGCTTGAATTTGAATTCAAACTTGAAGGCAAAACATCTATAAAAAAGGACTTGTAGTTTCACGACCTATGTGCCCCCATTTATTGCGCATATTGTAGATCATTTGATTTAGTTGAGAGGCTTAGATTATAGCCTACTCCTATCACCATCATTGGGCATCATATTCATGCCAATGATTATGTACAACATTGTCTTATAATACATTATTTCATTGATCATCTTTGTTGGTCTCTTTGTCATTGTCACTTAGAACACTGTTCTTGTCTTGCTCATATCTCAATGATCCCTCCATCATTTTCAATCTTCTATATCTCATTGGAACCAGCTCAAAGTCTACTACAAGTGTCAAAATTTGAAGAAGTTTCATTCAGCCAATTGGGAGAAAATTGCCTCGAAGTGGTCACTGGTCATTCTCTGCAGAGTTCCTAAAAAGTCGAGGGTAAGCTTCTACTTGCTAAAGACATTGCTCAGAGTATATTCTATCATTTTAAGTGATTCCACTTGGAATCATTAGCTCTCTAAGCTCATTAGATACCCTCAGAAGGATTTTTTCTAGTTGCTACTATACTGTGAGTATTAAGCAAAAAGTCCAGTAGGTATCAAGACCAAAATAGCAAGTTTTTTGCTCACAAGCTAGTTGCAAACTTATCTGTTTTGATTCAATTGTTGAAGCATCATTTCCAAAGGGGTCATTGGAAAGCTAAAGGGGCGTAAAACACAATTCTGAAGTGAAAGAGGGAAGGTACAAAGCAGGGATTAGCAGTACCAACTCATTTCTTGAGGTTTCCATCCATCTTTCCCAACACGGAGGTATTAGGTTGTTTGGAAAATGGGAGAACCAAATTTATCTCAAAGATTTTGAAGGATGCAAAAATAATTTTAAAGTATGGGCAGAAAGAAAGCGTCCATTCAATGCAGGTTTTTGTTCTTACTTTAGCCAAGGTAAGAACAAGAACTTGCATTCAATGGACACTTTCTCTCCACCCATCCTTTAAAACTATTCATGCATCTTTGAAAATCTTCGAGATGAATTTGGTTCTCCTATTTTGGAGATGACCTAATACCTCCATAGCTAACTGATACTTTATATTTGTAAACAAATATGTAAGCCTTAGTTAGCAAGGAAAGTAATAGATTGACCATAAAATGGGAGACAACCAAATGGTTCAATGGTCTAGATATCTATATGAAAGTCTATAAACCACAATAAACAAAAAGAAAATTAGAAATGAAATCAAATATACACAGCTACACATGCATACATACACATACATACACATACATACATACACATATATACACATATATACACACATAAACATACATATACACATGTTATGAGAGTAAAGTTGAATTATACATACCTGTATCGAATGAAGATATTTTGTACATCTAACCTTTGGAATTGTCCACCCAACCTTTAGAATCTTTCTAACACATCTGCTTCTCCTATTCTAGTCAACCCAATACCTGCACTGCTTACTCTTTTGTGAACTTTGCATACAAATATTAAGTATGGATTAGTTATGGAGGTATTGTGTCCTTTGAAAAATAGGAGAAGTAAATTTACCTCGAAGAATTTGAAGGATGGAAGAATAATTTTAAAGGATGGATGGACACAAAGTATTCATTGAATGCAGGTTTTTTTTTTACCTTACCTATGGTAAGAACAATAACTTTC
This sequence comes from Ceratopteris richardii, assembly GCA_020310875.1. Classification (NCBI taxonomy): domain Eukaryota; kingdom Viridiplantae; phylum Streptophyta; class Polypodiopsida; order Polypodiales; family Pteridaceae; genus Ceratopteris; species Ceratopteris richardii. Next base: position 111,294,470 of record CM035433.1, read on the forward strand.
ATTGAATGAACACTTCATGTCCGTCCATACTTTAGAATGATTCATCCATTTTCCAAAATCATCAAGAGAAATTTGCTTGTCTTATTTTCAAACAACCTAATACCTCCATAGTTAACTGATACTTAATCCTTGTAAACAAATATGAAAGTCTTAGTTAGCAAGGTAGGTAATAGATTGACTATAAAATCGGAGACAACCAAACAATTAAGTGGTCTAGATATAAAAGTATGCAAATCACAAAACAAAAATCAAATATACACAGCTATACATGCATACATACATATACATACATACATATACATACATACATACACATTCATATATACATACATATACATACATGCATACATACATACACATATATACACACATATACATATATTCATACACATATGCATACATATATATACATACATATACACATATAAAACATATATACACACATACATACATATACACATATGCATACGTATATGCATACACATGCATATACACATGCACATACACTTATATACACATAAGCATACACATATATAAAATTATATGCATATATATTTGTATATTTATTTATTTATTTTTATTAATATGTCTTTTTTTGATGAACTTACAAGTTATTATCTGAAAAGTTTTTACCAAGTCAGAATATTCTTCCTACCTCACATGATGAAATGAAGAAGATAATCAACAATCTTGGTATAGATTATCAATGTATACATGCATGTCCTAAGGATTGTATTTTATATAGAAGTGAATATGCAAACTCTTTGACATTTCCAAAATATCAATCTCCTCGATATAAGGACGAAGAAGGTAAAATCCCAAAAAAGGTGTTGAGACATTTTCCATTGGCTCCACGAATTAGACATATGTTTCAAAGCTCGGAATTATCAAAGCTTTTGATGTGGGGACATGATCATAAAAGATGGAATAATCAGAATTCCTCTTGATAGTGTTGCTTTTCAGCATATTGATTCTACATGGCCTGAATTTTGCAGAAAATCCATAGAATCTAAAGTTAGGAGTTGCATTAGATGGGGTTAATCCATTCTCCATGAAATCTAGTAAATGGTCAACATGGCTAGTGGTAGTGATAAACTACAATCTTCCACCATATCTTAGCATTAAAAAGGAACATTTAATGCTTTCACTTTTAATCCCAGGAAAAAGACAAGTTAAAGATATGAATATATATCTTGCTCCTCTCATTGACGATCTCCAAGAGTTATGGAGAGGTATTAATGTCATTGATGTATCGAAAAGCATCAATGAAAGATATATTACGGTTCATGGTATTGTGGCTTGGACTATTCACGATTTACTAGGAGATGGTGCTCGTTCAACTATTGATTTAATTTTTTTTAATTCAATATGCATACAAATAAATATGAGTTAATCTAATTACATTTTTATTGTTTTCATAACGCAAGAATATCTACTAAGGGTTATAAAGCTTGTCCATATTGTGGTGAGTGGTTGAGATCAATCTATAGACAAATAAATAACGCAGGAATATCTACTAAGAGTTATAAAGCTTGTCCATATTGTGGTGATTGGTTGAGATCAACAAAAATATTTATCTTCGACATCGATGATTTTGCTTGATGATCATCCATCAAGATCTAAAAGAGAAGCGATACATTTTAATGGAAAGCTTGAAATAGGTCAGTGTCCAAAACCTATGATGCCTATGGATTGGTATAATAAATGGATAGATGGATCTCTGATAGATCTAGAATCAGAAATGTTCAGTGGTGATGAAGATAATGAGTTTGTGAAGAGAGGTAAAGGAAAATTGGCACTTGCAGAGAACATATCAATATGGTATTCTTTGGAGTATTGGAAAGAGTTAAAAGTATGTCATCTTCTTGATTCTATGCATATATTCAAGAATATTGGTTATTCATTATGGCAGCATCTTCTTGGACTAAAAGATACCATAACATGAAGGGATGTTTTGAAAGATCAAAACTCAAAACCAAAGTTATGGCCAGTTTTTGATAGACATCGATAGGAAATGACTTATGCATCTGCTCCTTGGGTACTGACGACAAAAGAGATACATAGTATCAATATAGGATTCAATTGATTCAGACTCCTACAGGATATGGATCTTCTTTACAGAACATGTTTACTATGGATGATAAGAGCTTATCTGGGTTAAAGACCCATGATTGGCATAACTTTTTGAAACACATTTTACCTTTGGTTATCGATGGATCTACAACGAAAGGAGTACGAGATGTGATCTATTGTCTTGGATCACTTATAAGGTAATTATGATACTTTTATATTTAATATATATGAATATTTGATAACTTTTATTTTTGAATTAACTTCTTTAGAAATTTTTTAATGATATGTATAGGTGGATTACATAAAAAGAGATTGACAAAAACTCGATCCCACAAAAAAAATGTGAATGAAAAGAGCTACTATGTTTGATGGAGAAAAAGCTTCCTACTTCATTTTTGGATATTCAGGTTCATTTATTAGTCCATCTTGTAGACGAAATAGAGATTGTAGGTGTTGTCAACACTCGATGGATGTTTTGGGTCGAACGATTTATGGGAATATTCTTGTAGATGAAATAGAGATTGTAGGTGTTGTCAACACTCGATGGATGTTTTGGGTCGAGCTATTTATGGGAATATTAAAAGCTTATGTATGACAAAGAGCGAAACTAGAAGGATCCATGGCAAAGGGTTGGATGCTTGAAGAGTGTATGTATTATGTTAGTGAGTACCCTGAAAGAGTTCATGAAGAAGCTCCACCTGCATGGACCAACGAGTGTTCTTCAAAAATAACAGATGACATATTATCAAGGGAGTTCTATTTTTATTTACATCTCAAGAAAAAAATGATGTTTCTACTTTTGCAGCATATAATAGAAAATGCATGCAAGCATTCCTTAGCGAGTACGAGCAGGAACTTCAAAAACTTCAAAGTAAAAGACGAAGAAACAAAATATATAGACATAATCTCGATAATAATGAGATGACAAATATATTTTCTTTCATGGATATTTGGCTATATAGTCGTTTGCAACACCCCAACGCAAATAATGAAGAAATCGTAGATGAGCAGAGAGACTTTATGATAGGTTGTGAACAATAGATAATTTTATTTTAATAATATTTTGTTTTTTCCATATATATATATATATTAGTTTCTATTTACCAATTTAATTTCTTTTGCAGGCTCGAATGTTCACTAATATGTGGGCTTTTGGACAACATAATAGAATCAAAGCCATTGATTCTTTACGTAAAACAGAGGATTATAGTATTGTTGCTTCTTTCAAGCAACTATCACGTGCTAGCTCAAACGACACGAACCTTATAGATGGTGAACTTAGTTACGTGGGAATTGTTCTTGGTATCTATGAAATATCATTTCGTACATTCAAAGAGATACAAAAAAGTTTATATTTTTTATGATAGAGTTTACTATTTTTTAAAGCACCTAATAATGGTATTTTGTTTTTATATATTTTGATAGGTCATTTGAAGGTTGACTGGTTTCGAGCTGAGTATAAAGGGGTACTAATTCCACATTAAGAAAGAAATTATGTGGGTTTTGGGCAATTGATTCTTCCAAGGTAATGTGATCTACTAAAGAGCCATATATTCTTCCTAGGCATATTGAACAAGCAATTTTTTATAAAAACCCATATGCTCATCCTTGATGGCAAGTCATTCATGTTCAACCTAGAGGTAGGTCATTGTTTGAACAGTTTATTGTTAGAGAGATCGAAGAAAGTCCTCTTGGTGATTCACCATCAGATAATGATACCTCAACATTTGAATTAGAATCATTATACATGATAATGATACTAA
>CM035433.1:111303305-111540805 GCA_020310875.1 Ceratopteris richardii
TGCCAACTCCTATAATAAATATGCAAGATTTTAGATGAACATACATGATGCGCTTAACACAAACAAATTCAATAATCAAAATGATACTTATAAATTGGTAGCACATACTATCATATCCGCCGCTACCCAAATGTAACGTTCCAACCGTATCTAAAGGTGTGGCCGCCGCATCTCACGATTGACGATATCGGTCACGAGTATGTTGCTGCTCATCCTGAATCGATTCCCACTCCTCAACATATAACCATACAAGATTCGGTAAGCCTACTCTCAAAGCATGAGAGAGAGAGAGAGAGAGAGAGAGAGAGAGAGAGAGAGAGAGAGAGAGAGAGAGAGAGAGAGAGAGAGAGAGAGAGAGAGATGCAACTTGTGCATGCAAACTTGAGTGTAGCAGGTTTTGTTTCAAAATGCGATGAATGTCGAATTTTTGCTCTCGGGTTCGATTAAAACACTGCATCAGTATGAGCATCGGTAAATCATTGGAAGCTACTGAAGCTCATACCGATGATTATATCGATGCTCATATCGATGCAATTTTTCCGATGCGTATATTGCCTCCGTAGTTTTTCAAGGGCTTTCAACGGTCATACCGATGCCAAGGGATGACCATCGGTATGCACAACATCGGTATGCCCTTGATATGTTGTAGTGTGTGTGTGTCTGTGTGTATGTGTCTATGTGTGTATGTCTGTGTGTATGCATGTGTAAGTGTGTCTGTGTATGTGTGTAAGTGTGTGTGTGTCTATGTGTGTATGTGTGTGTGTGTCTATGTGTGTAAGTGTGTGTGTGTGTCTCTGTGTGTAAATGTGTGTGTGTCTATGTGTGTATGTCTGTGTATGCATGTGTATGTGTGTGTGTAAATCTGTGTGTGTCTATGTGCGTAAATGTGTGTGTGTCCATGTGTGTATGTCTGTGTGTATGCATGTGTATGTGTGTGTAAATCTGTGTGTATATGTGTGTGTATGTGTGTGTATGTGTCTATGTGTGTGTATGTGTCTATGTGTGTACGTGTATGCATGTAAGCATGTATCTATGCATATGCATGTCCATTATGTATGCATACGTATGCATGTGTGCATATGCATGTAAGTATGTATGTATGCATATGCATTATGTATGCATATGTATGCATGTATGTGTATGTGTGTGTATGTCTCTTTACGTGTGTGTGTGTATGCATATATGTGTGTGCATGTGTGTGTGTCTATGTGTGCATATGTATGTGTGTGTATGCATATGCATGTGCATTATGTATGCATATGTATGCATGTGTGTGTATGTGTGTGTATGCATGTAAGTATGTATGTATGCATATGCATATGCATTATGTATGCATGTGTGTATGCATATATGTGTGTGTATGTGTCTATGTGTGTGTTATGTGTCTATGTGTGTGTGTCTATGTGTGTGTCTATGTGTGTATATACGTGTGTATCTATATATATATATGTGTTTGTATGCATGTGTATGTGTGTGTGTGAATGTGTCTGGATGTGAGTGTGTGTAAGTGTGTATGTGTCTATGTGGGTGTATGTGTCTATGTGTCTGTATGTGTCTATGTGTGTATGTGTATGCCTGTATGTATGCATATGCATGTGCATTATGTATGCATATGTGTGTGTATGTGTGTGTATGCATGTAAGTATGTATGTATGCATATGCATATGCATTATGTGTATGTGTCTATGTGTGTATGTGTGTGTATGCATGCATAGGTGTGTGTAAATTTGTGTGTATATGTGTGTGTGTATGTGTCTATGTGTGTGTATGTGTATGCATGTGCATTATGTATGCATATGTATGCATATGTATGCATATGTGTGTGTATGTGTATGTATGCATGTATGTATGCATATGCATATGCATTATGTATGCATATGTATGCATATGTATGCATGTATGTATGCATATGCATATGCATATGCATTATGTATGCATATGTATGCATGTATGTGTATGTGTGTGTATGTCTCTTTATGTGTGTGTGTATGCATATGTGTGTATGTGTGTGTGTCTATGTGTGTGTATGTGTATGTGTTTATGTGTGTGTATGCATGTAAGCATGTATGTATGCATATGCATGTACATTATTTATGCATATGTATGCATGTGTGTGTATGCATGTAAGTATGTATGTATGTATGTATGCATATGCATATGCATTATGTATGCATATGTATGCATGTATGTGGGTGTGTATGTCTCTCTACGTGTGTGTGTATGCATATATGTGTGTGTGTGTCTATGTGTGTATGCGTGTGTGTGTGTCTATGTGTGTATGTGTGTGTCTATGTGTGTATATACGTAAATATCTATATATATGTGTCTGTATGCATGTGTATGTGTGTGTAAATGTGTGTGAACGTGTGTAAATGTGTGTAAGTGTGCATGTGTCTATGTGTGTGTGTGTATGTGTGTGTGCCTATGTGTGTATGTGTGTGTGTCTATGTGTGTACGCGTGTGTCTATGTGTGTATATATGTATGTGTGTGTGTAAATTAGTGTGTATATGTGTGTGTAAATCTATGTGTATGTGTCTATGTGTGTGTATCTATGTGTGTATGTGTGTTTGTATGCATATACGTGTGTGTGTATATATATGTGTGTATGCACGTGTATGTGTGTGTGGAAATGTGTGGATGTGTGTTTGTGTGTCCGTGTAAGTATGTATGTGTCTAATATCTATGTGTGTGTGTATGTGTGTGTGTCTGTGTGTATGTGTGTGTGTGTATGTGTGTGTGTATGTGTATGTGTGTGTGTATGCATGTGTACATATGTGTGTATGTGTGTGTTTGTGTGCATATCTTGCTTCCTTTGAGGTGTGTGCTAAAATCGTTCGGGTCAATCTCTCTCTCTTTCTCTCTCTCTCTCTCTCTCTGTCTCGTGTGTCCTAATCCCGACACAAATGTGTTGGGAGAAATTGATTTTCTTTTATACATTCCAGAGCGTCATCTGTGCGATGCTCCAACATTGGAGGTAGTTTGCCAATGTCAGTAAAAGCATTGATGGCTAGTGATGCTCCTTGCGACACACATTTGTAGCGTCGCATAAGCGACGCTACACATCGCTTATGCGACGAGTCGTTTTTTTTTTAATAAAAAAAAACCTCGTTGCATATGCAACGCTAGTGTCACATAAGAGATGAGATCCGCTTTTTTTCCATTGGGATGCCCCCTATTTCTAGTAGTGGTTGTATCTCAACAGGTGTTGCTTATATCTTCGGGTGAATATGAAGCATTTTACCTGGAGATGAAGGGAAACTATCGTCGTTACACGGAGTTTAAAACGCGAGCAAAAAGCCATGAAACTGCTACGACTGCGTACAAAGCAGCTCAGGAAATGGCTACAAGTGATCTTGCTCCCACACATCCGATTCGCCTTGGACTTGCAATAGATCTGCTGCTGTTCTTTTACGACAGCTTGAATTCTCCTAAACTCTGTTGAGAGAGAAAATGAAGACAGCATCTGAAGTTCACATCGCTCAGCTTCGTGAAGAAAGCCTCCAAATTCTTATGTCTTCGTCGCTCCAGGAAAGGTACACGCACTATCGATGAGAGAAGGATGAGTACTCTGTGCTTCATATTGCCGAGGGAGGTAATAATTACAATGATGAGTCTTCACTTCCATGGCGCTATATACAATTCGTTCAGCTCTCTGTTTGACGTGGAATAGCCAGAGAAAGTGGGACTTGCGAATGTGTTAGACAACAAGCCATTGAAGCTGAGGTACTACACTAACAGCACCGAGGTTTATATACCTTCGCATCTCGATCATCAAGTAGTTGTTGACTCAGGTAGAAAATCTGAGGCAACCGAACAGTCAAGTTGACGAGATTCCTATACAAGTGGTTGCCAGAGGATGTCTGATCACCTGGGAGCACGACATGCAAACATTTCCTAGTGCAGATGCACGATATCTGATCACCTGGGAGCACGAAATGCAAACAATTTCTAATGCAGATGCACGATATCACTCTCCGCCCATCATGGAGTGCGCTTAAAGAGAGAGCTCTTTAAGCGCGCTTAAAAGAGAGAGGATGTCGAATCACCGCCGAGCACGAAATGCTAAGAATTTTTAATGCAAATGCACGATATCAGCCTCCGCCCATCATGGAGTGCATTTAAAAAAAAAAAAAAAAAAATAGAGGTTCAGCCGAAGCCTACTCCCTCGGACTTTAACTTTGAAATTGCAACTGTACAAGTGAATGGACATAGCACCCGCGGGACCCCCCATATCCCACAAAGCAGGGGTTAGACAAGGTTACAACTGAAGGAGACATGGTTACAACTGGGTTTAACTGGCTTAAGCCATAACATGTCTAGCCTGGAACTTGAACCCTGGACCTCCACCTCAAGAGGCCAAAGCTCAACCAACTGTCCTACAGGACGTGGACTTGGTCACTACTCTAATTGACATCAACATTTCGCTGAGAATCTGGCACAGAAGAAGGTGCTTTGTGGGCTAGGGTTTCGGGTTCCCTTTTGTTTGTGTCCTGTGGGCTCTCGCCCTCTTGCAGTGGAGGCACCCCTTCTTGTTCGTGCCTCGGGTGGTTGCCCTCCTGCCGTGGAGGTTCCCCTCCCCTGTGGAGGATCATGTCGTTAATGGATATCGTCTACAATGGTTCGTCCTCGAGCAGATCTTACGCGGACATTGCTAGAGCTCCGGAGTTCTCCTCTCTTTAGACTGAAGTTGTGAAGGGCATGTCTCCCACTCACTCTAAGCTTGCCCTTGACCTCCCCAATGAACAAGGTAACGAATATTTGGATGGCTCCAACCAAGGTACGTCTTATGTCCCCTATTGTCACACTACTGCTGAGAAAGGGAAAGGACTAGTTGAGGATAACCCTCACTTTTTGAACATTGATTCTCAGGATATTAGGGATGAAGATGCGTTTATTATTGATAGGAATTCTCTCTCCAACTGGCATAATCACTTGGCTGAAAGGGTTGTTATTGGCCTCTGTCATGGGCCTAGGCCTGCTCAGGATATGCTTAGAAGTTGGATTAAGAATAACTGGGAGTCTAGAGGGTTGTCTGTAAAACAAGTTCAATATCTACCTAATGATTACTATCTCTTCTTTTTTGAAGACTCGGGCAGTGCCCTAAAAGTTATTGCTAAGGGACAATGGCTCATCAGAAATGTGCCTATCTCTTTTTTTAGATGGTATGTGGGTTTCAATCCTAAAGGCCCTAAACCAACTAAGCTTCCCATTTGGGTAGACTTCCCAGAATTTTTTGTTGACTTCTACCCTTGGCTAAACAAGCTAGGCTCCATGCTAAAAAAGGTCCTAGGTCAAAAAGCTAGCACAAGGGAATAAATCCTAAATGGGACCCTCAATTGATGATAGAGATTGATGTGTCCAAACCTATCAAATATTCCATATGAATCAAAGACTCTGAAGGGTTATTTCTTCATGAACAAAAAATCATATACAAGAACTTACCTAACGCTTGTTTCAAATGTTTTATTCAAGATCATCTCATTAAAGATCGCCCCCTATTAAACGGTGCTAAAAATTACTCTAAGGTGGACAAAACGGACTATGAATCGGACAACAAAGAGGTTCCCCTGAAGAAGAGTACTTTTAGTCCCCCAACTGGTCCTCAAGCAGCCAAAAAGAACACCTCAAGACAGAATAAGAAGAAACCAGGTAAGTATTCAAATCCCTACAGTGTCTTGCTAGATGTATCTAACCACTCCTTCATTGAGGATTTGGAAGAAGATAAGGAAAATATTCCTTCCAACCAGAAGGGTGAAGAGGTATTGGTGGACTCCTCTAAGCATCAAGAAGAAGAGAATGCTGAAAGCTCTCATGGTTGGCAGGTAGTGTCTAAAAAGAAGAGTTATCACTCCCTTAACAATAGGTATCCTTCCTTGGGTAATGATGACATTATTATGGATGAAGTAAATAGAGTGGATTTAGAGCTTCTTGAAAATATGCCTCATGATGATCTTGAGGAAGAGGAATCCCCCTTTGCCCAAAATAAGGTTAATGATATTATCACAAAGATTCAAGGTAAACCTAAGAGAAAGGAAATTGTGAGAACCTGAGTTTCTAGTCTGCAACCCAGCAAGGCAACAAGATTTTGAGGTTCTTCTTGTGTCTGCTTTTCATCTCTCTGTTTTTATGGATTCTTTAAACCTAATTTCTCTCAATAATAAAGGTTTGTTTGATCCTGTCAGGGCTAAGATCTTGAATTTTTGGATCAAGAACCTCTCAAAGATTCCTGATATCCTCTATCTTCAAGAGCTGAAGATTGGAGGGTCCAAGCTCGGTTCCCACTTAAAAATGGTAGAGTCTCATTATGTTTGGCATTTTACTGATCATATGCAAGGTAAAGGTGGTGCAATAGTGGGTATTAACACTAGTTTAAATCATCTTATTAAAGGGATTGTCAAAAGCCCTACTCCTTTTAATGTGTGCATTGTTAGTCTCTATTCTTCCAACTGCAGACAAATAAGAAGTAAGTGCTGGGAAGAACTGAAAATCATCAGAGGTAATATTTGTTCAATAGGTGATTTCAACATGGTCACAAACATTTATGATAGAATTAGTGGCAAAGGTTCTTGTATTTATGGTGTTGAAAAGGCCTTATGTTTTTCTCTCTTTCATCACCATGATTTGATTGACTACTTTGAGCACACTGGTTTTACTTGGCACAATAACCAAGCCAATGAGAAGGCTCTAGGTGCTAGGCTTGATAGGTATTACATTAATTCTTCCTTTGCTCATGAGTTTTGGGAAATTAATGCTAGTATAGACCCTACCCTTATGCTTTCAGACCACAAACCTATTATTATGAACCTTAAGAGGAACTGCAATTACTTCAGAGCTGACCTTGATGCTAGATTACTTAATTTTCCCTCAATTATTAATCATAGCAAGAAGGCTACTAGTTGGCACTTCTCCCAAAATGCTTCGGCCTTGAAGAGCTGGGAAAATGCTGTCAAGGAAATCCAAAGAATTTTTACCTTCTATAGAGATAAATTCAAAAACATTAGGGTCCTTAGGAAGAAGAAAATTCTTGAGGCCTTAAATGAGTTTGACCCTAACAACCCATCTACGGATCTTATTGAGCTTAATCATCAGCTTAGATGTGAAAAGTACCTGGAAGCTAGTTGGTCTCTTGCCAACTCCATAAAGTTTTGGGTTGGGAATATGGATAGACGTGTCAAATGTATGTATGATCTGATGAAACAAAAAAAGATCAAGGACTATATTCCTTTGATTACTAAGAAAAATGGTGGGATTGATATCAACATGGGGGAGAGCTTACATGAGCCTGCTAGCTTCTTTATGGACCTTTTCTCTAGTCCTCCCAAGAGGGGGGAGGATATCTAGAGGGCCAGAGCCTACATTGCTTCTAAAAGGGTGAAAACTCTCCCTTAGGGACTGGCCTCTATCGTGGACCTGCCCCTCTCTGTCGGTGAGGTTAAAGAAACCATCGATAAATTGAAACCCTGTAGGTCTCCTGGTATTGATGGGATTCCTAATGAATTTTTCATGGCTCTTAAGGACTTCCTAACCCCTTACCTTTTGGTGATATGGGAAGAGGCTACTAGGAAACGTGCCCTTTCTTCTAATATCAACACGGGGGTCATTACACTCATTCATAAAAAAGGCCCCAAGGATGATCTTAATAACTCGAGACCTATACCTTGTCTTAATTCTGTGTATAAGATCTTTGCCTCCACCATTGCTAGAAGGCTTAGCCCCCTTATGGACAAAATTGTTTTGCCTATGCAAAAGGGTTTTATTAAAGGTAGATACATATTAGATGCCATCATTGCTATTTGGGAAGGGATTGACTATGCTAATAAGGCAAACCTGGATCACTATTTCTTTAAAATTGACTTTGACAAGGCTTATGATAGAATTGAATAGGATTTTATCTTACAATCTCTCAATGACATTGGCATTGGGAAAAAAATCATTAAGTAGGTTAGCACTCTCTTTGGGAATGCCTGGTCTAGAGTCTCTCTGAATGGTCAACTCCCCCCCCCCCCCCCCCCCCGCCCCCCTCTTTAGAATATCTAGATCCATTGGACAAGGATGTCCCTTAGCCCCCCTCTTCTTTGCCATATCAAGTGATGCTCTTGGGTGGTTGGTTAATCATGAAATGTCTAAAGGCAATATAAAAGGAATTCCCATTCCAAACTCCAACAAAAAACTTGGTCTTCAGATGTTTGCAGATGACACAAATATGTGCATGCTTGCTGATCCCAAATATGCTGACAATTTTTTGGATTGTTTGAATATCTTCTGCTTAGCTAGTGGATCTCATATCAATCACTCTAAAACTAGTTTTAGATCCTCTAATAGTGTGGTTCTTGATTTAACTTTTAATAATTCTTGTCTCATTTTGTAGGAACAATCCATATTTAGACTTTTGGGTATTCCTATGGGATTCAATGTCTCTATGCAACAAAGATGGGACTGGGTCTTGGAAAAAGTCAAGAAAAAAGTTTTCAGGTGGTATAAAGTGTACTCTCTATCTCATAGATGCTTTGTATTAAAACACTATCTTCTTCCTTCTTTGGTTTGCTTCTTGGCGTGTTGGAGACCTTCCAAAGCATAATTGAAACAGGGGACAGCTTTGGCTAGGAGATTTCTATGAGGTGGTAATGAATAGGTTTTAAATGTTCCCAAGGTTGCTTGGACTATATTTAGTCTTCCCAAAAAAAGCGTGGGTTGGGGATCATCAATCCTGTAAAAATGGCTGAGAACCTGTCTGCAAAATGGATTTTAAGATGTTTAAATTCCACTGATATTTGGGCCTTGCTTCTCAAAAGAGACATTAAAAAATTATATGTTAAGGATTATAAAGCTTGGACCAATAACCATTTGTGGGATATTGTGGCCTCCCCTCTCACTTTTAATCCTGTTGGCAATGTTCTTTCTTGCAGGTTCTGGAATGCTTGGATGAAGGTAAAAGCGTCTTTTACTCCCAACTATAAATTGACAACTAACATCAATTTCTTTCAACAAGAGTCACCTTGGCTTGGGTGGTTAGCTCTTTGGAACAATAGGAGTCTAGCTATAAAGGAGCATAGATGCGTTAAGTTTGGGATCAGAACCTGGAGTTGGTTCATTCATTCAGGTGAGTTACTGTTTGATGATTAGATCAATGAACTAACACACTCGTCTCCTGCTTGTTTACAATTGATCCTGGAGATGAGGAATATCTTGAAGACAAAGCTAAAGGAGTGCAGGTCTGCCAACCTTCATTTGAAAGATGTAGCCAAGGACATGTGGAAGTGCTTTAAACATAATAGAGGATCTATCAGCTGCATGGTTCATAAGCTCAACTCCAGATGGAGTTGTAATGGTCAGCCATACAATGAAGATATAGATTTAAGGCTATTTGGGCCTTCCCTTACAATATCAAATATTCCTTCTTGGAATGATTCATTTTGCATAATGGGCTTTGGACTGGTAGCAGGCCAAGGAAGGTAAATGCTAGTAGTGGAAAATGTACAATGTGTAGCAGCGAAGAGGATTTGGCCCACTTTTTCATAAACTACTGGCATGCCAAGAGATTCTTGCAGGTCTTAGACCCCATTCTCAAGGTCAAGAGTCTCCCCCAGCTTGGTCTTAAAGAAATTATCCTTGGCTGCTGCAACAAACTTGATCTAGTATTACGGCAATAATGGAGAGGGCATATCGTCTGGCACATTTGTTTGAGCAAGAACCAAAGTCACTTTAAGAGTGGGAAGAAGAATTTCATGTGCACACTTAGGAAAGCTCTTCTTATTTCTGATAAAAAAAAGCCTCCATGCTATCAACAGACTGCCTCAGGATTTCAATGATGTAATTAAGAACTATCCTCCCAATAAGTGGAGGGATATCTTATTGTCCTGTTACTCTAGTGATAGAATCATCATGGTGTTTTGTCTGTAAGGTTATCCAAGGCTAATCTTCCCTGCTGTTGGTTTGGTGGGATCACTGCTTCCCTGTACACATTGTATTTTTTCCATTAATGTACTTTCCTTTCCTGTTGTCTAAGAAAAAAACAAAAGAATAATGGGAGCTCCCCTTGCGCTTGTCATCCACAACTTGAAGAAATTGGATGCACGCGCATCATAGCAACTGCGCTTCTTCCATCACGTAGGCAGACTGGTCACATAATGTTTGGAACAACGTCAAATTATTTTTCTCCTCTAATTTAGGACGGAATCTACACATATCTATCCTAAAGATTATTTGTGTTATGCTATTTTGGTGCAGATTTATCTTTACAAAACACATAATCAGTGACATTATGTTGGCTGCCATTATCATAATTGTGCGGGGCACCTACTTTCTTAGAGATAAAGAGGACATCCATTTAGAGAATAGCTTCATTGTCAACTACAAAAGTCAGGTGCATGCATTCGAAAATGATGAACCTTCAATGAATGAAAAAAGTGCCTGAGTGGTATTAGTGTGTTCACACACATCACCGCCTAAATATATCAACACCTATAACTCTAATGGGTCACATATATTTGTACAGTCACTTGGTAATAAAATCAATATTGTGTTATCCATATCAAAGTAGATTACCACATTCTTTAGGGCATCATTGATAACCTTTCGATCACAGTCTCAGAATCACACAAAAATACATGAACATACTAAGGCTGATTGGAATTTCAAAATAACTTCCGCTTTGTGGTGTCACAATTTTGATTTGAGCTTGTTTTGGCCTCAAAACACACTATCATAGTGATTGTGCAAGCTTTTGTCCTTTGTGCTAAATATATCTATACACACACACACATACATACATATATATATATATATATATATATATATATATATATATATATATATATATATATATATATATATATATATATATATATATATATATATATATATATATATATGGTTCACTAATAGATGGTTCTAAATACCCATTCAAGGCATACATGATATGTCATGTACTGGTAGCAAAAGGCTTGTGGAATATTGTGCTGCTGATTTTTGTTGATGACCTTCTTGCTATATAGTTCACTTGTGAAAATTCTTTTTAATGGTCTTCCAAATTCTTATTGGAGTTTTTCTTCTACTCTTCAACTAACGATGAAAGGCAATCCAAATGCCTTAACATTTGAGGAGTTACTCTGTATTTTATTGTAGGAGCATCAATCTAGGTAGAACAAGTTCATTATGAGTATCGTAGATCAAGCTTCTTAATTAATCATAAGGCAAAGGTAAATGGAGCTCATGTACTACTAAGCAAAAATTTATGAAAGATATGTAGTGAATTTTATGGACGCCTATAACCTGAATGGATCACTTGTCTTTGTTCATTCACTTGGTAATACAATTAGTTTTGTGTTGTTCTCCAAGTGAACATACAAACATAAGTGACCCATTAGGGTTGTAAGCGAATATAAAAACTAGGGAGAAGAAACCTCTTGAAGAGGGAAAAAAGTGCCCCGTCAGTCCTAAATTTGTTCGCACACATCATTGTGAAAATATATCAAAAAATCCCTTAAGAGAGTGATGGAGTGAACAAGGAGCTAGCATTGATGTATAATGAAAGTCCCAAGCCATGCTTTTGTAGTCCTTAAACTCTAAAAACATAAGAGGCGTACAAATCAATTGTAATCTAAAATATATGCATGTCCTCCAGATTGATAACATTCATAAAAAATACATAATCTTCAGACTTCATATATGATCTCCTTTCAATTGGGATATTTTGAAAACCATGTGCTAATAAGTAGGCTTAATATTTTCTCATACCAAGTGCATTATTATTGCTTTAATCCATGGAATAAATTTAATTCATTTTCACACTTTGTTTCCTTAAGATTTTTGCACAAAACCATGGGGTTCAAGAACATACACTTCTTCGTGCAAGTCCCCATTCAAAAATGTAGTCTTGATGTCTAAGTGATAGTTTATTTTAAATCTTTGTCGGATTAAAAAAATCACATGTTGAAAAATCATACATTCTCACTTTCAATTTTTATATAAATTGCACAATTGTTTTAACTTTTTTTCACTTAGTTTCACTTTCAATTCTTATAAAAAGTTGCACAATTGGTTCAACTTTTCTTCACTTAGTTTCTCTCCCATGTCGGAAAATATCCTCCTCAAGTTTGGCATTTATTTTGCTCAGTTTTTACCATGTATACTACCACATATTTTCGAAGGATCTTACCCGTTCTCTTTCCCTACTTCCCTTTCTTCCTCACTCTTCACATTCAAATGAGTCAAAGTCTCAAAAACTCTTAAAAATAGTCTAGATGGATCATGTCTCACAATTTATGAGGAATTTGGAAATTATACATGTAGAAACATGCTCAAAGCAAGTCAATCCCTAAGAATGACTATGAATCTATGTTAATAAGACAACTAAAGCTCAACATATGGCTCAACTAGGTTTTTGTATGAGCCCATGCTCGCGCTAAATTTTTATCAAGAGACATACTACAAGATAAAAATTTGGAAAAAAGTTTAAAAGGTAAGTTTTTCGTGAAGTGCACATGGCTATGCAAAAAATAATGTTAATAATTAAGACCAAGTTGGAAAAAATTAAATAAAAAGAATATTTTTTAATTAAAAGAAGTTAATCTCTTGATCTTCATTTGGGGCATATTAGTTGTCAAACTTAAGGTTTTTTGGACACTCCAAATTCAAGAATGAAGTCATTTTTACTAAATTTAGAAGCTAATGGGATATTCAATATTCATTTGCAAGAACTCAAGGGATATGTCCCAATTTACCAACCCAACTAGGAACAAAGTAGTCTTTATGAAAAGAAAGCACACAAGGAGAAAGAGATAAAGATAACATCCAATGGACTATGATTGGGTCATCAAGTGTATGTGTGTGCCTTTCTCATTAGTAAGCTTGGGAAATTCTAGGACTACCTTTCTCATGATGACCTCTATGAAGTCATGAGAGGAGGGAACAAAGCTCCAAGAACACCTAGGAGTAACTATCCACTTATGTGTTATAGATATGGCAAATATGACATATGTAGAGCAAGTGTTCACAACCAAGAAGACATCACCCTTTTGAAATTTCCTAGAAGCTAAAAACATTATGTGAGATATTTCTCTAAATCCCATGGAACATCCATTCACATTATCAAAGTATCAAACTATGACTAGGATACCAAGTATAAATAACTTAAAGCTCTTATAGATTCCTTTAGAGCAAATCTTTCCAACGTTAGGTAAAAATGGAAAGCATGATGCATACTCAAAAGGAATCAAAGATGCAAGCAAATGAGCCAAATGATCTAAATAAGGTAACTCCTAATTTTGTACCATGAGGATGGTAGCCAATGATGAAAGGGGTTTTCCAAAATGTAATATCTTATGTGGTGGCGTCCTTTGATGAGATGAAGAATGAGACCTCCACACCTTATACCATTGCAAATATCTCAAAGATTACTTTTAATAAGGTTATTCTCCATGATTTAATTCATATTGATGAAATCGTAGTAGTTGTGCTTTTTCCATCATGTAGACACATTGGTCACGAAATGTTTTGAACAACGTTAGATTTTCTTTTGAGGCAACAAAAAAAAAGAAGATTATATTATGGATGCAGATACATAGTGTACGGGTGGGCAAGATCCCATCTCTTTATAGGGAGAAGCCAACCCAAAACAAAGGGACCATTACAACTTGGTGTCAAGGTTATACACCATGATGAACCTCACAGGTGAGTACAAAGACAATAGGGTGTCTCTCCATTTATTAGGAGGGAGATTGTTTATAACATACTGAACATGGTCTTCGTTATTGATAGCATTACAAATAGTCATGAGGCTACTCTGGCCATCAATAGCCAGAGTTCTTTTAAGGGGCACCAGATAATTTTTTTTTTTACTAGATTGAAACACAGCCTGGTTCCTACTAAGCCAAATGCGCCAAATGATTTGGCCTCTTTAGATATGCCAGAGGACAAAATCTATTCTGTAACAGCTTCCAATGATGTTTTCTTCAATACCCAATGTAGGAGTACCAAGAACTTGAAGAACATGGGTGAGGGGTTGCCAAAACAACTTGGCATGCCAACAATGGATAAAGAGATGGGGAAAATCCTCCTCCAAGCCATAGAATGTATAGCTACCATAATTCCTGTTAATCTTCTTTGATCTGTTACCTATCTAGATGCCATTGTGTATTAGCAGCCATTGGAAATAGGAGTGCTTTATACTGAAGGGAAAAGC
Source organism: Ceratopteris richardii (assembly GCA_020310875.1). Lineage (NCBI taxonomy): Eukaryota > Viridiplantae > Streptophyta > Polypodiopsida > Polypodiales > Pteridaceae > Ceratopteris > Ceratopteris richardii. The sequence continues at coordinate 111,317,489 of CM035433.1, forward strand.
CCAGATGGCTCTAAATCTGTATCTCCATTGAAGATTTTGTTGGAGTTTATTGACCTCCAAAATATAGCTGGAAGTAGGTGGAACCCCCTAGGAACAAGTTGACCCTCTCACAAACTTCATCACAGAAAACCAGTCATGCTTGCAGAGCTTACTGTTCTCTACTTACTTAGAAATTTTAGAAACTATTTTAACCACTTATACTAGAGACCAACATCTTTCCAATGAGCCAAATGACACTCAATTTGGATAAATACACAAGAAGATATGACCTTTGCAAGTTTGAGGTTTAATGGAGACCTTCAGTAGGGGTGAAACCCGAGAACACACACTACTTGCAGAGAGTACTGCTCTCAGGTCACAAATTCAATGATTATGAAAATTGACAGTATGCGAGTAGACAGTAAGAGCTTTCTAATGAGCTATCAAACATGCAATTTGGATATATAATGAGGGAGATACAAGCTCTGCAATCTCTGCATACAAAACTACAACAGCGTAGAGATACACATATGACTCTCTTGGACTTCCAACAAGATCACGACTTCTCTCCTCTTTTAATAGCATCGGGAACTAATCTAAAACCTTCCTAATACATCTAAATTCATGGTAGACACTTGGGTGGAGGTATTACATGACTCAAGTTCTCAAATAAGCAAAGTATTGATGGACTTTGAGAACTAGCCACATCGACCTTCCACTAGGACACCACTGCAGCTTCCTTGTGACTCACTAATTTGACTGACCATGTTCTAGAACTCACGTGGTATTTTGGCTAAATTTTATGAATAATATGAGCCTTCTTGAAGTATTTGAAGACTTCCCAAAGGTATTTACATAATTTGAAACTTGTACCCTACATAAAACAAATGTTCGCAACATTCTCCTCCTCAAGTTTCAAAGGGTATTTCCTTCATGCCAAGAATATAGTTGAATCTTTGAAGCTTTGATCCATCCAAGGATTTGGTGAAGATATCTCCAATGTGATCCTTTGTTCCCACAAAAGAAACTTGTACTTCATTGTTTATGGCCTTGTCTCGAACATAATGATAGTGAACCTCTATATGCTTTGTTCTAGCATGAAAAATAGGATTTGAGGTCATATGAATGTTGCTCAAGTTATCCCCATATATCAGTGGTACATCAACCTGCATATTCAAGTCATGAAACAACTTTTTAAACCACATAACCTCAGTAGTAGCCAATGCTAAACCTCTATACTCAGCCTCTGTAGAAGATAAAGCAACTGTAGGCTGTTTCTTTGAACTCCACGTTAATGTCTTGTTTCCTGCTATTACCACATCCACTTGTGGATCTTCTATCATCTTTGTTTCCAGCCCAATCTGCATCACTAAAATAAGAGTTAGATCAACATCATGACTATAAAATAATCCTTCGTTCATGGTACCTTTCAAATACCTAAGCACTCTTTTTGCTGCATGCATATGAGGTACTCTAGGTTCATGCATAAACTGTGACAATACTCCCACTGCATAGCATATATCAGGTCTAGTTTTTGTTGCATAAATCAAAGATCCTACCATGGATCTATATGCATTCATATCATGCAATTCATCACCTTCCTTTGCACTCAAGTTTACATTACATTCCATTGGAGTAGAAACAAATTTACATTCCTGCATACCAAACCTTTTCAGCATATCACATATATACTTTCTCTGTATCAACCACATACCTTCATCGCCATACACAATTTCAATCCCAAGAAAGTATCTAAGCAAACCAAGATCTGAAATTTTAAATTCCTTTCCCAAATTACCTTTTATCTCTTCAATTGCTTTTGCATCATTCCCTGTAATCAATAAGTCATCCACATAAATGCATACATAGACACACATGTCATCTACATGTTTTACATAAAGTGAAGGATAAGCATGACTTGCTGTGTATCCTTGCAGCATAAGATACTTTACCAACCTTGCATTCCATGCCCTTGGTGCCTGTTTAAGACCATACAATGCCTTCTTTAACCTGCATACATGATCAGGACATTTTGCATCCACATAACCATTTGGTTGTGACATATACACTTCTTCATTTAACTCACCATTAAGAAAGGCATTCTTTATATCGAGTTGATATATATTCCACCTTTTACTTGCAGCTAAAGCCAACAAAGTTCTCATCATTGCCATGTTTGCTACTGGACTAAATGTTTCCTCATAGTCCAATCCTTGAGTTTGATTATATCCTTTTGCTACAAGTCTAGCCTTATATCTTGACACACTACCATCACTATTTCTTTTAATCTTAAAAACCCACTTGCAACCAATTACCTTTTGTTTTGGTGTCTTTGGAACTAAATTCCAAGTCTTGTTATCCTGTAGTGCTTCCATTTCTTCTCTCATTGCTTTCTCCCACTTTTCATCTCCTTTTGCCTCATCATAACATGTGGTTTCATTTTCCTACTCAACTTTTGTCATAAAAGCATAATGAGTATTCATAAAAGATTCATAAGTATACCTTTGAGGTTGCTTACTCACTCTTGAAGTTCTTCTTACCTCCCATGTAGATGCTCTTCCTTTCTTATTAGGAACCTTTGATGATTCTCCGTACTCACATACATAACTAATTTCCTCTCCTTCATCATTAACTTCAACAAGTTTGAGTTTACCTTTACTTTTAACACTTGGAGGTGACTCTTGCCTTAATCTTCCATTGAAAGGTAGCTCTCTTTCTTCATCCAAACCACTTTTCTCATCACTTAAACTTCTTGAGGACTGAGGTAAGCACTCATCTCCTTCACCTGTATCTTCTTCATCTCCATTTATGACCTGCAAACTTTTCTTATCTACATACCATGAAAGTGATTCATCAAAATTTACATCTCTTGAAACAAACACCTTATTGGTATGAGGATTATAACATCTATATCCTCTTTGAGTATCTGCATAACCAATAAATATACACTTTTTTGATTTCACATCAAGTTTTGATCTCACTTCACTAGGTACATGTACATAACATACACAACCAAATACTTTCAAATGATTACACTTGGTTTCCTTCCATGCCATACCTCATATGGTGTCAAATGATGAACTCCAGCAATAGGTACTCTATTCATAATGTACACACTTATGCTAACAGCTTAAGCCCAAAAAGAATTAGGCAAACACATATCATTTAGCATGCTTCTAGATGCTTCTGCTATGATTCTGTTTCTTCTCTCTGCGACTCCATTTTGTTGTGGAGTATACCTACATGTAACTTCTCTTTTGGTACCTTCATCATACAAAAAATTAGTAAAAGCTTGAGAGAAATACTCTCCCCCTCCATCGGATCTTAGCTTCTTAACATATCTTCCTGTTTGCTTCTCGACAAATGATTTAAAATTTTTCAAACAATCAAAGACTTCACTCTTATGTTTAATGAAATACACAAATGTCATTCTACTATGATCATCAATGAATGATACATAGTACTTATTACCAGCCAAGGATGCCTCTTTAGTAGAACCCCATACGTCCGTGTGTATAAGGTCTAGCAATCCACTGCTTACATAGCTTGAATGCTTGAAAGGCTGTCTACTCTGCTTACCCATTTGACATGCTTCACAAAGATGCACCATATGTTGCTTAGTAAGATCAAGTAATCCTTCAACAATCCTCTTCTTTGATAGCTCCTTTAACCTATGTACATTCATGTGTCCAATCCTTTTGTGCCATAGATCAAGCTCTGCTATTCGATGCATACCATAAGAGGAATAGTTTGTATGATTTGGGTTTACCTTGAATGTAAACAATCTACCTTGTTTTTGACCTCTAGCAATTAACCTCCTTTGCTTTGGATCCTCAATGAAGCAACCTGCATGATTAAATCTTATTTGCAAACCTTTTTCTACCATTTGACCAGCTGACATCAAATTCTTAGTGATCGTTGGCACATAAAGTACATCCTTTAAGCAATTTGTCTTGCTCTTATCCTGCATAACAACATCTCCAACCTGCATAATCTATCATGTGACATATGGTTAGAGCAACCACTATCTACATACCATACATCACTATTGCAATTCATCTTAGTTTCTACATTCATCATAAGAAGAGAATCATAATCATCACTTTTACCTTCAACTGCATAATTTCCTTGTTGTTTACCTCTTCTTGAATAGCCTCCTCTTCGATTACCACCTTGATTATTTTCATTTAGATAGCAATCTTTGGCATAGTGTCCATACCTTCCACATATATAGCAATTGTTGTTATCTTCACTCCTTTGTCTTTGATTGTAGTTGTAGTAGCCTCTCGTACCTCTAGCGCTTGATCTTCCTCTTCCTCTTGTGTTGAAGAAGCCACTTGAAGTCCCTTGATCATCACTCCTTCTTCCCCGACCTCTATTTGAACCTCTTCTTCCTCTGTTTCCACCTCTTGATGATCCCACATAAAGATCTTGTCCTTGAGATCCTTTTTGATTTGAAGTAGAGCCATTTAGATTCATCTCCTCCGTGACCATAAGAGCAACAAGCTGATCAAATTCTGGTAATTCTCCTCTAACTTAAACTGAAGTAATGAATGGTTTCCATCTCATCATCCTTGAGTCCATTGAGAGTATGTGCAACCAAGTCGTCGTCCTCCACATGAGCTTGAATTGATCCTAGTTGATCTGCAATGTCTTTAACCTTCAACAAGTAATCATTGACCGATGTCCTTGTATCTTTCTTTATGTTATTCAACTCATTTTTTAGTTGAATCTTCCTTGCTCTTGTACCTGTAGCATACAACCTTTCCAATGCAAGCCAAACATCTCTACTTGTGTCTAGATCTTGTATGTGTCCTACCATTGAATCTTGAATATTTTGTGATAAAATGAATATAACCCTTTTGTCTCTTTCATTCCAAAGTCTAAACTCCCTCAATTGTTGCTGATTTGGATCCTATGGTAATATAGGTTTGATATCTCTTCCATCAATCAAACCATACAAGCCTCTACCTTGCAAGTATGCTGTGATTCTAAATCGCCATGCTTGATAGTTGTTCTTATCAAGTTTCTCTATTTGTGCATGTTGATCGCCCATTGTGTAAATACTAAACTTCCTCTTTTAACCCTCCTTTTGGATATGTGTGATAAGAAGAAGTATGAGATTTACCTTTGTAATAAATTTTATGCACCTTTCTTTGCTTGGATGTTGCTTGAGATGCTTCCTTGCTATCTCGTTCTACCTTTGTGTAGTGTCGATGATGAACCTCTACTCCAATAGCTTCGAATTCTTCATCAAGGTATTATAACCTTCTCCAAGCTTCAATTCCTTGCTCTGATACCAATGTTGGAGTTTATTGACCTCCAAAATATAGCTGGAAGTAGGTGGAACCCCCTAGGATCAAGTTGACCTTCTCACAAACTTCATCACAGAAAACTAGTCATGCTTGCAGAGCTTACTGTTCTCTACTCACTCATAATTTTTTAAGACTATTTTAACCACTTATACTAGAGACCAAGAGCTTTCCAATGAGCCAAATAACACTCAATTTGGATAAATACACAAGTAGATATGACCTCTGCAAGTTTGAGGTTTAATGGAGACCTTCAGCAGGGGTGAAACCCGAGAACACACACTACTTGCAAAGAGTACTGCTCTCCGTTCACAAATCCAATGATTATGAAAATTGACAGTATGAGAGTAGACAGTAAAAGAGTTCTTATGAGCTATCAAACATGTAATTTGGATATATAATGAGGGAGATACAAGCTCTGCAATCTCTGCAATCTCTGCATACAAAACTACAGCAGCGTAGAGATACACATATGACTCTCTTGGACTTCCCACAAGATCATGGCTTCTCTCCTCTTTTTATAGCATGGGGAACTAATCTAAAACCTTCCTAATACATCTAAATTCATGGTAGACACTTGGGTGGAGCTATTACATGACTCAAGTGCTCAAATAAGCAAAGTATTGATGGACTTTGAGAACTAGCCACATTGACCTTCCACTAGGACACCACTGCAGCTTCCTTGTGACTCACTAATTTGACTGACCATGTTCTAGAACTCACATGGTATTTTGGCTATATTTTATGAATAATATGAGCCTTCTTGAAGTATTTGAAGACTTCCCAAAGGTATTTACATAATTTGAAAGTTGTACCCTACATAAAACAAATGTTTGCAATAGATTTTACCATTGAATGTTCCATCTCACCTTTTTTATCTTCATAACTATAGGGCTTGGAACAATAACCATTTATGGGTCCTGATTGTCTCTCCCTAGCAATTTTGTCTTGTGGGCAGCACTCTCTCTTGTAGATTTTGGGATGCTTGGATAAAAGTCAAGAGGTTATACATGCCTAAAATCTCTTTCATTTGTAATACTAACTTTTATCTACAGGAATCACCTGGGCATGGGTGGCTTGCACTCTGGAAAAATTGTGTCCCTAGCATCAATGACTCAAAGAACTTGGAGAAGCTTGTAGAAGGTAGAAAAATGCGTTTCGAAGCGACGAAGTTTGGTCTAGCTAACCGGCACAAGAACAGCCCTTGAGCTTATGGAGACTCAAATAGACCTTATAAGCATGTGATAAGTGCAAAGAAACACACTACGTACTTTGGGGCATCAAGGAGAATGAGTCGATACAAAACAGATAGGTTCACGGGTCGACTAGCTCAAAAAACTTACTATCTATGGAAGAGACAATGAACTTCAAATGCACATAGTGACTAGTGTGATTATAATTAGAAAAAATCATTTTATGGGAGTGATACAAATAGGGTTGAGTGTATAAAATGCACAATAATATAAGGAATAAGCAAAATATGCTATAGGAATGAATGAGACATTCACCGGTGGTACTTCCTATTTTTCAGGAATACGTAGAGATTGACATCGAGACAGAAAACTCAGATTTCTCCCAATATCCTGAACCAAATGCTATAAAACTTTATAGGCATAAACTAGACACTGATACCTTTCAAGTGAGCCATCTTGAACTCAATTTGGAGCTCTGGAGAGAGAGCAGCAGCCTCTGCAAGATTACTGTTGGCAAAGAAGATGATGCAGAGAATTGAAGGAGCAAGACAATGATGGTCACAAGTGTATGTATATTGCTTCCATGTAATGTACAAGTGATTTCAAGTCTTTGTATAGACTCTAGGAGTGTTCCACGACTTCTACAAGTGAAGTTTGAATTCAAATGAAGGTGGGAATGGTTGTTGGAGGGAATCAATTCACTTTCCTACAATCTAGGAAAAGTGAAGATCTAGTTTGATCTACTTTTAGGTGATTCGATTACTTGATTGAATGCAACTTCAACCACCACCAATTCGTGGGATTTGGGCTTTATTTTTCTACCTTTACATGTATAAAGCTCAAGGTGTTAACAACGTTAAATGAACCATAAAAAATTTCTCAAAAAGTACAATAAATGAGCATAAGAAAAAAGAACTCTCCAACGGATATTCTTTCGATGAGATAGCCTTTGATGTAGATCAAATCCACCTCAAGCATAGTGTAAGATTGATGGTCCAACAACTCCCCCTTAAGCTAAAGTATGCTTGAGTCTTCATTCTCTGATAGGTTGAATACCTGCCATAGCTTTGAATCTACAAAGCTTTATTCCATCAAGTGCCTTCGTCATCATATCTGCTACTTGCTTTTCAGTTGGAACAAAAGAAATGTCAATCTCCTTTGCCATGAGCTTCTCCTTGATGAAGTGGTAATGGACTTCTATGTGCTTGGTTCTCGCATGGAAAATAGGATTTGCCGCTAGATGCATGGAACTTACATTATCTCCAAGTATGTGAGGTTTGGAACTCACAAGTCCCAAATCAGTATACAATGCTTTTAACCATATTGCCTCTTGAGTTGCTATGGTCAAGCCTCTGTACTCTGCTTTAGTTGAGGATAAAGCAATTGTTGGTTGCTTCTTGGAACTCCATGACACTAGCTTCGAACTTGCAAATGCTAAGTAACTAGATGTACTTTTTCTATCATCCTTAGCTCCTGGCCAATCTGCATCTGAGTAGATTTTGATATCCAAATCTCAAGAGTAAGGATAGAATATACCTTCATTGATTGTACCTTTGAGATACTTAAGTACTCTCTTAGCCGCATCCATGTGTGGTCTTCTTGGTGAGTGCATGAACTGACTAAGCACTCCCACACTATATGAGATGTTTGCCCTTGTATGAGTAGCATATATCAAGCTACCTACCAAGCTTTGATACTCTTTAATGTCTTCAATTTTCTCACCTTCATAAACATTAAGTTTATGATTCATCTCCAAAGGTGTACCTGCAGGTTTAGTGTTCTCCATTTTGAACTTGAGAAGAAGATCCTGAATGTATCTTCTTTGAGTCAAATACATTCCTTCATCTGTGTATATCACCTGCATACCTAGGAAATATGTGAGCTCACCTAGGTCACTAATTTTGATCTCCTCTTGCATGTGTCTCTTGATCCTTTGAATGCCATTTAGATCATCACCTATCACAATAATATCATCTACATATACACATAGATAGATGTTGAGAGCAGTATGGGCACCCAAGGACTGACTAGACAAGGAAGCCAGCGAAGAGAGTCAGAGCGAGGTGAAAGATTGAGTAGACAAAGCAGTCGACACAAATCTGGCAGATAGGCCCTTCAAATTTTTCCAAATCAACATCTTTATAACAGTGATTCTTATCACTAACAATCATTGTAAATACCATTTCATATTTTTGTAGCTCCATTTTGTGCAAGCCAAGGAGTCCTTGAGCTTGAGGAGCCTTAGAAGTACCTACATATCAATTTTCGTATTTTTTAGACTCCGTTTAAGCCCTCAAATTGGCCCTGGAACCTAATTTTTAACTAGGCCGGACACTAGGTCTGGACAGGGCCAAAACCTAGTCAAAAACTATAAATAGAGCTAGAGAGCTCATTTTTGAGGTTAGCTTGTAATTGATATGAACTTGTAAGAGCTTTTTGAAAGTAATCTAAGAACTCCATTGCTTCTTACTCTTTGTCTTACTGTGTGTGCACGTGTGTGTGTATGTGTGTGCATGCTAGTGTGCTTCTCACTCACGCACTTGTGCCTTCACTTGCTCGAGGTCTTCATACCATCCTCACGTCTTCCCGGATTGACATTAAAGGAGGTGCTACTCATCACTGAGCTACACCAAATTTTGGCGCCGTTGCCGGGGATCGAGCTTTGAGGACGAGCGTGTGATGGTAAGACGTAGATTTGGGACGTTGGCGCTGTAGGTAATTTCTTCACTTTTCTTATTTTTCTTTTCCTCACCTCATTACCATCATCACCATCATCATCATCACCATCTCCCACCTCCATCTCCATCATCGCAAAAATTTTCAGTTTTTGATCATATGACCTTCCCCACCTCATTTCCCTCATTCCACTTGTGAGAGAGAGCGAGAGAGCGATATTGTGTGCATTGTTTTTGCATGTTTGTTGAGTTTCTTGCAGGTTCCAGCAGCATCATCCCCTCCAGCACGTTGCGCAGGTACGGAAATATGCAGAACTGTCTCGCAGTCGCCAGCTTCTGTCGATCGCGATTGACATAAACTTTCATCTTTTGGTAAAACTGAGTGCACCACAGTAGTCTAGAGGCCTTGCACAGCACAGATCCACAAAAATTTTTGAGAAAATTGCAAAATTTCAGTCCATCGCGATTGATAGCCAGTCAATCGCGATTGACACTATCCATCGCGGCGGACAGCCAGTCAATCGCGACGGACAACCAGTCAATCGCGACAGACTGTCAGTCCTTCGCGATTGACAGACCCCGACGGACACGTGTCCATCGCAACGGACACCCCTGTCCATCGCAACCGACAGAAAAATCGCGATTGACACCCCATTTTGCCGAGATTCTTGTCCATCGCGACATATAGAGCCCCGATTGACTCAAATTCACAGAAAACCCCGAAGATTTCAGTCCATCGCGATTGACACCCATCAATCGCGACCGACAACCCAGTCCATCGCGATTGACACCAGTCCATCGCGATTGACACCAGTCCATCGCGATTGACACCAGTCCATCGCGATTGACACCAGTCCATCGCGATTGACACCTGTCCATCGCGATTGACAGCCCAATCGATCGCGATTGATAGCCATTTTCGGCTAAATTTTTAGGGTTTTTTAAATTGAAGATTTTGGCTACTTTTGGACATGGATAATGGACTCTAGAGCACATAAGGAGGCTATAGGCAAATAACCCCAGGAAAACTTGTTGCCCTGTTGGCCGGTTTGAACCCTGTTTTAATCCCTGAAGCCTGAATTGACATAAATTTCTCATACGAAATCCGTTTGCTGTGATAATTTGGTCTGTGAGTTACATCCGTTTTCCATAAAAGCAAAGGATAATTTGGTCTGTGAGTTACATGCATGAAAGTGGTCTATTGTGTCATTTGAATCTAAGTCTTGAGCTAACTGTGGGACTTTTACAGATCCAGCAAGAGCACTTGAGGGCATTCTAAGCAAGAGTAAGTGCAAGCTTGGGAACACGCTTCCTGGGCACACCAGGGCAACCAAGAAGGAAACAAAAGGTTGGAAATTCTCAACTCCCATTGTCAATTCCTAGCTTAGGCTAAGAACGACGAGAGGTAGGAGTAAATCAGGGCGACGATAGGCAATTATCAAGTTGAAGAATACCTAAACTTTCCAGTTTAAGCTAAGAACATAATCTTTGTATTGTCGAGAACTTTGAAGGAAAAGAACTTAACGTGGAACGATCAACTTCAAGCGCGGAACTACACTCAAGTATACCTTACGACGTGATATCAGACAAGAATTTTAACACGGTAATCAACTAAAAAGAATCAAGTAACTGATACAAAAGGACTCCGCAACGAGGCTGTACTTGGGCAAATTTGGGTTATTCAATTAGGCTTATGAACCTTAGATCAGGGAGACATCTAGGGAGAGATAGACAAAGCCTTAGGTCTTCAGAGGCCAGTGTCAACCACACTGCTAGGTCTTGGGCCCAGCAGTTGAGCCACCACTCATACTACCCTAGCTCTGAGACCAGTGAATCAGAGATGTCTCAAGGCATGGACCGACCTACGGGGAGTTCAGGAGTGCCATACTTGCACAGGGTAGAAGGCCCCTACAAGACGCAGCTAGAATACCTTAGGGCCAACCGATTAGGTGCTAGCATCTATGATGACGGCCTAGGAAGATCTGTGGTCCAAATCAAAAACCCAGACCAATCTAGAGCACCCTGCTGTCAAGTTTGAAAATGGTGCATACCTTGATAAAGAGGGAACCATATACGTGGTCACTAGTCACCCGGAGAGGACAGATGAATTCGGGAATGTGATCCCTGAGACGGACATAGAGGACCTAGAACAAGGAAACATGGGTGCAGAGCCCAGGACCCCTCGAGGGAAATCTGTTCTTACGAGAATTCTCACTCCTGAGTGGATTCCCCAAGACAACAAAAGCATAGATCTGCTTCTGAACCGAGAGACTGATGAAGCCTTTTGGAGGTATAAATCTAATCGACCAAATGATATAGGAACAATCATGATCATGAGTTTAAAGATCCAGATAGCCCAGGAAGAGTAACCTACTTAGATCACGCTTCAGAGAGGATCTTTGTAATTACAAAACATGATAGACATGCTTACACTTGGAAGGGTGAATTCGTTTTCCCCCAACCAAGATCGAATGTGTCCTATGGTCACCCTGGAGCTGGAACATCCCAAGCTCATGGAACTCAAAGAGACAGAAGTAGAGATAGGCCAGAAGTAAGCTTTGCCAACCCAGGGGGCAGAGAAAGAACGAGGACGAAAACAAATAGAGTAGAACCTGAGGTACTTAGAGCTCCCAGGAATCAAAGAAATGCGGATGAGTTCCCTCTACCACGACCTAGAGAGCACACAAGGACTCTGAGACCGACTCAGCTAGTTAAGTCCATGAAGAACTACTTCGATGGCACTGGAGATCCATACGATCATGTGGCTGAGTTTAGGCAAGTCTTGAGAGCTGAACAAGTGGAAGATCTGTTCACGCAATACAATGCCTTTGGTCTAACCCTTAGGAACACTGCCCTGACATGGTTTCAGCCACTAAACGAGAGGCAGTTCAGGAGCATAGACCAACTTCTAGAGGCATTCATTATCGAATTCTCTAAAAGTGGCATAAGACATAACACCTCCTCACTGATTCACAGCTTCAAGCAAACCCCTCAAGAAACCGTGAGACTTGCTGGAAGAAGATTTCGGCAATACTTAGAGAGATGCCCTGTCCCTGAGTTACCCACGCCAGCTGTCACTCTAGCACAATGGTGAGTACCAACGTGAGGAGACACACCTCATAAATGTCAATCCGTGGAGACGTGAGGACCGGTATGAAGATCGTGAGCAAGTGATGGCACAAGTGCGTGAGTGAAAGCACACAAGCATGCACACACATACACACACACGCGCACAAAGTAAGAGCAAGGAGTGGAACAATGGAAGATATTCGATTATACAAGAGCTCTCTTACAAAGCTGAAGTCTACAACAAGCTAACCCCAAAAATGAGCTCTCCAACCCTTTTTATAGTTTTTGAGTGGTTTTGGCCCTGTCCAGGCCTAGTGTCCGGCCTAGTTAAAAAATAGGTTCCAGGGCTTATTTGGGGGCTCAAACGGAGTCTAAAAATTATGAAAATTGGTAGGATGGTAGTTCTAATACTCCTCAAGCTCGAGGACTCCTCGGCTTGAACAAAATGGAGTTACAAAAATGGAAAATGGTATTTACAATGGTTTTTAGTGATAAAAATCACTATTTTTGTAGGGATTTCTTCGGAAAATTTGACAGGTGCTTCTTGGAGCTCCCTACTTGCTCCTTCTTCTTGTGTGTCCACTTCCTTGATGCGCTTCCATGACCTTGAGCTTCAACACCAGCTAAACAAGTGGCTTTGTTCTTGGATGGATTGCTAAGTACCAAATTGAGATCTTATGTGTACTTGAAGGACCCTAGGACCATAGAAGAGTGTGTATGCATGTGCATTGACATCGAGGATAACTTAGGGGAAGAACTAGAGCTTTCCAAAATATACAAAGATTCAGATAGTGCCTCTAGCCTCTCTTCCACGCAATCCACATCAATTGAGGAACTTGTAGAGAAAGTAGCTCAGAAATTAGGTGTCACTAGCAAACAGATCCCAAGGTTTGCCCCAGTGAAGAGGTGCTATACGTGCGGTGGCGACCATATGGCGAATGTCTGTCCCATTATGGCTCAACCCCAAGTAAACCCTAGTAGCCAGTACTGCACTATAGAACAAAAATACACAAATCACTCAGCACACGACTGCCCATACAATAAGCAAGCGGTTAGGCAAACCTACCCTCAGCCCTACCCCCAACAAGGCAGATATCAGGGTCAATACCCATATCAACAGTATACTAGGCCTCAACAAAATTACCAACAGCAATATCAGGCCCAACTGAGACCCCAGCCAGTGCTAGCACAACAACCACCTGCTCCTACTAATGTGATTCCAGTAAAGTATGCAGCTGTAGAAGAAAATTTGAATAGAGCCATAGTCCCAGTGACTCCATTGCTTTCAGAAAGTGACCCGAGTGACCATAGCTTTGATTCTACACATATTGATAGTCCTCATGCTTACTACATGCAGTCCCCCGAACATGGTGAGTCCTACTATAGTGAAGAGCCAAATGAACCTAGTTGGGAGTCAGATTACACAAACGTCATGTATGCAAACCCTAACCCTAGACCTCAACCTAGGCAAGTAAGACCCCCATTCCCTAGAGGACCATGCTACCGATCTCAGGGAGATCATCTCATTCGTGACTGTCCCTTGCCTCCACTACACAACCCCAGTCAGTAACGATCCAGGGCTATTGCCAGGAGTGTGGAAAGGAGCATCTCTTACGAGATTGTCCAAAGAATCCCAGCAATATGCCAAAAATCACTCCCATTAACGTCATTGGGTTAGTAGTAGACTCTACAGGAAGCGTGATGTCCACTGCACCAGTACAGGTAGTCACTAGAGCTCAAGCATTGCAGCAAAACCAAGGGGTAGGCCAGGAAAAGAGCCCAGAAGTTAGTGAAACAGAGAGCATGACAAAGAAAAGGACTAGAGCTTGGAGAGATAGTCGTGAAAGAATGAAAAGGCAATGGGCAAAAAAGATGAGTGAACTTGAGGAAAGCCTCAAAGAAACAAAGGCCAGGATAACTGAACTCACATCTCAAACTCCCTCTCACACTACCCCACCTCCACCATTCCCATCTCCATCGGACCCGCCACCTTCCAACCCATCTCACACAATTCCACCACCCCCAAGAGTAGGATCCGTCCTAGCAGATCCCACTCCCGAGGACCTTAATATGATGCTTAAAGCCTATCAGGCCAGAATCCAAGAAGGGCGAAACGTAACTGATTATGAAAAGTGGTACCCTAGAGCAGAACTAGAGCTAGAATGAACCAAAATTTGTGCTAAGATGGTGGAATTGGCTCAGACCATGTTTGAAGCTGGTCGCCTATTTAACATCTCTAGTTCAGCTAAGACGTAGTTACACTTTGATGGACTGTTAGAAAGAAGAGAGAATTGATTGCACAATCAGAAAAGGAACCCGCCTCTCAACACAAGGACAAGGCAAGTGAAAGAGTAAGCATTCCTGCCCAGGAAGCCTATGTGCCTGAAGCCTATGTGCCTAACTCTACGGAGCTAGACACATCATCTTCTATGAATCGGTCCACACCAGAATTCCTACGCGAGATTCAAGAAGACAAATGGGCTAAAGAGAGTGAAGTCCCTCCTCCTATTGAACTTGTGGATGATGCACAAGACCAATTCCCACAAGACATCCCATCCATTTATGAGGAGCAGGAGAGCACCCAATCTCAGGAAAGATTAGACTTTGAGTCTAACTCTCTACAAGAATTACCCCACTTCACAGGCCCATGGGAAACTAAGTCTACTTGTATGAGAGCACCCACGGTCATGGTACGAAATGAGGACTCAGTCATACCTAGGAACACAGAGGTAGTGAAAAACACTAAAGTACAATGCAACCTCACCTTAGAAGAGCTACTCAAAGTAAGGCCAGAGATATGGAAACATGTAGCCAAACAAGTACCAGAAATAGCCAAACCTCGTTCCCAGGTAGGATCCCAGAGAACAGTCCCAGAGATACCCTTGGATAAGATAGGAGACATGTGTGAAGGTGAAGAAGGGAACACCTATCTTCCCATTACCTATCAAGGATACACCACCAAGGCCATTCTAGACTCAGGTGCAGGAGTTGCAATTGCTACCACTTCCCTATGGAAGCGTTGGGGCAAGCCAGCACTCAGGCCAACGAGAATGAAATTGCAGATGGCCGATGGTGACATAGAGAGACCCTTAGGCTTGCTGGAAGGAATAACTCTCACTACATGCGGAGTTGAGTTTGAGCATACTTTCGCCATATGTGATTTCAGCAAGAATCATGCTTATGAGATGATTTTGGGAAGACCATTTATGCGACAGTTGCAAGTGGTCCAGGATTGGGGAACCAATTCCTTGTACCTGCAACACTTAGGTGTTACGACCAAAGTAAATCTCAAAGATTACTCTCATAGAGATGTCCCTCCTATCGAATGGAATCCCATCCATAGAGCCAAAGATGATACGGAATCTGTGCATTCCATAGGATCAGGATCCTCATGGATGCATGAAGATACCCACTTGTGGATGTGCAAAGTAGCAGTAGAAGAAGAGAAAAGAGAGAAAGCCAGAGAGATAGGTGTGAAGGAAACACATAGATCAATTCAAGACCCAGCCTATGCACCTGTAGTATTTCCTGATGAGGAATTTGAACCCCATGGCTGGGAAGAAATCTTAGCAACAATGGATGTAGCCATCAATGAGGAACAATGGACACCCCACTGTGATGAGGATGGCTATGACATTTCAGTTTTCTCCATAGAGCCAATCATGGGAGAGGCAGTGTTAGAAGAGTGTGAATCTAGCCCTGATGCATTTGAGGATGCAAGTGACTCCGATCTAGAGTCAATCATTATGGACCCACCTTTTGCATCAGATGAAGAATATTTCTATGAAGTAGAATTTCAAACCCAGAGGTATGGAGAGCTTACAAATGATGTAAGACTAGCCATACATGTGACCCCGAAGGAAGAAGGAAAGAAAAGAAAGAAGAGAGAAGTCACACCAGAAGAGGAAGAATCTTTGTTTGAGGTCCCAGAAAATTTTAAGAAGTATGAGATAGACGACAGGAGAGTCATGATAAGAATGCCTAAACGAGAGGCACAATCAGGAGAGGCCTATGATAACAAAGAAACCACCAAGAAAATAGTGGTAGCTGTGGAAGAAGGAGAAGAGAAATGCACGTACATAGGCCATGACCTGACAGAAGAGGAAGAACAAGAGCTAATAGCCTTGCTAAGAGAATACAGAGATGTATTCGCTTGGAGTTACAAGGATTTGAAAGGTGTTGACCCAGAAATATGCTCACACACTATCCCCATGACCTCAGATGCCAAACCTTCTAAGCAAAAGCCATATACATATAATGATAATTACGCTGCCAAGATCAAAGAGGAGATAGATAGACTGGTTGAAGCTGGATTTATCTATGAAATTGAGCACACTGAGTGGGTATCCCCCATTGTAGTGGTGCCCAAGAAAAACGGAAAGCTGCATGTGTGCATTAACTTGAAGAAGGTTAATGCAGCCACAATTCGAGATAACTATCCGCTTCCTATCACAGAGCATCTCTTAGAAAGAGTAGCAGGCAAGGAAGTGTACAGCTTCTTGGATGGATTCTCTGGCTACAATCAAGTAGCCATAGCTCCAGAAGATCAGCATAAGACGGCATTTGCCACTGAATGGGGCATTTTTGCCTTTAGAGTAATGCCATTTGGGCTTACCAATGCACCAGCTACCTTCCAGAGGCTGATGTGCCATGTATTTAAAGAGTTCCTAAGGAAGAACTTAGAAGTCTATGTTGATGATCTTTGTGCTCATTCCAACATTAGGCAAACCCATATTCCTGAACTCAGACAAATCTTTGACAAATGTAGAGAATATCAAGTCTGCCTGAACCCAGAAAAGTGCGTTTTTATGGTCAGGCAAGGCAAGATTCTAGGACACATAGTGTCAAAGAATGGCATATCCACTGATGAAGAGAAAGTGAGAGCCATAGCCAAGTTAGCTAGGCCAAAGAATGTCAAGGAAGTACAAGCTTTCATGGGGCATTGTGGTTATTACCGACGGTTTATACACATCTATGCCATCATAGCAAAGCCTCTGTATGGACTTTTGACTAACTTTGAGTGGACTGACAAATGTGAGAATTCCTTCCAAGAGCTTAAACGAAGATTATGTTCAACACCAATCTTGACCACACCAGATTGGAACAAGCCATTCCATGTTCATGTGGATGCATCCAATTATGCTATTGGATGTGTACTCGCACAACCTATCGGTGAAGGTAATATGGATCTTCCAATTGCCTATGCTAGTAGACAATTGAATGCAGCTGAACGAAATTATACCACTACAGAGAGAGAAGGATTAGGCATGGTATATGCAATTAAAAAGTTTAGACATTATTTGCTTGCAAATAAGTTTAAATTTTTTACTGACCATCAGGCACTGCTATATCTCGTGAACAAGCCATGCAATACAGGTAGATTAGTAAGATGGTTTCTCTTACTAATGGAATACGAATTCGAGGTTGTGGTAAGGAAAGGTAGGACTCACTTGAGAGCAGACCATCTCTCTAGACTCACATCTGGAGAAGCTCCACAAGGAGTGTCAGATGACCTTCCTGATGCTTACTTGTTTAATTTGGAAGTAATACCTCAGTGGGCTAAGTCATTAGTGCCAGTATTGACATACGGGCCTAACCACCCAGTAGTAAACACACAGGATAGAGAGGTAGTAAAAGCTCAAAAGTATCACATCATGGCAGGTAGTATGTACAAGCACACAGATCAAGGGATCTTGGCTTGTTGTGTGGAAGAGGATGATTATGCTAAATGGTTGCAATTAGCACATGTAGGTGCATTAGAGCAACACTACTCAAAACAACGAACCCTACAGACACTAAGGAGACTTGGAGTGCATTGGCGGACGATGGAAGCTGATGTCCAGAAGCTGTGCAAGGAATGCCCAATCTGCTGCACTAAACCACCTGTGGAACATGCCACTCTTTATCAAGTGTCCATAGTGCCAGATTGGAGTGAACCACTAGTATCCTTCCTGAGGATGAAAACATTCCCTCCAGACATGACTATGGCTAGGAAAAGGAGTTTAGAACAAGAAGCCCTAGATTACTCACTCATCGGTAATAATCTATACAAGCGTGGTAAGGATGGTTACATGAGACTATGTGTCCATGAAAGTGAATATCTCAAGATCTTGGAAACTGCTCACCAAGGTGTAGCAAGAGGACACTTTGGACCAGATCGAGTGATCAAGGCGATACTATTTGCGGGCTTCTAGTGGCCAACCCTTCACATGGATGCACATACCTATGTGAAACGGTGTGATGTCTGTCAGCGAACTCAGTATCCTATACGCAAAGATGAGATGCCACTGAAACCTATGATGGGTGGACGTGCATTCTCTAAGTGGGGAATAGACTTCGTAGGTCCTATTAATCCCCCAACTAAGGGTTCACATGCTGAATACATCATTGTGGCCACGGATTATCTAACCAAGTGGGTAGAGGTAAAAGCCACAACGAAGAACGATGCTCAAACGACAGCTAAGTTTTTATTCGAGAATGTGTTCACTAGATACGGGTTACCTATAGAGCTAGTTAGTGATAGAGGCACTCACTTCTTGAATGAAGTTATTGAAAATCTGCTCCAAGAATTCTTAGTAGTACATAAGAAGTCTGCCCCCTACCACCCACAAGCTAATGGGCAAGCCGAAAGCACAAACAAGATCTTATGCAATGTACTGACGAAATTAGTGAACAATAAACGCTCTGATTGGGACAAACAGCTACACCATGCTGTTTGGGCATACCGAGTAGCCTACAAAACGGTACTCCAAGCCACCCCCTTTCAAATGGTATTCGGCCAAAATGCAGTGCTACCATTGGACTTCTTAATACCTACATTGAAAGTAGCACAAGAGCATGAATGGACGGGTCATGAACTCTCCTCAAGACTTTTTGACCTTGAACGATTAGGAGAAACAAGACTGAGGGCGGCTGCAAGGATATTTGCAGCTAAGAAACGACAAAAGGCATACTTTGATGCCCACGTGAAGGATAAAGGCTTGAAGGCGGGAGACTTAGTTTTAGTCTACACATTGAAGCAACATGCGAGAAAACTGGAGAAGAGAGGCTATGGACCCATGATCATTAATAGGATCTCCACAAGTGGAGCAATACAACTAGCCACATGAATATCTCTAATGCCGCAGGAAAAAGTGGTTTTACGAGACTTTATTCGGTTTAAATCCCTCGGAATCGGTCTACTTGGATTACCCAGAGCCCACAATTATCGCACAATGGATTCTTCCTATGTCTATGCACTAGCTCATATGTTCCCGGCAAACGCACCAAAATGAACAGGCTCTTAAGCCCACGGAAAAGATGATTATGAAAGCTTTTATTTTGCTTAAACCCCTCGCAATCGGTCTTCTTGGATTACCTAGAGCCCACAATTATCTCGCAATGGATTCTTCCTATGTCTATGCACTAGCTCATATGTTCCCGGCAAACGCACCAAAATGTTGGGTCTCTAAACCCAAGGAAAAATGCCCATATGTAATTGGATTCGCTCGGATTTTATTTTATTTTATGTTATTTTTTTGCCTTGGAAGTACTGAATGTGCATAGTTACCACCACTTGATGATCCCCAGTAGGATCGCCAAATGGAAATAGTACTAATGCCCAAGGAAAAGGTGATTGCATTCACCTATATTTTGCTCAACTTCTCGAACTATGTTAATTTACCTCATTCTAAACCCACAAGTCTCCCTAGATGTATTTGTGGAAATAAGAGGAATGGAAACCCGAATACGCAGACACACAACGATCTAACTTCAATGGTTACCTCTTGCTATTTCACTCTCTCCTTACTCAATTCTTTTTTTTTTTTTGTGAGAACTTGTTGCCTTAATTTTAACCTAGAGGACATCCATGGCAAATCTAGTGAGGGTGTGCGAGTTTAAAATAGCGAGCTTATCATTTATATGTTGAAGTTGGCCAACAAAGAATCAGAGAACAGTAGACCAACATGAGTAACAACTTCTGATACAAATTTGCAATCCGGCCTTATAACTGCATGTTGAGGATGCAAGGCCGTCTATACATTGTTGATCAAAAGATAGTGTGATATTGTTGATTGGTTTCACACTTTGAAACTAGAAAATGTGCCTATGTGCGCTGAAAGCATAAGGGAAACAAGTAGTCATTAGGTAGTAAAAGTTCACTTAAGCACGGACAGAGCTTCTTCGTGGAAAATATGAAGTGTCTTTGGACGATAATTACGTCAGGCAATAATTCGCAAGGATCGCTGACAACTGATTTTGAGAAAAGATACAGAGAACTTTCCAACATCAAGCTCCAAGTAAGCCGTGAAGAAAAATCTTCGGTTTCTCTGGCTTTCACTGATCCACGAAATAGGCGAGACTCTCCAAAGCTAGACATGGATTGTTACTTACATTTTTAAAGAACGAGACCTATGCAGACAAGTTCAGCATGATGCAGAACCCGAACTCCAAAGCTAAGGTTATATGATTCAGCAAGTAATGCAGGGACAAGAGCATGATTATTTCAATGAAGAATGATAGCTTGCAGCATGGTGTTCGGCTCTCTCCACAAAAGAGCATGATTATTTCAATGAAGAATGATAGCTTGCAGCATGGTGTTCGGCTCTCTCCACAAAAGGGTGGTTTGACAACATAACTTGTAAACTTCATTTTAATCTTCTCTTATAGTTTGGTCCATTGGTTTATTTTCCTGACACAATTTAGAACCTATATTGCTAGTGAAACTGCAAGCCTCGCAATACAAACGAAAAGACCAAACATACACAAATCCATGCACGGCCATAATAACTACTTATTCAACAGCAAAGGAATCCATCTAGAGATTAATACGAACTTTAAGAGACCTGGGGTAAAAGAATATTGGCGATGGAGCTGCTGCACTCATCATGGAATTGATCGTCCACCAAATGAGGTAGGCCTTCACGGTTACTCCCTTGAGGCTGGAAATCTCGCCAGATGTAATGTAGCCGGTGATTGTGGACTTGGACTTAATCGGTTAGAGGTTGCTGATCTGGATCGCACATGTAGATTCGAGGTACATGGAGAAAGCTCCATCATCTTCGTCGAGCTCATAACTAGTGACAGTGGATAACAATAATCCTTCAGGAAGCCCGTACTCCTCTAGGACTTCATAGACAGTGTTACTATTGGTGTTCCTTACATGGTGCTTTGTGTCCCTGGCTGAAGCGACCAGAAGAGAGACTATGTGGAGGAGGAGGAACAGTAGAACCCCCCCCCCCCCGTTGAGGGCACGGGCCGGAGATGAAGATATGGCCGCCGCCTCCCAATGATTAGTTTTCGGCGCATCCAAAAACGTCAGAATCTAATCGTGCAATATCTGGATAAGAAGATCTAACATATGGGTCACTTGTGGCATACTCGGGAGGAAGCTGTCTTATCTTCCCAGCCACATTTCTGCCAGCAGAACCCACACCACCTGCGCTAAAACCTTTTGTGTAAAGCACTTCCCCCTCTCTCTCTACAAAAGCTCTCCACGATGCCAGACCCCTTTACTGCTGCACGAAACAAAAAACAGAGAGCTTCCACTCCAGTCCAAGAGAGAGATATATCAGAGATTCGGCACCGCCCCCTTTTTTAGCTGGCAAAGAAGAATGGAGGGAGGAGAAAAGTCCTGACAAAAACCTCCTACCCTTTCCGTTTTTCTGTCAGCGCAAAAATATTCGGAAGAAGAGCTCAATGCATTTTGGAAAGACTTGTCATTGTTAAATGAGGTGGTTATGATCTTATCATGTTTTCCCTTCTCATTTAAACGACATCGAACATATTCTAAAGGGTCCTTGAGCCTCTCAAGATCAGTTACAAGCTGCTTGCCCATGTTGCGCAAGTGGGCAATCATAACATCACGAACAAGTGCCAAACCAGGTGATACACGTTTGAACCAATTATACATCCGCCCAAGATCCTCATATCTGTCATATGCCAACATTGACACTAGTCCTGAGTTCTCCATCTCCACAAAGTGATTCATATGACTTGAAATCATCTCCTTTTCAACAACAGCAGTAATGTTAATCTCTATTTTGCTATCAAGGTAATGAGAGACCCTCTCAATCTCCTCATTCAGTCTTTTCTCTGCTTTCTTCAACTAGTCGCCACAATCACAACACTCAATAAATTCCTGGGACCACCTTTTGGAGTGTTTGAAACATCAAATTTCCCAGCTATTGAACCAGGTTGCCTTGAATTTGGAGATAATTGGTCCTCTATTCTCGAGCGTAAAAGAGAATGTATGCCTTCTGCTCAAGGACACTCCGCTCACTTACTTGAGATACCCGATCGTCATCCAGTCGATGCCATATATCTGCGGACGTATGGACAAAGCAAAAAATAATGCCCAGAATGTGTCGACCAGCCAGCATGCACAAGAACTCCATACAATGAGAACTTTACTTTGCCCTCCCTTGATCCACACATCTACATTTAATCGGTTTTCTCACGACCAACCATCAATTCTCCTTGCAAAACACCTACATTCAAATGAAAAATCTCCGAAATAGAGCATGTTAGGGCATAATCATTAACAATTTTCCAGCTAACATACTCCCCTCTTCTACTTGCGAAGTCGTCCTCGACGAGCCATTATTGCTGCAATAAAATTCAAACAACCATGAACATGTCAATTTTCAATTGATTCGCATACCTTTTCATCGAGCCATCATTCCAAGTGGACCTGCACTCATTGAAGCTATTAGTGCTCAAAAAAGCATTCATGAATACATACAAATCAGTCATTTCCAAAATGATTCAAGAACATGCACATATATGCAATTCCATTTCAGCCATGCATCAATTTGCTCATACATTCCATTATGAGAAATGGTCTCAACCAAAATAATACATGCACATCTTTCCATGTTTTACACATGCAACTACCATTGCCGAAAACAGAAAAGAAACTACCGAAAACAACAACAACTGAAATGAATCAAATCGGAGATGCAAAAATACCCAAAATGCATACCCCATTATTGCATCTACTATTCGCTATGTACAATCATTTCATGACTAGACACTTCCAAGGAATCCCCATCGTCGTCCTACAGAAGCCATCGAAACTCGAGTGCAAGTGAAGACATACATCAGAACCCTAGAGTGTCACACATACTAGAAAAACCCTCAGATAGAGCACACAAGTTGTAAAGCAAGACCGTCGCATTACCTCGCTAAAGCCTCATCTATAAGTACATATAGAATATCTGTGCCTTCCAGAATGTTGATTCAAAGTGAGCTGATCTGTCGCAAGCCAACACATACCAACCACACAAGCAAATAACGTTCCCTTCCAGGCGATCATCGCCCTCTCCTCTCTTTCTCTCCCCCTCAGGAGTGGGGACTAACTTCATATGAAAATTTTTATTTTAATCACACGTTGGCCTACATTGTCACTGGATGCGATTCGTGGACCTGACCACCCGACCAGGTTGATCCCACCCATCTACCAATGCAATGCAGCGCACAACACACAAACACACAATGATAACACATAACATACATCAGCTAGCCCATAACGAAGCTGGATACGGCTCGTGGTCGTGACTACCCAGCCACGATGGCTCCACCTACCTACCAACCCGTTATGGCGCGTAGCTAAGACACAAACACATACTTCCAAGCCTATGGCGAAACTAGCTGCGGCTCGTGGTCCTAACCACCCGGCGAGGATAAATCCACCCACCTACTAGCCCACCATAGCGCATTGGTACGATCTCAACAACACAATATATTTTTTCTTTCCTTTTCTTCGTTTTTTTTTTTCATAGTTAATTAGTTCACCCAAGTCCTGAGAATTAGGGAGAGGAAGAAAGGGACTTTCCCACTTTTCCCACACATGCATGCAAAACATATACACACTAGCCTTTGACAGATCAACCACCTCTTCACTCCATTCTCTCAATTACAGACACTACATATGTATTCGTCGAGTTGACTTTTCACTTGGTAACTACAGCCAGCTATGCCTTAGTCCCTCGTATACCTATCCCTAGGTGTCGTAGAATGTGAGTCTCTGGGATGTCTCATGTAGTCTCACCTCGTACTCGCATCCCGACAACTTCCCTAAGGCGAGTCAGGCTCAACTTCGGGAGCTCCGTCATCACTTCCTAGCGTTAGCACATCTGCCCAAGCCCATGTAATATCATTTTCCTCGTTAGGCATTTCCCTAGAAGGATCAAAATAGTAGTATCGATCTCCCGCCCATCCTACATGTCGAGCTAGGTATTCCTCAAAACACTCAATGTAAAATGCAACACCCAAATCCTGGTTTATAAAACATACCAGCCAATGCGCTTCCTCAACATCGTATTCCGTCTCATAGTCGTCGACATCTATGTCCATGCGAGCGAACGTTTGGTCCGAGAAATATATCCTTAACTCGTACAAGTAGAGTTGCGTAATTTGGTCTGCCATTTTGTTACTTAAGCTCTAACAGTCTCTACATAACACAAAAAAATATTAGAAGTCCAAAAATTCTTGAGCTAGCAAGGAAGGATAATATTTATGACAACAAAAATCATAATTAACATATGCGCATATATATATATATATATATATATATATATATATATATATATATATATATATATATATATATATATATATATATATATATATATATATATATATATATATATATATATATATATATATATATATAGCTATACACCTATCTACAAGGAGTCTACTACGTCCTTTCGTTGGATCTCGTCTGGCTTCTCCCGTCCTAATGTTACTTGAAATATGGTTTAACTCGAAGCGTGTTAACCTTCACGGGAGCACATTCTTCTCCTAAATCTTGAATTTGCATGGAACCATTAGAGTTGAGTTCCACCACCTTAAACGGTCCTGCCCATCTTGTCTGTAACTTCCCCGGGAATTTATAATATTTACTATCATAGACTAGCACCAAATCCCCTTTTTGAATCGCATAGGTCTTGAGATTCTTATCATGCCTCTCCTTACGTCTCTTCTGAATAGCTTCCAAACTTTGCTGTGCGATGAGTCTCTTTTCTTCCAGCTTGACCAGTTGTACGTACCTCTCCTTTAATGACTCTTCCTCTCCTAACCTGGCTTCGATGGCCACTCTTAATATCGGAACTTCTTTTTCGATGGGAAAGATGGCTTCCTCGCCATATACTAGAGAAAACCGAGTGCTCTTAGTCGTCACTCGATAGGATGTTCGATATGCCCACAAAGCTTCCAACAGTCTCTCATCCCAGTCTCGCCTATGCACAGCTACTGTCTTTGTCAGAATCTGTTCCAGCACCTTGTTAGTGACCTCCACTTGTCCATTTGCCCTTGGATAATATGGAGTGCTCTTCCGATGTTTGATCTTATATAATTCCATTAATTCTTTGATCAGTTCGTTGACAAAATGGGTTCCTCTATCACTTACTATTTCCAACGGGCATCCAAATCGAGTGATAATTTGTTCGTACAAAAATTTAGCAACATCAACAACTCGATCAGTCTTCAAAGCTTTAGCCTCTACCCACTTGGTAACATAGTCAGTGCAGACCAAGATATACCTATTGGATCTTCGTCGTGAGGGAGGATCAATAGGCCCCACAAAATCAATTCCCCACTTCTCAAAGGGCTTAAGAGCCAGCACCGACGTAAGAGGAGCAGCGTGTGCTAATGTGGGTTTGCCCATTCGTTGGCATTTGTCACATTTCTTACAGTATGTATGCGAATCTTTGAGCAATGTTGGC
Source organism: Ceratopteris richardii (assembly GCA_020310875.1). Classification (NCBI taxonomy): domain Eukaryota; kingdom Viridiplantae; phylum Streptophyta; class Polypodiopsida; order Polypodiales; family Pteridaceae; genus Ceratopteris; species Ceratopteris richardii. Next base: position 111,343,426 of record CM035433.1, read on the forward strand.
CACCAATACCCAGCCAATAAAATCTTTCTTGCCGTCAGTTCACCAGCAAAATGTCCACCGCAGGGTTCGTCATGCAAAGCCCTCAACACTAGATTTGCTTCTTCTTCCTCGAGACACCTCCGATAAATGCTCTCATGAACAAAATATCGATAGAGTTGCCCCCCAATGATGCTATGGTGCTTCGCCAATGCTAACAGTTTTTGCTTCTCTCTCTTGCTTGCTGCTGGCGGATATTTAGTAGTGCATAAGAAGTTCACCAAGTCGGCATACCAAGGTATTTTAGCTTCAACCTGGAATAGATGTCCATCAGGAGCATCGTCGGGCACACCAGAGATTGGCTCCTCATTAACAATTCGAGATAAATGGTCAGCCAATATATGTGCTTTGCCTGGTCTGGTTACCACTGTGAACTGAAATTCTTGGAGAAGTAGCATCCATCTCATCAATCGCCCTGATAACTCTGGTTTATTAATGATGTACTTAAGGGCTTCATGATCCACATAAAAAGTGAAATGCTTTCCCATCAGGTAATGTCGATACTTGTTCACCGCAAAGATCATCGAGAGACATTCCTTCTCCGTAGTCGTGTAGTTCTTCTCAGTGCTATTCAAGTTGCGACTTGCGTAATAAATAGGGTGGTCCAACTTCTTTTCATCGGCTTGGCATAGTACTGCTCCAACCGCAGTATGAGAAGCGTCGGTATGTACATGAAATTCCTTCGTCCAGTTAGGTGCTACCAAAATCGGTGCATTTATTAACCTCCCTTTGATCGAGTCGAATGCAACTTGACACTCTCCAGTCCACTGGTATTGTTGGTCCTTCCTCAAAAGAGTCGTCAGTGGTGCCGCTATGGATGCAAAATTTAATATAAATCGTCGATAATAATTCGCATGGCCTAAGAATCCTCTGAGTTGTCGCAAATTTTGCGGAGGTGGAAGTTGTCCAATTTTTTCCACTTTGTCCTCGTCAACCGCAATCCCTTTTTCGGAAATAACATGTCCCAAAAGCAATCCTCTTCGTACTCCAAATGTACACTTTTCAGGATTCAATGCGATGCCTTTTTCAATGCTTCTTCTTAAAATCGCTTCGATCCTCTCCATCATGTTTTCATCGTCGCCTCTGATTGCAAAGTCATCAAGAAATATCTCCATCCAATCCTGCAAGTAGTCTTGATATGCAGCTATCATTGCCCTCTGGAATGTGGCCGGTGCATTACATAATCCAAATGGCATCACCCGATATGCGTACGTACCCCATTCTGTCGTGAAAGTAGTTTTTGATTGATCCTCTTCATGGATTTGGATCTGGTTGTACCCACTGAAACCATCCAAAAATGAGTACAATTTATGGCCAGCCACTCTGTCCAAGATTTGATCAGTAAATGGCAAGGGAAAGTGATCCTTCTTCGTGCGCTCGTTCAACTTTCGATAATCTATGCAAATACGGATTTTCTTATTTTTCTTCGGAACCACTACAATTGGTGATACCCATTCGCTGGATGCGATGGGATATATGAATCCTGCTTCCAATAATTTGGTCAATTCCAGCTTTATCAATTCCGAGTAGGCTGGATTCGTTCGCCTGAGTCGTTGACATATTGGTCGTGTGCCTTCTTCCAAGTCTATATAATGTTGGCAGATTTGGGGATCAATTCCTCTCAGATCACTGTATGACCATGCAAAGGCCTCGCTGAAATTTTTGAGCGTCGTTTTAATACAATCTCGTACTCTGTCTGGTAGCTCTGACCCTACACTCAAGAACTTTTCTGGAAAAACTTCCCACTTTTCCAACTGAGCTTCTCGCGAATAGTCCTTATTTCTCGATGACACTGTGATTGGAATGTGCTCTCCGATCACGCGTGCATGGTTGGCCAGTAAATCATTGTCTTGTTCTCTTTCGATTGAACCTAATTTCTTTAATTCAGCTTTTACAATAGCTTCCGACACTTTAGACTTACTCTTCGCTTCTTTTTCCGATTCTCGACTTTTCTTTAGAATCTCTGCTTCTAGCATTCTAACTCTTTCTCGCAACTGTTGTACCTCCATCGTCGGAGCTAACTCCAGCTTCAACTCTTCTTTTGAAGTTCCCTTCTCCAGGGATTGAGTAGCTTTGTTTTTACTTGAGTCTATACTCAACATGTAACAATCAAATTCACTTGTATACGTCAACCATCCTAGCAACTCCTGGTCGGAATCGTCGTTATAGAGCAATGGATTTTTATACTCTCCCATCTTCGTGTCTTGATTCTTAAAGAGTTGCAAGTTGAACCCGTCTTGAAGCAGATTCTTGTAGTTGTCTGTGTTCAAGGAAAACCTAGCTCGTGCAATCTCTTGCCTTGCTTTCTCCTTCTCTTTCTTTTCCATCTCATCGACTATTATTGTCTTCTTCTTGTTGCTCGAGGGTGGGGATACTTGCAACTGAATCCGATCAGACTTTGGCCCTATTGAAATAAAACCTGTGCGCCAGTCATGCACACATTCGGCTTGCACCAACCATGGCCGTCCAAGTAAGATCGAGAAGGTAGCCTCTGAAGTCCTTGGTCTTACTATCAGATAATCAACCTTAAACTCTAGACCGCCCACAACTATACTTACATTCTTCAAAAGACCCGCAGGCTTCACTTGTGTTTGATCTGCCATTCTCAAAGACATCGGCGTCTCTTCCATGTGGTTGAGGCCCAAAGCTTTCATCATGAACTCAGTCAGCAGGTTGACTGCGGCTCCACTGTCTAATTGAGCACCAGGGACTGCATATCCTTTAATTTCGACCGTCACAGCTGGAGCGTTCGAATCAATTTGCATCGTAATACTTTGAATGATTCCTTGGACATCCTTATCTTGTCTATTTTTATCTCGAGCTTTCCTCGGCTTCTTAATATATTCGTTATAGAATTGTTTCCTATAAACAGGTGAACATTTTAGCAATGTACCAATATCCAGCGTGACTTCCGTGTCAGCGAGCAACTTTACAATATCTACTTCTTCCGAACTTTGTCTTTCCTTTCTAATCTTAGGAGCTTTCAATCTTTCAGGGAATGGTGCTATGCCTGGCACAAACTCCTTGGTCACTGGTGGAAGAATCTCAATCTCTTCCCCATCCTCAAGCTCTTGCTGCTCAGCAAATCCTCCAACTTGGTTTTCTACCTCTTCGTGTTCAGCTATCCTCTCTTGACTCCCTTCTTCACCTTCGCCTCCTGGATTCTTCTTCGAGTACTCTTGAGTCCTTGTGACTACTGCCACAGTTGGATCTTTGTGTAGTTTCTTGGCCTCGTAAGCATCCACAAAGTGCATTGACGAGCTAGAACCCTCTTGAGGGTTCGGTGTCTTGAACACTACTCCGATCGTAGGAACGTGCTCTTGAGCTCTTGATGTGGGATGCATCTGAGTATCAACATAGTTCGAGGACCCTACTGGTCCTTTTTTCTTGCCGGCGACAGCTCTTTGTTTTGGACAATCTTCATCAAAGTGGCCCTCTCCACTACAGTACCTACATAGTGGGGTATAATCAACTGGTTTCTTTTCGTTTGGACATCTAGATTGAGTATGGCCAAAGCCATGGCATCTCCAGCACTGGATTGGACCATCTCTTCTTTGATCACGTGCGGCTCGTCTTGGATAGTCTCCTCCTTGACCCTGAGCACCATATCCATAAGTAGGTCTGTTTTCCCAACGAGATGTAGGTGGGACACTTTGAGCGGGCAATCCCGTGTAAGGTCTCTCTCTTGTATCTCCCGATTTCATGGTCCTCTCTTCATAGGCCCTCTTGTTGTAACATCGGTCTTCCGTGTGATTTGTTCTTCCACAAAAAGTGCAACGCATTCTAGGTGGCGATCTATCTGTGAATACTCTTGAGACGGTAGGGCATTCTGAAGCTAAATGGCCGTAACCATGGCACTTTCCACACCATGTATTTGATCGAAACACTTGATTCGGGTTTGTTATGACCTCTGGTTTTACTGTATATGTCTCTTGAGTTATTGTGGCAGCTTTTATAGCTTGTGTGACCAACTCCAATATTCGTTCTTCAGTTAGCGCAGGTTTTACCTCGCCTGGCGTGCTAGTGGCAGCTACAAAAGCTGGGGTCGTCAATGCGGGACTTCCTTGACCCGGATCTTTCATCGGTATATTTCCTGGGCCTCCCATAGGCTCGTATAAGAGCTCCATCTTCCTTTGTTGGCATAATTGTACTTCCTCCCAAAGCCTCGCTTGCTCTTTAGCATCCATTAAGGTCGCAGGTCTTGTCAGGCTGATATGCTGCTGTGCCGTAGGATCTCGCAATCCCGAAATGAATCTTCGTTTCAATGTCTCATCGTTCGGGGCATTCGTGCCCATCTTTCTTACCAACGTTTCCATTCTCTGAATATAGTTATCGATGCTCTCATTGACTCCTTGTCGCAAATAATCCATTTGTTGGGCCAATCTGTCTTGGAAGCCTTGTCGTCGAAACTTTGCCAAGAAGGCTTCCTTGAGCATCTGATAACTTCCACGCTCTTGTGGTGTCAGATTCCCATACCAATTGGCTGCCTCATCATGGAGAATAGCCGGAAAAATTCTCAACCTTTGATCCTGGTCAACTACGTCATTGGCCTCACAAGTAACCTCAAACAACTGGATAAAACTATCCGGATCTTCGTCCCAAGTACCTGAAAACTTGGTGAAGTCCCCCAAGTGAACTGAAATCCGCTGAGCCATTTCGAACAGAGGTGTGATGTCGATATCACTTCGATCCCAGAAATTTAATGCACGTGGCCTCAGGATTCCTCCTTCAAACTTCCGTACTTGACTCGCGACTCTCCTACGGGAGTACACGTTTTTGACTGATTTCTTCGAACCAATCGAGGTCCACTCACCTGGCGGTTCCCACCTTCTCCTTTCTCTTTCAAGGACTCTTCTCTGAGCGCGTTCCTCTCTTTGAGTTTGTGTTGCTCCTGACGATGAGCTTCCCTCGCTCATGTACTAGATCTTGGGTCCGCAAGCTCGGCCAACCTGTGGCGCTAGGCGAACCTATGGCACTCTATTATAGAGGCGTACCAAGCTATTCCCGGCAAACGCACCAAAATGAATATCTCTAATGCCGCAGGAAAAAGTGGTTTTACGAGACTTTATTCGGTTTAAATCCCTCGGAATCGGTCTACTTGGATTACCCAGAGCCCACAATTATCGCACAATGGATTTTTCCTATGTCTATGCACTAGCTCATATGTTCCCGGCAAACACACCAAAATGAACAGGCTCTTAAGCCCACGGAAAAGATGATTATGAAAGCTTTTATTTTGCTTAAACCCCTTGCAATCGGTCTTCTTGGATTACCTAGAGCCCACAATTATCTCGCAATGGATTCTTCCTATGTCTATGCACTAGCTCATATGTTCCCGGCAAACGCACCAAAATGTTGGGTCTCTAAACCCAAGGAAAAATGCCCATATGTAATTGGATTCGCTCGGATTTTATTTTATTTTATTTTATTATTATATTTTTTTTGCCTTGGAAGTACTGAATGTGCATAGTTACCACCACTTGATGATCCCCAGTAGGATCGCCAAATGGAAATAGTACTAATGCCCAAGGAAAAGGTGATTGCGTTCACCTATATTTTGCTCAACTTCTCGAACTATGTTAATTTACCTCATTCTAAACCCACAAGTCTCCCTAGATGTATTTGTGGAAATAAGAGGAATGGAAACCCGAATACGCAGACACACAGCGATCTAACTTCAATGGTTACCTCTTGCTATTTCACTCTCTCCTTACTCAAATTTTTTTTTTTTTTTTGTGAGAACTTGTTGCCTTAATTTTAACCTAGAGGACATCCATGGCAAATCTAGTGAGGGTGTGCGAGTTTAAAATAGCGAGCTTATCATTTATATGTTGAAGTTGGCCAACAAAGAATCAGAGAACAGTAGACCAACATGAGTAACAACTTCTGATACAAATTTGCAATCCGGCCTTATAACTGCATGTTGAGGATGCAAGGCCGTCTATACATTGTTGATCAAAAGATAGTGTGATATTGTTGATTGGTTTCACACTTTGAAACTAGAAAATGTGCCTATGTGCGCTGAAAGCATAAGGGAAACAAGTAGTCATTAGGTAGTAAAAGTTCACTTAAGCACGGACAGAGCTTCTCCGTGGAAAATATGAAGTGTCTTTGGATGATAATTACGTCAGGCAATAATTCGCAAGGATCGCTGACAACTGATTTTGAGAAAAGATACAGAGAACTTTCCAACGTCAAGCTCCAAGTAAGCCGTGAAGAAAAATCTTCGGTTTCTCTGGCTTTCACTAATCCACGAAATAGGCGAGACTCTCCAAAGCTAGACAGGGATTGTTACTTACATTTTTAAAGAACGAGACCTATGCAGACAAGTTCAGCATGATGCAGAACCCGAACTCCAAAGGTAAGGTTATATGATTCAGCAAGTAATGCAGGGACAAGAGCATGATTATTTCAATGAAGAATGATAGCTTGCAGCATGGTGTTCGGCTCTCTCCACAAAAGGGTGGTTTGACAACATAACTTGTAAACTTCATTTTAATCTTCTCTTATAGTTTGGTCCATTGGTTTATTTTCTGACACAATTTAGAACCTATATTGCTAGTGAAACTGCAAGCCTCGCAATACAAACGAAAAGACCAAACATACACAAATCCATGCACGGCCATAATAACTACTTATTCAACAGCAAAGGAATCCATCTAGAGATTAATACGAACTTTAAGAGACCTGGGGCAAAAGAATATTGGCGATGGAGCTGCTGCACTCATCATGGAATTAATCGTCCACCAAATGAGGTAGGCCTTCACAGTTACTCCCTTGAGGCTGGAAATCTCGCCAGATGTAATGTAGCCGGTGATTGTGGACTTGGACTTAATCGGTTAGAGGTTGCTGATCTGGATCGCACATGTAGATTCGAGGTACACGGAGAAAGCTCCATCATCTTCGTCGAGCTCATAACTAGTGACAGTGGATAACAATAATCCTTCAGGAAGCCCGTACTCCTCTAGGACTTCATAGACAGTGTTACTATTGGTGTTCCTTACATGGTGCTTTGTGTCCCTGGCTGAAGCGACCAGAAGAGAGACTATGTGGAGGAGGAGGAACAATAGAACCCCCCCCCCCCCCCCCCCGTTGAGGGCACGGGCCGGAGATGAAGATATGGCCGCCGCCTCCCAATGATCAGTTTTCGGCGCATCCAAAAACGTCAGAATCTAATCGTGCAATATCTGGATAAGAAGATCTAACATATGGGTCACTTGTGGCATACTCGGGAGGAAGCTGTCTTATCTTCCCAGCCACATTTCTGCCAGCAGAACCCACACCACCTGCGCTAAAACCTTTTGTGTAAAGCACTTCCCCCTCTCTCTCTACAAAAGCTCTCCACGATGCCAGACCCCTTTACTGCTGCACGAAACAAAAAACAGAGAGCTTCCACTCCAGTCCAAGAGAGAGATATATCAGAGATTCGGCGCCGCCCCCTTTTTTAGCTGGCAAAGAAGAATGGAGGGAGGAGAAAAGTCCTGACAAAAACCTCCTCCCCTTTCCGTTTTTCTGTCAGCGCAAAAATATTCGGAAGAAGAACTCAACGCATTTTGGAAAGACTTGTCATTGTTAAATGAGGTGGTTATGATCTTGCCCATGTTGCGCAAGTGGGCAGTCATAACATCACGAACAAGTGCCAAACCAGGTGATACACGTTTGAACCAATTATACATCCGCCCAAGATCCTCATATCTGTCATATGCCAACATTGACACTAGTCCTGAGTTCTCCATCTCCACAAAGTGATTCATATGACTTGAAATCATCTCCTTTTCAACAACAGCAGTAATGTTAATCTCTATTTTGCTATCAAGGTAATGAGAGACCCTCTCAATCTCCTCATTCAGTCTTTTCTCTGCTTTCTTCAACTAGTCGCCACAATCACAACACTCAATAAATTCCTGGGACCACCTTTTGGAGTGTTTGAAACATCAAATTTCCCAGCTGTTGAACCAGGTTGCCTTGAATTTGGAGATAATTGGTCCTCTATTCTCGAGCGTAAAAGAGAATGTATGCCTTCTGCTCAAGGACACTCCGCTCACTTACTTGAGATACCCGATCGTCATCCAGTCGATGCCATATATCTGCGGACGTATGGACAAAGCAAAAAATAATGCCCAGAATGTGTCGACCAGCCAGCATGCACAAGAACTCCATACAATGAGAACTTTACTTTGCCCTCCCTTGATCCACACATCTACATTTAATCGGTTTTCTCACGACCAACCATCAATTCTCCTTGCAAAACACCTACATTCAAATGAAAAATCTCCGAAATAGAGCATGTTAGGGCATAATCATTAACAATTTTCCAGCTAACACCACATTAGATGGCGATGTTCTCCCGAGCTATATAAGCGGGTACAGAGTCAAGTTATATCAGGAACCTCTGACAGAAGAGATGCTAAGTCGACTCAACACTGCTAAGAAACGCAAGGAGGAAGAAAAACGAATTCGCGAAGAAGCTCAAGCAGAAGCATTGGAACACATCCGGAGAATGAAGATGAGAAGACAAGGTAGAGAGCAACCTAGGACAGATGCATATGCAGATCAAGGATATCATGTGGCTATGTGTGAAGTTTCAGGTGTCAGCTCTCATAGGATAATTGATCGACGTCCTTTTATAACCGTAGAGATAGGACAAGGAAAGGGTGCAAGGACTGTAAGAGCCTTGATTGACTCAGGTGCAGCCACTAGTGCTGTTAAATTGTCTTACTGTCAAGAGTTGAAATTAACTGTTCATCCTATAGAAGCATATCTCATAGGATTGGGAGGTGTGGAAACCCCTTGCATGGGCGAGGTGGAACTTCCCCTCTATGTTCAAGACGAAGTAATGACAGTCAAAGTACTAGTGTGTCAAGATGAGGACCTCACTGAGCCTCTTGTCTTGGGTCAGGACTGGATCTATGATCATGCAGTCATCCTAAACCTAAGAAGTGGACTTCTTCAGGTATGGGTAAATCATAGTCGAATTACAGTTGAATTGGAAAATGAGGCACTCAAGGAACTAGGTAAGGCACGAACTCCTGGTCCTTCCAAGAGTGCACATGAAGTTGACCATGCTATTCTTGTCCAAAACAGTGTGATGCAGAAAGAGGACTGTCTCAACAACGGAGTCAAGGATAAGAAGGCACTCCCTTCTGTTCCAAAGGCCAGAGGGATGCAGCAACCAAAGGCAGATCGAATACAGAAGAAGCAGAACACTACCTATACTGGAGGCCAAAAAAAGGAGCAAAGCAGATTGTTTCAGCCAATGAAACAAGTATGGATGCGGAAAGGCGAACACCCTGTTGCGACCAGGCCAACCCCATGGCCAAAACCTCTTATTAGTAGTCAACAACACGACACTAATAAGAAGTCCTTCATAAATTCTTCTGCGAATGTGAAGTCTATTTGGGTACCCAAGAAGTCAATGAAGGCCAGCCCACAATCGTGACAAATCTGGGTGCCTAAGGTTTGCTTGCAGGCTCAAATAGCTACACCAAGGCCAAACCCTGTACAACATGTTTCACTCACTCGAACATCTGAGGCCCAGTCTTACACATCACGCACGAACACGTATTCTTCCATGAGCACAAGTAGAGTCACTTGTAAATGGGTCCCTAAAAAGCCCCATTTTTCAAGTAAATACCCTATCACACTCTCCAGAGTCTCCACAAAGTCAAGATCAAAACCTATCCATTGCATTTGGCAACCTAAAACTTGTAATAAACCCCCAGACCCCAGTTGTAAATCCCTGTCCACCTACTAACTACGTCACTCTCACATTACATGATTCCGCTTAGTTCTTAGGTCTACCCAATTCCTAACTACAAACACAAGCACCGAGCACTTACTAACCCCCCAACCTCTCTCGAACCTCATGTTAATGTTGTAACGGGGACACAGTGTCATTTTTGTGTCCATTGCAATGTTAACATCTATTCATATATTCTCACAGAACCAGCTGCGAAGTTTTCAACATGGCTGAGGTAGCAGGAGCTAGCTCTCAAACAGAAACGAGCCAGCAAGTGGTGGACTTAGACAGTTTACCCGTTTTGCCTGAGACAAATGAAAGACCAGAAGAATTGCAGGCCATCAAAATCATACCTATAGCGGACCCTCCCAGTGGCCATACCATGCCCGTAGGAAAAACTTCCCACTGGTTTAGTGAAGTGGCAGGACCCTTGGGAGAGGGAACGTACCTATGGGAATCAGAGTTGGACTTCAATGGGAAGCAAGGTAAATACCATTTCTTTACAAGAGAATTCGAGAAGTTACAAAATGCAGAAGGTCTACGTTCGATATGGGAGAAGGCAAGATTGGATGCATATTTCAGTGCACGGCTCCCAAAGCCTGATTTCATGCGATGCTACTATCTCATCAACACCTTGACTCCAAACAAGAACCCAAAAGGTGCAAGCTCATTTGTGATTCCATCTCTGACAAAGGGGAATGAGCTCAAGAGGTTCAGGCTATCAAACAGCTTGGTGAGAGAGGCCCTAGATATGCACGGAATGCATATTCCTACTGAGAAGGAAACCCTAGTGCTGGATTACATGAAGAATCGAAGCCTCACCATACTCAAGGACATGGTGTCCATGACGCCTAATATTGCAATACACCTTCGCATGTGCATGCAACACTTTGCTTTTCCTGCACAAGATAGATTCACCATGCCGCCCAAAAAGATTTGGTTTAGTTTGTATCTGGCAGAGACACAGAGCCTCACCATCAACTTACCCCACTGGATAATTGATCAGATATACCTGGCTCACAAACGATGGCCGCGGAAACAGGTTTTATATGGATGCTGTGCTCTCACGAGAATCATTTATAGGTGTTTGGCTTATGACATTCCTATTCAACGGGCCCTAATGTGGAATCGTGTAGAGCAATTTAGAGGCAGGACATCCACCGGACCCCCTTCTAAGAAGATGAGAGGTACGGTCCAAGTCCCTTGTGCTCAACCACGTGGAGCCACCCTAACACCCGATGTCACCCCTCCACCCCGAAGAGTCCGACCGTTCACACTCCGACTTCCAAGACGCAGCACCGATGGTTCTACCTTGCTATTCCCTCCCATCCCAACCGATCTTGAATTTCCTAGTGGTGCACCTTTGGAAGAACTCACGAATGAAGACTTTGAACAATTATTACAAGATGTAGAGCTGGAGGCAGAAGAGGCACAACAAGTGGAGAATGTGCAAACACAGGCAACAACCTCCCAAGTACCTGTCACCACAGTTGAAGTGGATGAAGAGGATGATGAAGATGAAGAACAGGAGGAAGATGAGGAGGATTATGATCAAGAGCATCAAGATGAGCAACAAGAAGTGCCAGAACTTGTAGGTGCACCATCATATACAGCTCAACTACAAAGGTTATACGACACAATCAAAGCAGTACAAGAAAGGCATCAACTCTCTCTTGTGTCAGGTCAAGCTTTGATGCAAGAAATGCTATCAGATGATGGGGTGGATCAACATTTCATTGACACCCTCAAATTAGTGTCAGAATCTTTAGGAATTCCGAAGGCTGTCCACACAGCAGTCCGCCAGTCCGTGAGGTATGACAAACGCAGAGTTGACACATTACCACGCGCAGGTAAGACTATCAGGATACCCGTCACAGAACAAGAAGTACCCATTGAAACCACAGCTACCCCCACCACCACCATTGACCTCTCTGCTGAAACCTTCGTTCACACATCACCCATCTCACCCCAGCATCCCCCATCACCACCTTCTCCACCCCCACCACCACCTCCCACCATGGAAGAAACGACATTCATCACCTCTACCTTCACTTATAACCCATCCTCATTCACATCATTCTCATTTCGAGAACCCACCTCACAAGACACCCTCTTCTCTTTTGTCACCAATCCCTTGTACACTTCAACCCTTCTATCCTCCGAACCCATAACTGGCCATCCCATAATTCCAAGTGCGGTTGGAAACCCGGCACCCACAAAAGGCACCCTGTGTTTCCCAGCCTATCCCCCAATACGGGTACCTCCATTCCATGACCCTCACTTCCCATCTGGCCCCTACACCTCTTTCAACCTGACCTCACCACCCCAATACCCGTCCTTTGTGGAGCAGTTCATCCGCTCTCCAATGTTTCAAAGGCACATCTCCCCGATGTTCGCAACGATATCAATTTACACGAACACCACACTCACTTCACCTACCATACCCACCTACATGGTAGCACCTATACACACCACTCTGTCTAACCCAATGGACATTTCACCCACCACATCACCTCTCCCCACAATTCCACCCTCTCCCCCTCCACTACCCCCCACCTCACCACTCACCACATCATTGGCACACACAACATTCACTACCTCCCTCCCCAATCCCACCTCCCCTGCATTTCAAACTTTTCCCCTTACATCTCATAATGTAAATAGCACGTTCAACACATTACTTCAGTGTGCACAACTACAACAAGAATACCATCAATTGGAAGAACGCACTACGGCCCTCCAGGCAGAATCTCAACGTCTGCAAGCTAGAGTCACCACTCTTGAAGCTGATTACCAAATGCTCCTAACCGAGCATACCACCTTACAGCAGGCTCACTCCGAATTGGAATCAAAGACATCGACAGTAGATGATCAAGGAGTCAAGGAACTAGAAACAGTGCTCCAAGCGCAAATGATATCTAATGCTACACTCAGACGCAACCTTGGGCTATTAAGGAAGCATATGGCAGCAGCACTAGAAGAGAACAAGAGGCTTCAACAACAAAACCAAGACAACTTTGAAGCGGCTATGGAAGGAACTGCAGGAGCAACCATTAGCCCTACCAAGTATAGAGCAGTCCCATCAGAAGACAATTGCATCTTACTTGAGGAGCATGCAAATTTCTTGGAGTCATATGAAAAATTAGAGACTGAATGTGCAGACCTAAAGAAACAGATAGCCAGTGCCCCCACAGCTCAACAGGAGCCGGTAATCTTGCAACACTCTACAGAAGAAGTAGAGACCCTCCGGAAATAGGTGGCAGAACTCCAAGCACGCCTCTTACCATATGAAAGGCCACCCTCGCCCATTGAAGAACCAGAACCTGAAACAGTAGTGGAAATCCCCGTCGATGACAGCTATGAAGAGCCGTACGAGCCAATGCCAACACCCGGTGGTCGGACTACAGAGGAAGGATAGGACACTTTAGAAATTCAAGTTCCAGATTGGGTCAAAAGGGTCGAGAAAGTGGGTAAGACACATGATGATCGCGTTGGCGTGCAAATGCAATCTCTCACAAATCTGGAAGAAACTGTCCTTCGGTCTTCTTACTTTCCGAACCTATCCCACCAACGGTTAATCACAACATCAGAGTCGCAATACATGCCTTATTTTGTCTTGCTACATGATTATAATGCAGAAGTTAAAAGACATACAGGGAAGGAGCCCACATTTGCCACTCAATTTGAGCCAGAGGACTTACCGACAGATGCGCGTGCTGGCTCGATCTTCCAGCCTAATTGGCGTGCACGTCTACTAACCGATTACCCTGAGATGATGAGCACCTGGGAAACCATGCCACTGTATATCAAGTATAATCCATGTTATTGCCCAATGGTACGTCGCAGATCTTGGCAAGCATTTGCGATCAAGGTACGCAACAATAAAGAATGCTCGGCTTGGGTTAACTATCCATATTTTGCTCCACCTCGAGGGACCCCAACCGTAGCCTACATGATATCAACAATTCGGCAATGGTCTACACGTCTAAATAATGTACCCGACATAGCAGCGAAAATGTGTATGAAAATATTCGAGCTCATGACCATTGTCTTCAAAACCTTTCGGATGGTACAAGCTCCATACATCTCTACCCCTGGATTCTCCCAAGGTAACAAGGATTTAGTCTACGACATGAGCCAGACTCCCTCAGTCACTATAATCTTTGCCTGGCATGCACGAATAAAGTACTTACCCGCATGCTTCAAGCAGACATTTGAGGAAATGTTCTCTACGGGATTCTGGGAATATCATTCAGAAATTTTCATTCCCAGACCCACACATTTGCTACATCTATTCGCAGTAGAACAAGCGATCCATGCAGATTAGTTACGCCTACCACATCTGGACATTCCAGGACCAATTGATTGGGATCGTATGATGACAGACTTGGCCAGAGGACTACGCATACAAGAACATCAGCTTGCCACTTAGGTTGTGGAATATTACATCCAACACTCCCAGCAACAAGGGTCTGTCAGGGACGACAGACGCGAGAGAGGGGGGGGTGTTGAGAGCAGTATGGGCACCCAAGGACTGACTAGACAAGGAAGCCAGCGGAGAGAGTCAGAGCGAGGTGAAGGATTGAGTAGACAAAGCAGTCGATGCAAATCTGGCAGATAGGCCCTTCAAATTTTTCCAAATCAACATCTTTATAACAGTGATTCTTATCAATAACAATCATTGTAAATACCATTTCATATTTTTGTAGCTCCATTTTGTGCAAGCGAAGGAGTCCTTGAGCTTGAGGAGCCTTAGAAGTACCTACATATCAATTTTCGTATTTTTTAGACTCCGTTAAAGCCCTCAAATTGGCCCTGGAACCTTATTTTTAACTAGGCCGGACACTAGGTCTGGACAGGGCCAAAACCTAGTCAAAAACTATAAATAGAGCTAGAGAGCTCATTTTTGAGGTTAGCTTGTAATTGATATGAACTTGTAAGAGCTTTTTGAAAGTAATCTAAGAACTCCATTGCTTCTCACTCTTTGTCTTACTGTGTGTGCGCGCGTGTGTGTATGTGTGTGCATGCTAGTGTTCTTCTCACTCACGCACTTGTGCCTTCACTTGCTCGAGGTCTTCATACCATCCTCACGTCTTCCCGGATTGACATTAAAGGAGGTGCTACTCATCAATGAGCTACAATAGATAACCTCATTGTGATCCCTTTTGATAAATAGAGAAGGATCTGAGCTGCTAGCTTTGAACCCTTGATCTTGAAGATATGTAACCAACCTATAATTCCAAGCTCTAGGAGCTTGTTTCAATCCATACAATGCTTTCTTAAGTCTGCAAACATAAGATGGATGATTAGGGTTTTAAAAACTTGGTGGTGTTATCAGAAGCAATACATGATGAGGAGCACACCATAGGATAGTCAATGGGGCATAAGATTTTCTCTAGTGGACTATCGTGGCCCAAAAGCTTCAAGGATGTCGTAGAGTTTGTGAAGGCAACCCTATTGAATTGCAAAAGGTTGACAACCATTTGAGAAGTGGGTAATGGAATCCACCATTCCCATTAATCCATGTGGGAATCCATGTAATAAGTTACATTTTGATGACCACATACTATCAAAAAAAGTGGGTGGGAGCCAAAGCACCATCTAATTGTACCTCATAAACACATATTTTTTAGGTTTGGCTATCATATAGAGATCAATAGTAACATAGGAATACCTTTTGTAAACCATGTCATAAAAGATTTAACTCATAAATACAAAATCATACATAAGAAGTCATGCTTTTATTATCCTATGCCCAATGATCGAGTAAAGGGTAGTACTAAAGTGCTAATTTCATTGTTTTATGAAACTTGCTTTTAGCATCTTGTATCATGATCAAGGCAATGATTGGGTCTCTACGGGCATATCAAACCTCTAGAAGGGATGCAATTGTTTTGATTCCTCCCCAACTTTCCTATGGAATTGAGGGGTTAATGCCGTTTGAGTTTTTTTATCAAATCAAGTCAAGTGGATGAGTGAATGCATGGGTCATATTATTTAACTTGTATGTTCTTCAACACATACTACCAAATGAAGCCAACCAAAATGTTCAAGAGTGGTGGGGCTCAATAGGAGTCATAAAAAAGATTCATGATAGTCGGCTAAGGCCTAAGCACATTTACAAAGGATTTTTAGTGCTTCTATTTGAAATACATTAAGTAGGCGCAAAGTTTTTGCCTCTATGAAATGGACCATCTATGGGAGAACCATAGTTGGAAATGATATAGGGAGAGCTATAACCCTTGTTCAATAACCTAGGATCAAGGCTTATAGATCATAAATGATGTATTCAACATTATTACTTTAAGAGAACAGAAAGTTCCATTAACATTCTGTTCTATATTGAGTTCTCAAGTTCATGATGATTGAGCTTGCCTTCCCAATGTGTTTCTCTCTTCCTTATGGTGGGTAAAGGTGTCTCTCTTGAACAAATGAAATGTTTTGGTGGTGGCCATAAAGATGTACAATGATAGCTTGAAATATTTGCAGATAGTATGCTCGAACTTATTCTCTTGTAAGTGTTGAAGATGATATGGAAAGCCCTTCCTCCTTTTCTGCATGATAGTCTACTTGCTGATGTTCATCCTTGTTGTGTGAGAGCTCCATAACCTCCACACACAAGATAATGAACTAACTAGGAAAACCACACTAGGAAGAGAGGTGCACTTTCCACCCAAGCAACCCCTCAAATATATAGCTCCAAGACCAAGGGGGTAAGTCCCTCTCAAGGGGACATTTGTACCTTCTATCACATGGGTTTCCAAGGTGATCACATGGTTTCCAATCTTAGGAAATCACATGAAATCACATGCCTTCTAAAAGATGACCCTCCAAGATCTCATGTACAAATCAAGTGGCTACGAGAAGCTTCCAATGAAGCCTAAGGTGCTCAATGCTAGAGAATTAACCCTAAGGATCAAGACCCATCTAAAAGGGGTAAATAAATCATAAATCATAAATCCCAAGGGTATCAAACCTAGAAACACAAGGGTTCTATCCCTTAGACCCATGTAGTTATACAACATTCTCCTCCCCTTAAAAACATTTCCATCCTCATAAATGAGTGGAGATATATACCTTGGGGTATTCCCTCATGCCCCATGATCAATCTCAAGGATCATGGTCTGCTTGATCTTGTTCATTCTGATGTTTGTAGCATGCCCACCATATGGGAGTGTTCTTTATTTTATTTCTTTTGTTGATGACTACTCTAGGAAGCTTTGGGTATTGGACCCTTAGGATGCACCACATATGGTTGGAAATGATAATGAGCTAGTGGTGATTGATCTAGATGATGTTGGGCATATGCAGCCACATATTCATGCTGAAAATAGGGCTAGAAATGATGTACAACAACCCATTAACAATGAGGAAGTTGATGGACCTGCTGATGTAGATCCATTGCCATAGAATGTGGATCATTGGGTAAGAATTTCTACGCGTCTTAGGCGGCTTGTGAACAAATGTGAACCCTCTATACATTACATTATGTTACTGGATGAGAGTGAGCTTCTCACTTATAAAGAGGCAAATCTATGTGAGCACAAGAAGAAGTGGGAGTTAGCCATGCAGGAAGAGATAAAGACCTTGCATGCAAATGATACTTGGGATTTGGTTGAGTTGCCCAAAGGTAGGAAGGTCATTCCCAACAAGTGAGTATACAAAATCAAAATTGTTGATGGAAAACCCAAGTATAAGGCAAGGCTTCTTGCTAAGGGATATGCCCAAAAAGACGGCATTGATTTCCAAGAGGTGTTCTCTCAGGTGGTTAAAATGACTAAATTATCTATATTATTTGCTTTCACAGCTACCTTGGATTTGTAGTTATTCCAAATGGATGTTAAAACAACCTTTTTGCATGGTAATTTAGACAAATATCTGTACATGAAAGATCCCGAAGGATATGCCATTTTTGGAAAAGAGAATCTAGTATGCAAGATGAAGAGGAGCATATATGGGTTGAAAACAAGCCCCTAGACAATGGTATAAGAATTTTGATGCATTTATGGTAAAACGTGGGTTCAAAAGAAGCCATGAAGACCATTGTTTGTACATTAAAAAGGATGAAGATGGCAGGCCAATCATTCTGGTGTTGTATGTAGATGATATGTTTTTGGCTCGAAAGAAAAAGAGCACTCTAAATGCTCTAAAAAAGCATATGAACTCTGCATTCTGAATGAAAGACATTGGGGAAGCTCATACTCTTGGTATGTGAATAAAAAGGGATAGGTAGCAGCATACTTTGCATTTATCCCAAGAAAAGTACATTGAAAATATTGGACATATTTAATGTGGTTGATGCTAAGCCTCTTAGAGTGCCATTGCAGCCACATGTTAAGCTTTCCAAGGACGACTGTCCCAAAGATGATGATGCAACCAACTACATGAAGAGTGTTCCATATGCATCAACTTGTGGTTCACTTATGTATGCTATGGTTTGTTGAGATATCAAGCTCAACATGTGATGACCCAGGATGACACGTATGAGTTTTTCATTTCTCTAACATGTATAGTGGTCATGCCAGTATATGTAAGCGATACTTCATTGCGCTGTACTAGATTTATTTATCGAGAGTGATGGCACATTTGTTTCTTGCCAGCTCACTCATTTGTGGACATTAGATTTTTCCTTATGTACTGATCTTTATATATTGCACTTGTTGTATTCTTGTTTTTAGGTCATTCTTGTACATTCCTTTTATGTAATAAAAGAAGAAGAAGAAGTGTATTCTTCCTTGCCTCAATCTCTCTATGTGTGCTTTTCTTTGAGTGTAAGAGTGTGTGTGAGCTCTCTTCCTTATCTCCTTCCTCATGAAATGGTATCAGAGCAAGTGTGGCTGTAGAGATCTCGTGGAGAAGGCCGACGGTGAAGAGTACGTGAGAAGGCATGGAGAAAGCACGATTCACAAATGACCTCAGTTTGCTACGAAAATTGGCTTGAAGGTAGAAGACCTCAAAATACTTTCAAGAGTTACCCTATAGGGTCACTCGTTTTTGTCTGATCGAAGGTTTGGAACCATCTTGACCTCCATTTTGAGCATGCAAGGCGAGACCCACAAAAAAACCACGTCAATTTGCAAGATTGTAACTTGTGTATGGTTCGACAACACTCATATATTCCCGATCTAGAATTTCAAGTGATTTTGTGTACTCTTCATACACGAAAACTGTGTTTTTCTGAGACCGAATTGTCACATCATAGTGCGACAGTGTTCAAGCGGAAGTGCTGCTAGTACTGTTTTGTAGTGTTGTGAACAGCTACAAAAATGGCAAACACAGATGGAATGAGTCAGCTTATGAGTGATAAGCTGGACAAGAACAACTTCCATGCTTGGATATTCAGGATGACAAATTTCCTGATGGGAAAAGGCTACTCGAAGTACATCGAAGGAGAGACCAAAAATGCTCCGCAGTTACAAGAGAGGAATAGGACTAAAGACCAGTTAAGAGCATATGAAGAATGGAATCAAGGAGCACAAAAAGTAATGTATTAGATATGTGTTAGCATAAAAGATAGCATGATTGGGCACATACAGGATTCCAAGACTCCAAAAGAGGCTTGGAACAATTTGGTCACACTGTATGAGACAAATACAAAGGCACGGAAATTGCAACTCAAGAGCGAGCTGCATAGATTGGAGAAAAAAGGCATGTCGATAACTGACTACACTCTCAAAATCAAAAGCATTTGTGAGTCACTTGCATCTATTGGCATGAATGTAGATGATGATGATAAGGTGGAAGTATGCCTTTATGGTTTAGGAGCCGTATATAAGCAGTTCAGAACTTCTATACAGACCAAGGAAAATATTTCGTATTTTGCTAATCTGGTATCTATGCTGATTATTAAAGAAAAGAATCTTGATGAGGATTTAAACTCCTAAGGAAAACCCAGTTCTAAGCACGTATTCTACTCTGGAAGAGGAAGAGGTAGAGGTAGAGGCTTCGAAAGCAGAAGAGGACAAAATAACCAAGAACAAGGTCAACAATAGAATCATGCAGGAGGAAGAGGACAGTTTCGAGGCAGGGGGAGCCAAAGAGTTCACAAAAATTTCCAAACAAAGATTCAAGTAATGACAGTAAAGGATGCTGGAATTTTGGTAGACCTAGACACTTTGAACGTGTTTGCAGTTTGAAGAATCAAAATAACAGAATTCAACAAAACAGCTATGCATCCACAAGTGCAGATGATTCTGAGAAGCTGTTCATGGTTCAACATCATATGATGAATATGATGTCTACTAGTGGTTCAAAATCGAATAGTAATGTCTGGTATTTGAATCAGGTGCTTCAAATAAAATGACAAATCACGTGGAATGGTTTGGTAGTTTGTAGAAATTGCTAGTTACTTGGATATGTTGAAACAAGTGATGACACATCACACACCCTATCGAGCATACAAGAAACATAGCATTGTTTATGGAGGACGGGAAGGTAAAACACCATGCTGATGTGTTACATGTTCCAAATATAAAAAAGAATCTAGTTTTTATTGGACAAATCGTTGATTAAATATTACAAGTCAGTTTCAATGCTAATGGGTTATATGTAGAAGAGTACAAATAGGGTGGGCGATTGATTGCCAAATGAAATAAAGTGGGTAGGATGTTCACCTTAAATGTGAAAATTCTTGAAAATGCAACCATGTTTGCAAAAGGTGTAAGTGTTATTGCTGATATAGAGATCTGGCACAAACGAAATGGACATGCAAATTTAAAAAGTCTCAAATTGATGCAGTCAAAGGAGATTGGCAATGGACTACCAAATTTCAAGGTTGCAGAGATGCAAAAGGTATGTGCAGCATGTCAATTTGGAAAATAGCCAAGAGCATCATTTCCGCATGATAAGCATATAAGTGAGAATTTGCTAGAAATAGTACATACAGATGTTTGAGGTCCTGCAAAGACCACATCTCTGGGCAGCCGTAGGTTTTATGTTACATTCATTGATGACCATACACGAAAAGTGTGGGTATATTTCATGAAAGAGAAGAGTGAGGTGTTCACTCACTTCTAGAATTTAAAAGCTATGGTGGAAAAGCAGTCAGGGAAATATATTCAGACATTAAGATCTGATGGAGGAGGTGAATACATGTCAAATGAGTTCAACAATTTTCTAAAGAACCATGGAGTTCGGCGTCAGTTTTCATGTAGGTACACACCACAACAGAATGGTGTTGCTGAATGCAAAAATACACATATTGCAGAAATAGCAAGAGCCTTGATGGCTGAGAAGAATATACCTCATTGTTATTGGGAAGAAGTTGTGCATACAGTTGTATACATCATGAAGAGAACTCCAACTACTGTTGTACATCAAGTTACACATGAAGAGAAGTTCATAGATAAAAAGCCAAACTTATCACATATGAAAGTTTTTGGTTGTATTGCATATGTACATGTTCCAGATGAGTTGAGGATAAAGCTTGATCCGAAAGTAGAAAAATGTGTCTTCATTGGATACTCCCTTGAGCAAAAGGGATATAAATGTTATAACCCACTCACAGGATAGGTGAAGATGCTCAGAGATGTGGTATTTGATGAAATGTCAAGCTTTTATGCAGATACCAAAGATGGGCTTAATCTTGAATCAAATGACAAAGAAAATGTTGAAAAATTGATTGCAGAATCTCAAGTTTTGAGTAGACCGGATGCATCACCAAGCAATAGTTCCAACTCAAATCCATGGAGTGGAAGATTGCGTGGAAATTTCAGTCCAGCAAACTCATCAAATACATCCAAGAAAGGTAAAGAAAAGCTTTTTGTTGGCAGTAAAACATGTGTAGGTTTTGAAGACGTTGATGGAGATTCAAGCGGTTTAGAAAAGAGTCTTGATGAGGAACTTGGATTGCCCTCTGTGAAGACTCTAGGAGTAAAAAAGGCACATGCAGATGATACAAGGAGAAGTGACCCAGGACCAAGAAGATTTGGGAGGATGCAGAATTCAGTGCAACGATTGAGGTATGACAGTTATATAGCTCCTCATTGTGCCTACGTGACCAAGGTAATACAAGATGCTGAACCTTCTTGTTTTGAAGATGCAATCGGAAATGCAGATTGGGGAAAAGCTATGGATGAGGAGATGGCTGCACTTTATGAAAATGATACATGGAAGCTGGTTCTGTTGCCTCAAGGGAAGAAACCCATAGCTTGCAAGTGGGTTTACAAGGTAAAGCACAATGCTAATGGTAGCATAAGTAGGTACAAAGCTCGATTGGTAGCAAAAGCATATGCACAAACATATGGCATTGATTATGAGGAAATGCTCAAACCTGTAGCTAAAATGTCTACTGTCAAAACACGTGTTGCATTAGCTACAACAAAACGATGGACTTTGCATCAGATGGATGTGAAGAATGCCTTCCTACATGGTGAGTTATAGGAAGAAGTATACATGGATCAACCACAAGGATATGAAGATTCAAAGCATCCAAAATATGTTTGCAGGTTGCAAAAGGCTTTGTATGGGTTGAAGCAAGCTCCTCGTGCAAGGCATGCAAGGATTGCTGATTACTTGATCACCATTGGGTTTTCTATGTGTGATGCAGATCATTCACTATATGCAAGGAAGGGTGATGATGGCATCACAATTGTAGATATTTATGTTTATGGCTTAATTGTAGGTGGTGATAATGAAGAAAGCATTAAAGAGGTAAACCAATTGCTTATGTAGGAATTCGACATGAAAGATCTTGGTGTGCTGCTCTATTTCTTGGGCATCAAGTTTATACATACAGAAACTTGTATATGGATGTAGCAAAGGCAATATGCCTTGAATATGCTACAAAAGTATGGTATGGCTGATTGCAAGCCAATTTCTATGCCATTAGATCATAATTTGAAGCTCAATACTACATCAAGTGAAGCATTGGAAAATGCTACTATGTACAGGAAAATTGCAAGAAGCTTGATATATCCCACAATTACAAGGCCTGATCTAAGCTACACTATTAGACTTGAAAGTCAATTCATGCGAGTTCCCAAGAAGCCACATTTGGATGCTTTGAGGTACACTCTACATTATGTGAGTGCTACTTTGGATTATGCATTGTTTTATGATGATGGTGTAGATTTGCAGGTTCACAGATACACGGATGTAGATTGGGCTAGTAGCATTCAAGATAGAAGATCTACTAGTGGTTTTCTATTCTCACTTGGGAGTGCAGCTGTTACATGGAGTAGTAAGAAGCAACCCACTATTGCTTTATCAAGTACAGAGGCTGAGTATAGAGGTGCTGCAATGGCAACATGTGAGACATCACGGCTGGAAATGCTAATTGCAGGTTTAGGTGTGGAGATGCAAAAGCCTATCACCATCTATTGTGATAATCTTAGCAGCATACAGCTAGCACAGAACCCTCTTTTTCATGCTAGAATAAAGCATATCGAGGTACATTATCACTTCATCAGAGAGAAGGTATTGGTAAGTGATATTGAGCTTGTTTATGTGAGAACAAATGAACATGTTATTGATATTTTCACTAAAGCACTTGGAGCAGAGAAGCTGAAGAATTTCAGATGATGCTTGGATTAGAGGATATGACATTGAGCTTGAGGGGGAGTGTTGAGATATCAAGCTCAAAATGTGATGATCCAGTATGACACATATCAGTTTTTCATTTCTCTAACATGTATAGTGGTCATGTCGGTATACTTCGTTGAGCTATACTAGATTTATCTACCAAGAATGATGACACATTTGTTCTTTCCAACTCGCTCATTTGCAGACATTAGATTTTTCCTTATGTACTGATCTTTATATATTGCACTTGTTGTATTCTTGTTTTTAGGTCATTCTTGTACATTCCTTTTATGTAATAGAAGAAGAAGAAGAAGTGTATTCTTCCTTGCCTCAGTATGTGTGTGTGCTCCTCTTTGAGTGTGAGAGTGTGTGTGAGCTCTCTTCCTTATCTCCTTCCTCGTGACATGGTTGCTACTTGACTAGACATTGCTCATGCATTGGGAGTTGTTAGCAGGTTCATGGCTAATCTTGGAAAAACTCATTTGGAGGCATCCAAATCTATCTTGAGATATTTGATAGGGACCAAAGGTAAATGCCTATGTTACAGAAAGGGTCCATTGGAGTTAAAAGGATTCTATGATTTATACATGGTAGGTGGTGTGGACACTCGCAAGTCCACAAGTGGCTATGTATACACCCCTACAAGTGGAGATATTTTGATGCTCTAGAATTCAAAGGATAGTTGCACTATGTACTACAAAGGCCGAATATATTTCAGCCACAGAGGCTTCCAAAGAAGCCATTTGGTTAGCCTGTTTGTGTAGTGATTTTGGGATGCCTGAGAAGGTACCTACTCTTGGATGTGATATCCAGAGTGCCATATGTTTGGCAAAGAATGCAATGTTCCATGCTCACACAAAGCATATTGATGTGAGATACACTTCATCAAAGAGGTGTTAGAGGATGGCTTGGTCACTTTGATCAAGGTCAGTACTTCACAGAGTCATGAAAATGCTCTCAAAAAGTGTCTACCGAAGGCACAACATCAGCTATGCATAGATATGATGGGAGTTAGCTTAAAGGAGCCTCCTTCGTCCTTTACATGGGAGGTTGTTGGGGATAAGGCCCCAATGAATCTCCTTTTTTGTACCTTCCTTGTGAAAGCTCTCTCTGAGAGCTTTCCAAACATTTTTTGTTATATTTTTTGGACCCCAAATTGGGGAGTTATAGGCATTTACATTATTTCAATATTCACACATGCCCAAATGACCTAAATTCACTTATCAATAAGACTTGTTCCCAAATCTCTCATAACTTGAATGGGACTTCTTCAACTTTATCTTCTCTATCTTCTTCTTCAAATTTATATGCAGGTTTCTCTCCTCACTTAGCAAACCACTCTCTTGGCATTTTTAGCAACCGAGCAGACCACCAAATAGCTCTCCATGGCCTCTTTCATCCTGGAGTCTTCACAGAGAGAAATCCAAGTTCCCCATCAATAATATTCTCTAAATCACTGGATGCTCAATCAATATCTTCAAAACCTGGAAACGTTTTATTACCAACAAAAATACTTTCTTTACCTTTCTTGGATACACTTGATAAATTTTCTAGTCTAAAATTTCCATGCAAGTTTCCACTCCATGGTTTGTTAGAACTATTCATGGGTGGCACATCGAGTCCACCCAAAACTTTAGATTCTACTCTTGAATTTTCAGCATTTCCTTTGTCATTTGATTCAACATGAAGTCATTCTTATGCATCAACATAAAAACCTAACATTTCATCAAACACCACAACTCTGCTTACCTTCATCTATTGTGTGAGTGGGATGTGACATTTATATCCCTTTTGCTAAAGAGAGTACCCAACAAAGGTACATTTTTCTACTTTTGGATCAAGCTCTGCCCTCAATGCATCTGGAACATGTACATATGCATTGCGACAAAATACTTTCATGTATGATAAATTTGGCTTTTTACCTATAAACTTCTATTTCAGTATTATTTGATGTATAGTAGCTATTGGAGTTCTATTCAATCAATACACTAGTGTGCAAAGCTTTTTCTCAATATGGGTGAGGCATATTTCTCTCAACCATTAAGGCTGTTGCTATTTCTCCAATATTTCCAATTTTGCATTTAGTAATCCTATTCTGTTGTGGTGTGTACTTGCATGAAAATTCCATTCAAATCCCATGACTCTTTGGAAAATTAAGGAGTTTATATGATATGTATTCACCTCCTCCATTATATCTTAATGTCTCAATATATATATGTGTCTGCTTTTCCACCATAGACTCAAAATTCTAAAAGTGAGCAAATACCTCATCTTTTCTTTCTTGAAGTATACCCATACTTTTCTTGTATGGTCATCAATAAATGTGACATAAAACCTACAAAATTCTATGGATGTGGTCTTTGTAGGAAACATCTGCATGTACTATCTCTACTACATTCTCATTAACATGCTTGTCATGAAAAATGATTCTCTTGATTTTTTACCAAAACAACATGTTTCACATACCTTTTGCATCTCTACAACCTTAAATTTTGGTAATCTTTTGACAAGATTCTTTGGCTGCATCAACTTTAGCCTCCACAAAGTTTCATCTCCAATTTGTTTGTGCCATATCTCTTTGTCCACAATAACACCTGCACCTTTTCCAAACATGGATACATTCATTTCAAGAACTTTCATTCAAGCTAAACATTCTACCCACTTTATTTCCTTTGTTGATCAACCTTCCATTCTTCTTGTACTCTTCTACATATAAACCATCATAATGGAACCTAACTTATAATCCTCAGTCAATAATTTTTCCAACCAAAAATGTTAGATATGCTCAATACTCCACCCCAAATGAAAAAATGATTCATGATGCTCTAAGCTGTAAGGTCCCCATTATGAAAAGAAGCTGTTGTTAGAGCCTGAACATTTGTGGAACCCTAACTTCTAAGTTAGATGAGGTCTATGTGTGACCATTGATGGTTATAGATTATTTTTGTGATATTAGCCATTAGGTTAGGTAGGGCATAAACTTCGGGGCCATTGGGATGCCATTCAAGAAAAAACTAAAGGCCCAGTGGCATTGTGCAGTTTCCCTATAGAAAATTAATGGGGGGAGTGCAAAGGGGGGCTTGCCCCCTTCTGCAAGGTCGAAGGGACCTATCCTTGTGACCCATAGGGCCAAGATGGTAGGACTTCTAGTCATGGAGATATTGTCAAATTATATATTTTGCGGACTACTGTGTATCTCCCTAAATAACTTTACCTATACTAAATACCCTTGTAAAAGCTATATAAACATGGCCCTAAGTTTTACATAACATTGCACACTAATAAGCCCTTCATCTAGTGTCTATCTAGATTGCCATCTAAGATCCACATTGGGAGCCCATGGGTGGAGAACACCATGGTTGTAACTGCATTACACTTAACAATCTAAGAATTTGAGTTCTCTATCTCTCAATCTGCATCTATCTTTCTGTGCATTTTTCTCTCAACTCTGTCTATAGGTCTACTCTACCATGCTCTTATTTTCTTACATGGTATCAAAGTTTAGGAGACTTTGAGTGGTGCAGAAGAAAGAACATGAGGCTTCAACGACAAAAGAGCGAAGATGTCAAGTATTACGATCATCTACGACTAGGAATCAAGGTGGTTCATCAAGAGGAGCAGGTGGAGCACAAACAGGAACAACAATGATGTCGGTCATCCCTACGCTATGGATACGACCACCAACCTTCATGGAAGGTAAACATGATGGTATGAAGTACATCCTATAGAATTTTAAAATATCTTCTATTCTTGATTCATATGAGCTTCTACAGATTGTTCTTGGGACTGCTCATGAGCAAGAAACACCTGATCAAGATAATCCTGATCAAATGATTCCTCCTAATGCTGATCTTCTACATGCTTGGAAATGTAGAAATGGAGATGCACTCCATGCTCTAGTTACAAGTACTATTAATAGTGTTTTGAGTCTCATTTAGCATACTACCAAGGCGTGTGAAGCATGGAACATATTGAGAAATCAATATGAAACTCGTAATCAGACATGGATTCAAAAACTAGAGAATAAGCTAGCAATAGAAATGTTTGTTGATGGGGAGACTACAGAGGTGTTTATCACTCGCATAAAGAATCTACGAGATCAAATGGTAGGAGCACGTGTACAAAAGTCAAGTGAAGAGCTAGCTCATGATGTATTCAAATATGTCTACCTAAGTTTGATGGTTTGGTAACTGTTCTTAATACTCCAATCACACCTCAACCACTAACTTTTGAAGAATTCAGTGCCTTACTCATGGAGGAGGAGCTACGGCTCAAGGCAAGGAATGGTGGCAACAAAGGAGATGCTACATTCACAACAAATGCAAAAGGATTCAAAGTGGACTCTTCAAAAGATGGAGACAAAAAGAAGAATGACAAAAAGAAGTTCAAGGGAGAGTGTTTCCACTACAAGAAGAAAGGACACAGAATCCAAGACTATCACATCAAGAAGGTAGATGAGAATACTGGCTCTTCAAAAGGTGGCAAGGGAAGGAGTCTACCAACACAACAAAAATAGAGCTTGAATTACTTGTTACAATAGAGGAGGTATGCTCCTCGACTGAAGACTCAGGAACGAATGACTCATGCGTGTTGGACAATGGTGCATCTCATCACATGATGAGTAGAAAAGACCCTTACAGTTCCTTACAACCTCTAAAGGAACCCATCACAGTGAAGGTAGGCAACAATGCAAGATGCCTCATAGAGGGCGAAGGTACAATTTCTTTCATTAACTCTAATGGGGATGTCAAAAAGCTTTCAAATGTGTTGTATGTTCCACAAATAAAATGAAATCTACTTTCACTAGCTTCTACAACTGATTAAGTTCATCAAGTATCTTCTAATAAGAAAGGAGCTAAGATTATGGATATTAACAACAACATTGTTGGGACTATCATAAGGAGGAACAAACTATATGAGTTGTGTGCTCTTATAGCCACTACGAGTGTGGGGACAATTAAGCTATGGCATGAGAGATTCAACCACATCGGATACCCTATACTG
This sequence comes from Ceratopteris richardii, assembly GCA_020310875.1. NCBI lineage: Eukaryota > Viridiplantae > Streptophyta > Polypodiopsida > Polypodiales > Pteridaceae > Ceratopteris > Ceratopteris richardii. Next base: position 111,371,726 of record CM035433.1, read on the forward strand.
AACGAGATACATCATAGGGGTATTGTTGCACACCTACCATCGATTTCAGAAATGAAGGAACCATGTGAAGCTTGCATGACGGGAAAGCAACAAAGGAAAGCATTCCCACAAGAAAGCAAGAACAGGGCAAGCTATCCTTTAGAGTTGGAGCATGCTGACTTATGGAAAAAAATGCCTACACAGACCTTGGGTGGATCTTCTTACTTCATGTTAATTGTCGATGACTATAGAAAGAAGATGTGGGTGTACTTTCGTTTGCAATAAGGCTCAAGCTTTTGGTAAGTTTAAAGAATGGCTTCAACTTGTTGAAAATGAAACATGGAAGAAGATGAAGAAATTCAGGAGAGATGGTGGTGGTGAGTTCACATCAACAGAGTTTGAAGATTTCTACACGAGTAAAGGAATCAATCATCAACTTGCAGTGGCACATAGCACTCAATAGAACAGTGTTACAAAACATTAGAATCAAACCACCACGGAGTTGGCAAGGTGCATGTCGAAGGGAAAGGGTTTGCCTAATCAATTTGGGGTAGAGGTTGTCAAAATTGCTATCTACATCTTGATGAAGTGATTCGATGGCGATGCACCACACTACACTCTCCTTCTTGAGAGCTGCACAACGATATCCTCGGATTAGAAAACTGAGCTCCTAGGGCCGCACATGGTACTCGGCACAGAGGCTGTAGAATATGTAGGAAAAACACAGTACACAAGGAGCACGAAGATACAATTCTTAGGTTTTACAAATGCGGTCAAACTTACAGTCTGTAGCAGACCAAGCCACTATATGTTTTATTAAAGAACATATACAAACAAGTGTCTGGTGGCCATTTGGCCTTTCACATGGACACTAATGGTAACAATCTCCCACTAAAGGCCAATATGGCCAAAGTAACTATGGGAGAAAAAATAAAGAATGATAAAGAATACCTCAGTGTAAGTATACAAACTACACCTCCCACCTTATGGGCATGTTACACAGTATACAAGTGACTGTGTAAGATCATGAATCAAGTAACCCCCATCAAGTGACAGTAGTGTCAAAAGCCATCATGCGGTAGGGCTTTAGTGAAAGCATCTGCAACATTATCATGAGTGTGAACCTTCTCAAGAATAATGCACTTAGTGGAAAAGCAATCTCTAATGAAGTGATACCTCACCTCAATGTGCTTGGTCTTTGCATGATAGACCGGATTCTTAGCCAAAGCAATGGCACTCTGACTGTCACTGAGCAAACGAGGTACATGCTAAGATAAACCCATATCACAAGCAAGACGAGAAAGCCACAATGCTTCCTTACATGCCTCACTTGCTGCAACATCCTCTGCTTGTGTGGTGGAAACAGATGTACATTCTTGAAGAGGAGATCTCCAAGAGATAGCCCTCCAGCAAAATGAACAATGTACCCTGACATAGACTTACGATTGTCTACACAACCAACATAGTCAGAATCCATGTAACCAATAATGGATGGTTTCCCTCTGCCTAAGCATAGACACTTGTCCTTAGTGCCACTCAGATATCTCAAAATCCTCTTGAACACTTCCCAATGTTTCTTGCCAAGATTAGACATATATCTACTCACAACTCCCACTACAAATGCAATGTCTAGTCGCGTAGCTACCATAGCATAGGTGAGACTTCCAACAATAGATTGATAGGGAATTTTGGTCATGAATTCATTTTCCTCATCTGATTTGGGGCAATCATCCTTGCTCAATTTCACATATGTGGGTAAAGGTGTACTCAATGCCTTTCCACCCTACATATTGAACCTGTGAAGTACTTTGGATATGTACTCACTTTGAGACAAGTACATGCATCTTTTACTCCTATCATGAGTAATGCGCATGCCAAGAATATGTTTGGCATCCCCCTAATCATTCATTTCAAATGTTTGACTCAACTTCTTTTTGAGAATTGACAAGTCATAAGAGGACTTCCCAAGAATCAACATATCATCGACATAAAGTATCAAGCATATCAAGTTGCCATCTGAGCATCTCTTTGTGAAGAGACAGTGATCCTCATTGCTTCAAGAACATTTTGAGACTTAATAAAAGCATCAAACTTTTGGTACCATTGTCTAGGGGACTGTTTAAGTCCATACAAGCTCTTCTTGAGCTTACAAACTAGACTTTCCTTGCCAGAAACTACATAACCCTCTGGTTGTTCCATATAGATCTCATTTGCAAGATCTCCATGCAAGAAAGCATTTTTCACATCCATTTGGACTAGCTCTAAGTCCTCCATTGCAATGAATCCAGACAACATGTGTAGGGTATTCATCTTGACCATTGGAGAGAAGATTTCCTCGAAATCAATAACATGTTGTTGCTTAAAGCCCTTTGCAACAAGTCATGCTTTATAATTTGGAGAAGCACTATCTGATGTGAATTTCAGCTTATATACCCATTTACATGGTAAAGCTTTCCTGCCATTTGGCAAAGGTACTAAATCCCAAGTACCATTCTTGTGAATAGAATCCAACTCACTCTTCATGGCATGCTCCCACTTGACATGATCCTCTGTCTACATAGCCTCTTTGTAGCAAGAAGGCTCACCGGCATCTGTTAGCGTACCAATATCTAAACCTGGAACATATCTATCAGGTGGATGTGAAACACGTGTAGAGCATCTCAATGGTTGCTGAACAGGAACATGTGCAGACTGATATGATCGGACATTCTCTTGAACCTCCCTATGTGGAACATTTTTATGCATGCTAATTGGAGGACTAGTATCCTCAAACACCACTCTTCTCACTTCAACCTCCTTAATGGGCTGTTTATGCATCTTATACTCATTGAAAATGACATCACTACTTCTGATCACTCATCGTGTTTTAGGATCCCATAAGCGATATCCAAATTGTCATTCTCGACCATATCCAAGAAAAATGCATTTCTTTGACTTATGGTCCAACTTTTGTCTAAGACTCTTGGGTATATGAACATATGCTTCACACCCAAAAACTCAATGATGATCATAATATGGTGGCTTCCCTATCCATAACTCTTGTGCCACTTTCAAACCTTTGGCAGTACTAGGTGAAAGGTTAATCACATGAACTATAGTCAATACTGCTTTTGCCCGAAATCCTTGTGAGAGGTTTGCATGATGCAACATAGAAACTACTCTATCTTGAATAGTTTTATTCATCCTTTCAGCTACACCATTCTGTATTGGGGCATAAGGAGTTGTAAGCTCTCTACGAATTCCTCTAGACTGACAGAAAGGTTGAATTCATGTGATGTATACTCACCCCTATTATGTAAACGTAAAGCTTTAAGCTTAGTTCCTTTTTTAGTCTCAACTGAAGCAAGCCATTGTTTGAAACTAGGGAATACCTCTCCCTTAAATTTGATAGGATATACCCAGAATTTTCTAGTAGCATCATCTATGAAACTGACAAAGTAAAGAGAACCACCTAAGGACCTAGTGGGCATAGGACCACACACATCTATATGAACGAGATCTAAAGGCTGAATTGAAGAGTCAATGTGCATTCCATGCACATTACTAGTTTGCTTTCCCTATTAACAATGCTCACAAAATGAAAAATCAAAGAAAGATAACACACGTAAGTAGCCAGAACGAGAAATATTTTCCATTCCACTACAAGATATATGGCCCAAACGACCATGCCAAATACAAGCCATAGATTGTTCAGTAACAGCTAACAAGTGTTCTTTCTGTGATACAAATAAAGGATAAAGTGATCCAACTTTGCTTCCTTTGCAATAACCATATTGCCCTATGATATACGAAAGGACTTAGCATAGAAGACCACCTTGTAACCAAGGTAATCAAGTTGACCAACTGACATGAAATTGCGTGATAACAGAGGTACATGGTTGTTGTTGTAGTATGCCCTTGGGGAGCCTAGACCCACACCACCTTGCATGGAAGCAAGAAGGAAGGCTCAAGAAAGACTCTCCTTTGATCCACCCCAACCTCCATCATGTTCAAGCCATTGGCCATCAGCCGGCAGCTATGCCACATGCTTGAAAACATGGAGAGATGGGAGTCAAGGATCCTAGTCACATATGTAAAATACAAGAAAGTTGCAACACTCTACTTACACACCTGGGAAATGCTAGCATGCACACACACCTCACTCTCTCACACTCGAAGACTAAATACATATATGCACAAAGCCTTAAGAGAAAAGAGAGTTCTTCCATTCAAAGGATATATACATGAGACCACGTCAAACCAACAGCTCCCCCTCCCCAAGAAATGAGCCTCTATTTATAGGCTAAGCACATTCTCCCATGTGCTCTTTTTGACTAGCAAAAAAAGAGCACATTCCTCACTAACATATCTCAAAAACATCTTTTCAAATATTCTCTAACAACCAAATCTCAAAAGGAAAGGGAATACGTGTGTGGGGATTTTTCTAGACTTCTACAAAAAGGATGGGTATTTACATGCTTCCAAAAGCCTTACTTTAGGAGAAATATTAAAAAGTGTCTAAGAGGGAGTTTTCATGTGAAACTCTAAGTAGATATGAAAAGAGGGTTCCTATGCACAATTGTGTTGGTGCAGACCAATCATCAATTGAAGGCTTGGAAGATCAAATGATGAAGGAAGAATCAATTCCTAAAGAGTGGAAGAAGATCACATTCAGAGGACAAGAGAAGTGTACACATATGTACATTAGCATAGTCATAGATGACTTAGATCATTTTGTTCAGTAAGAATTATGTACAAATTATCTATAAATACCTTGAGAAAAGTCGGGGCATGTATGAGAGCATATGTGATAATAGTCAGAAGTCAAGAATGAGGGAGATAGAAGTCATGAGATAGAGGAAAGTGAATTTGAGTTAGCTCTCATCACTCAGTTGTACTTCTTCTGAGTAAATGAAAAGTTTTGCGCCCGATGTTTCTGCGTGTTCTCCTTCTACAGTGGATCAATTGTGAAATGCTTTTGTACAAGTCTAAGTTGAGAGTTGCTTGACCTCTGTGCAAAGTTTTAGTTTCCAATTGTAATCAGGCTGAGTGAATTAAGTGTAGGAACATTCATATGTGAAGTATGTTCACTGGTTCCTAAAACAGGCGCATATTTCGAAGTCAATGTTTTAGTCATTTCCCCTAGCACAGTTTAAAGTTTTGCATGAGTGAGGGCTTAATCTTTAAGTTGGAAGATAAGCTACTTATGTCTAGAAGCATTTTGTAAAACGGGTTCTATTCAAGGAGAACCAAGTCTTAAAAGTTACAGGTGTAAAGTCGACTGTTCTGGATGACAGTTTCTGACATAGGTAACTTGAGAAGTTGATTTCTCAAGTTATACTTAATCTTTTGAAGAGATTCAACTTGGAGTAGATGCGCAATCTCTAGGAGATACTTCGTACAAAGTTTCATCAAAAACTTTACACGTTTGATAGGCCAATGTGAAGATACAGTGCAGCAGACTTTTCTGTGTTTCATCTTCTTCACAGATTTGTTAACTTTTTGATAATTAGCAAATGATCCTCTAAATTAGTGAAGTGTTTGACTTACTTTTGGTATAGAGGTGCTCTAATCACAAAAGTAAGTTGTTCTTTTGGAGATTAACATTCTCCATCAGTGGTATCAGAGCAGGAGACATCAATTTGAAGAAAGGAGGATCCCGACTGCTGCAGATTCAAGAAATTCAACACTTGAAGGACTAAGAAGTGAAAGCTTGGAGTTAAAGCTTGAGGAGAAGACTATTTGACATCAAGAAAGGCAAAAGGAGTTCAATTCGAAGTAAAGGTACATATATTGTTTGTAAAGCTTGAAGATTTCAACACACAGGTGGACACAAGATGGGAGAAAGTTTGCAGATTGATAAGCTAGATAGGGAGAACTATCCAGCATGGTCCATGAGGATGGAAGCACACCTCATGAGCAAAGATCTTATATCATTTATTACAGGAGATGAAGAAAAACCAGAGTTTGCAGATCCAAGTATTCCTACTAGGGAAGAACTTGCAATGTTGAAGACTTGGATGAGAAAGGATGCTCAAGCAAGGAGTATCATCTATATGGCTGTAAATGATTATCTTTTACCTCACATCAAAGGTTTGGAAAGTGCTACAGATGTTTGGAATGCCTTGGAAGAGCATTTCCAAAATACAACTAAGTCAAGGAAGTCCTCACTATGGGCTGAGTTCACAACCTTCAAGAAGAAGAGCTCACAATCAATTTCAGATTATGTGGCAAGGATGAAAGATATTGCAGATAGCTTGGGAGCAGTGGATGAAGATATTGAAGAGGAAAAGTTGGTAAGACAAATACTTACAGGTCTAAGAGGTGATGAGAAGTGGAAGTCTTTTATATTATCCATAGAGTTGTCACTTGATCACTTTACTCCTGACCTTAATCAATTGCTAGGACACATGCTAACCTTTGAGCAGGATCTTAAAGGAGACAATGATAGAAGTACAAGTCAAGCTATGTACTCCAAAGACAAGAAAAAGAATGGCAAAGGAAAGCAATCAAATGATGATGAAGGGAATTCAAATCAAGCCAACTTCACAAAAGGGAAGACAAATTTCAGAGGTAAAGGAAGAGGAGGTAAGAACAAAGATAATGCTAAAGCTTGTTGGATTTGTGGCAGAACAAATCATTTGGCAAATGATTGTTGGTATAACAATCAAAGTGGAGGATACAACAATCAGAATTATAGTCAAAGAGGTAGAGGAGGCAGAAATCAAAGAGGCAATTTCAGAGGAAGAGGTGGTAGGACATCATATGGTAGAGGAGGTGGAAGAAACTTCCAATCACAGTCCTACAACAACAATTATTACAATTATGCATCAGATCAGAAGGATGACATGACTCTTATCTTGAATGCAACTCATGAATCAATGGGAGAAGATCAAAGAGTGTTTTATATTGACTCAGGGTGCAGCAACCATCTGAGTGGGAATCTATCTTTGATGACTGATATGGAAGCTAGGGTGAATGGACATACAGTCCAAACAGGTGACAATACCAAACATAAAGTGGAGAGCATTGGATCAGTGAAGACAAAGAGTGGAAGTACACTTCTGAGCAAGGTACTTTATGTTCCTACTATTCCTAAAAATCTGATAAGTGTAGGGCAAATTGTGGAGAAAGGATATGAGGTAAGATTCACAAATGATGGTGTTTATGTACAAGATCCAAATCAGGGATATAGAAACATAATTGCAGGTAAAAAGGAAGGAAGATTGTTCACTCTCAAAGTCCAAGGTAATGTGGGACATGCACTATTTACCTATGGAGGTCAAAAGGTGTCTGAATTAGACCTATGGCATAAGAGGCTAGGTCATTTCAATGAGAGAGCTATAAAGGAGATGTCAAAGAATCAGGTGGTGCTTGGATTGCCAAACATTGAAGGGCAACATATGGTGTACAAGTGTGAAGCTTGTCAATTAGGTAAAGCACATAAGAGTTCTTATAACAAATCAGGGTACAAGTATTCAAATATGCTTGAATTGGTTCATACAGATGTATGAGGTCCCTCAAGGGACTATAGCATAAATGGATCCAGATATTATGTGTTGTTTGTTGATGATGCAACCAGGTGGATTACTTTGTATGTAATCAAGGATAAATCAGAAGTTTTCAAGACATTCAAACATTTTCATGTCTATGCAGAAAGGATCACAGGACAAAAGCTAAAGAGGTTAAGATCAGATGGAGGGGGAGAGTATTTCTCAAAAGAGTTTGATGATTATTTGTGGAATGCAGGTATCAAAAGAGAAGTGACTTGCAGGTACTCCCCTCAACAAAATGGAGTAGCAGAAAGGAGGAATAGGACTCTTGTAGAGTTTGCAAGAGCCATGATGAAGGAAAAGAATTGTCCAAATTACTTATGGGCAGAAGCCATTAACACTGCAACATACCTTGTGAATAGGTTGCCTTGCAAAGCTTTGGATGGAGGAACCCCTTATGAAGCATGGTGGGGTAAGAAGCCTAGTCTTGATCATTGTAAAGTATTTGGATGTATTGCATATGCTTATGTTCCTTCACAATTAAGACATAAGCTAGAACCAAAGGCAGAGAAGTATGTGTTTATTGGATATGATGATAGACAGATGGGTTACAGGTTGTGGAGTCCATCCACAAAGCAATTTCTTGTTACTAAAGATGTAACATTTGATGAGCAAAACATGTGGTATACAGGATCACCAAATGAGTATACAGGTGTTGAAGAAATTCAAAGGAAAGGAAAGGCAAAGGTAAAAGTTTGTGAAGAAATTGTGATGAAGTTGACTCTAGATGTAGAGTGCAGGATCATGTAGAAGAAGGGCCAAGATTTGATCCAGAATCAAATGAGGCTGAAACTTCAAGAAGTGCAGAAATCAAAAGATCTACAAGAGAGAGGAAAGAGCTTATAAGGTATAGTTATGATACATCTTTCCTAACAACAAAAGATTATGCCTACATTGTGAAAACAGAAGAAGATCCAACCACTTATGAAGAAGCCAAAGGTAAACAGAATTGGGAGAAGGCAATGCAAGAAGAGTATGATGCTCTACTTGAAAATGAAACTTGGGAACTAGTACCAAGACCAAAGAATCAGAAGGTCATTGGATGCAAGTGGGTATATAAAACAAAGAGGTTTGCAGATGGTAAGGTGTCTAGATATAAGGCTAGACTTGTGGTCAAAGGTTATGCCCAAACTTATGGGGTAGATTATGATGAAACCTTTAGTCCTGTTGCTAAGATGTCTACAATTAGGACATTGATTGCTATTGCTGCTTGCAAGGGATGGAAATTATCACAATTGGATGTGAAGAATGCATTTCTTAATGGTTACATTGCAGATGAAGTATATATGGAGCAACCAGAAGGCTTCATGGAATCAATTGGATCAGATTATGTGTGTAAGCTCAAGAGAGCTTTATATGGGTTGAAGCAAGCCCCAAGAGCTTGGAATTACAGATTGGTCAAGTTCTTGAATGAATGTGGTTTTCAAGCATCAAAGGCAGATAGTAGCTTGCTAGTGAAGGCAAGTGAAAATGGATACATTTACATATGCATTTATGTTGATGATATTATTGTTACAGGAATAGATGCTCAAGGAATCAATGAACTCAAGAAGCAAATAGAGAAGGAGTTTAAGATAAGTGACTTGGGAAACTTATCTTATTTTCTAGGAATGCAGATTGTGTATACTCAACATGGAGTATATATTTCACAAGAGAGATACTTGAAGAATCTTCTAGTCAAGTTTAACATGGAAGATTGCAGGACCTCAACTACACCATTGGAGGTAAATCATAAATTAAGCAGGTATGGAGGTGAAGAGTTCAATGACATGAAGAAATATCAGAGTTTGGTAGGTAGTCTAATTTATGCTACCTTGACAAGGCCAGATCTATCATATGCAGTAGGTGTGTTGTCACAATTCATGCATTGTCCAAAGAAGACTCATTGGATTGCAGCCCAAAGGGTACTCAGATATATCAAAGGAACCCTAAGTGAAGGTTTGTATTATGGTTTCACTTCTGACACAAGAATCAAAGTGTTTAGTGATGCAGATTGGGCAGGTGACTCAGATGATAGAAGGTCTACTCATGGATATCTATGTTATGTTGGAGACAAGTTAGTGTCTTGGTGTTCAAAGAAGCAACACACAGTTGCTTTATCATCCACAGAAGCTGAGTATAAGGGAATGGTAGAAGCTGCAAAAGAAGTGATATGGTTGAAGACCTTGATGAAGAGTTTTGAGTTTGATCATAGTACTCCAATAATTTTTGGAGACAATATGAGTTCTTTGTATTTGGCAGCTAACCCTGTTTTTCATGCCAGGACTAAGCATATAGAGATTCAGTATCATTTCTTGAGGGAAAAGGTACTTGATAAAGAGATTGAAGTGATATACACTCCAACAAAAGAACAAGTGGCAGATATGATGACAAAGAGTCTGGATGGACCTAAGTTACAAAGGTTCAAAGATATGGCAAGTATAAAGAAGACAGAGAAAACCTCAATTAATGATTGAGGGGGAGCTGTTGGTGCAGACCAATCATCAATTGAAGGCTTGGAAGATCAAATGATGAAGGAAGAATCAATTCCTAAAGAGTGGAAGAAGATCACATTCAGAGGACAAGAGAAGTGTACACATATGTACATTAGCATAGTCATAGATGACTTAGATCATTTTGTTCAGTAAGAATTATGTACAAATTATCTATAAATACCTTGAGAAAAGTCGGGGCATGTATGAGAGCATATGTGATAATAGTCAAAAGTCAAGAATGAGGGAGATAGAAGTCATGAGATAGAGGAAAGTGAATTTGAGTTAGCTCTCATCACTCAGTTGTACTTCTTCTGAGTAAATGAAAAGTTTTGCGCCCGATGTTTCTGCGTGTTCTCCTTCTACAGTGGATCAATTGTGAAATGCTTTTGTACAAGTCTAAGTTGAGAGTTGCTTGACCTCTGTGCAAAGTTTTAGTTTCCAATTGTAATCAGGCTGAGTGAATTAAGTGTAGGAACATTCATATGTGAAGTATGTTCACTGGTTCCTAAAACAGGCGCATATTTCGAAGTCAATGTTTTAGTCATTTCTCCTAGCACAGTTTAAAGTTTTGCATGAGTGAGGGCTTAATCTTTAAGTTGGAAGATAAGCTACTTATGTCTAGAAGCATTTTGTAAAACGGGTTCTATTCAAGGAGAACCAAGTCTTAAAAGTTACAGGTGTAAAGTCGACTGTTCTGGATGACAGTTTCTGACATAGGTAACTTGAGAAGTTGATTTCTCAAGTTATACTTAATCTTTTGAAGAGATTCAACTTGGAGTAGATGCGCAATCTCTAGAAGATACTTCGTACAAAGTTTCATCAAAAACTTTACACGTTTGATAGGCCAATGTGAAGATACAGTGCAGCAGACTTTTCTGTGTTTCATCTTCTTCACAGATTTGTTAACTTTTTTATAATTAGCAAATGATCCTCTAAATTAGTGAAGTGTTTGACTTACTTTTGGTATAGAGGTGCTCTAATCACAAAAGTAAGTTGTTCTTTTGGAGATTAACATTCTCCATCAAATTGAAGATGTGTGCATACCCAATACTCAACACTCTCCTCCCCCTAGACTTTGTCGTCCTCGACAAAGCTAAGATAAGAGGGGCATACATTGCATAATTGGTATAGGTTTGAGTCTTTAGATCTTCAAATGAGCAGCTATTGAAGTGGTCAAGTCGTCCAGTCTTTAGAGCTTCAAGTCTTCAAGGCTGAGCGACACAATCCCCTTGGGGGGCAGTCAGCCCAACCATGTAAACAACATCCTTGGTTGCCAAATATGCAGCTATTCCTGCTGAGCAAGTCCTGAAAGTTGCAATCCAAAACAATTGAAAGTATGCAAGAGCAAGCAAGGACCCGACTACCATAAGAAGATGAGGTATCTTGGAAATCATTCTATGCTAGATATAATCCAAAGCATGTTGGGAGTAGCAACCCCACATGAGAGCGATCCCTATATGAACATGTTCCATATATCACACTATAGTCAAGACTGCAACATTAATTGGATCATCTAGGCTGAAACAATCCTGTGGAATCCTGTCAATTATTGGACTGGAGAATGAGATACTAGATATTGTCAGATTGTAGTACACAGAAGATGTCAAAACACATAAAGTCATTTACAAATGTCCCCTTTTATGATGACAGGGAAAGTGGGCAACATCCTCAGGAGCTGCATATCCCTGTTATGGCCATAGAATCCATGTAGAAATTGGATGGGTAAGCAACTGAACAGTAGACCTAGGGTCCAATCCTAGCATAGAAAGCAATCCCCTGCAAAGGGAAATTCACCGAAAAAATTGTTGACCAACAGAACACAACTTCAAGCTTCTCAGTACCTCAGGCACACATAGGAAAAATTAGAGCCAATCTCAAGAAGACACATCCATGGGCAATCAAGGTTTCCAGTTGTATCCAGCCAAGACCACTTGTCATTGTAGTAATATCTGTAAAAATCTGCTTTGGGCAGTGGATCACTGAAGTATTCTGTAAAACTTGCTCTAGCCCAAACGTGCTTTAAGTCTTCTATATTCTAGAGCGCTTCAAATTCTCTAGAGAAGAACTGATACTTTCCCCACTTACTGTTGTCAAAAGTCAAATTGGCATCAAAAATGAAATCTGCATTTGCCGAAGGTCATGCTAAACCTTGGAACCAATGGGAATTACGATGAACTTTTTCGGTATATCCCCTTGGAGGGTCATCGATCGGCATAGGTCTTGGGAATCCTTGAAATTAGGGCGGTTGTTCAGTAGGATATGATTCAGCTAGTAAGTCGTCAAAATTTACCACAGGTACACTGGGGCCAGCTTCAAATGGTCCTTCAGTCTGCATGATGAGTGATGCGAGTGTGGAGAAGATCTGCTACAAAAGATTAGCACATTAGCATGGAAATTAATCATGATCCCATTAAAGTGAGACTGCAATCCCTTTCCATAAGCGATGTGTAATCGGTGTAGCCAAATGTTGTGATGTGGTTTATGGAATGATTGTTGCAAAACTAATGTAGGTCTCTAGACACCTACATGCTTCAGATAGTGCATACATTGCTTGATGAGATTGTTATTATAAGTGATGTTGGGTTACGGTATGTGAATTTGTACAAATTTCAATTGTGGATGAGTTATTACAAGGGTAGTGTTTATTCGGGATGGCAGTAATGTTAGACAAGGGGTTTTGAGGAGACATTTGGATACGTTTTGGTATCCATTTCCTAAGAGTTACTGAGCGGGTGATATGTTTCTGCTGAGGAACAAAAGGTGATATTGGATGTGGTGGTATTGAGGGGTGAAAAGATTGCTGAGGGTTATATATTATGTGGCTTGAGGGTTGAGCTATGATACACTATTTGGGTACCCAAATCTGCATGGGTGTGGGTCGATTCATGAGGTACTTCTTGGCGATCCAAATCTGTCGAATGTTCATCGAGGTCGAAGAAGGTTGAGGAGACTTTGGATACTACCTCTACTTCTACCTTAACTTCTTGTCATTGTCTGCGTTGTTGAAATCTGTCAGTGCTTTCTATCCTTTCGGCACCCATAATTGTCTCGTGCCGCTTGTTTTGTGATGCTGATGTTGCTTTCCTCTTTGTGTCTTCTGATATGTTCATCGGTCTAGGTTCCTCCGTTGTGGTTGAATCCTTTGTTGGGTCGGATGGACACTCTGCTTTGGAAAAGAAGGGAGGTCCAACACTTGCAACATGTGCCCATTAGGAAGTGCTTCGTTTTGTATCAAAAATCTAGGCCAGTCCGTAGTAAGTGTGGAATGATGGGCACCACAGGGTGTTGTGCCCATGTAGCTACTGATGCAGTCCACCTGACCGTTGTTGAAACCCACCTCACCCATCTGTTGGGTGATGACCCCTTCTAGCTTGCAGGAAGACCAAGGGAAAATCTCCTAGCGTTCTTCTGAATGGCAATTGTCCATCGCCAAGCCCGAGTGGGTTGGGGTAGACGTCGCGTGACTTATCTGGCCAAAGATCTTCCGGTCCTTCTTCACATGTGTTTCATATGGTCTAGGGTTACTTACCTGAGGTGGAGTGTTGTTAGGGAAGTCAAGCGTTATCACTCACCACTGATTTAAGGTTCCAATCTGCAAGGAGCCTTGTCTAAGGTTTAGGTCCACTGAGTGATCATATAGCCAATCTTGGCCATGGATTAGGGGTTCTATCAGGTCCTCGTCGTGGCACATTAGTAGTTTTGCTGTCATGGTCACCTCATGTATGAGGATAGGAAGGTCCACCTCACCCATGCAAGGGGTTTCCATGCGTCCTAGCCCTATGAGGTATGCCTCAATTGGCCGCATTTCTATTCCTGAGTCCTTATGGTGGGACCATCTAATCGCACTAGTCGCAACACCTGAATCAATTAAAGCCCTGAGCTCCTGGCAAAGGTTACCGTGCTCTAGCTTGACTGTAATGAATGGTCTCCTATCCACTATGCTAGGATAAGTGGTTGACTTTACTTGACACATGGCCATGGGATATCTGGGTGTTGTTTCCAGATGGTCATAATGTTCTCTCCCTAGTCCTTGTCTTCTTAACTTCATGCGCTTAATGCGTTCTATAGCTTCTGCCTGAGCTTCAGCGTGTATTCTATTTTCTTCTTCCTTACGCTTCTTTGCCAACGTGAGTCGTCTAAGCATATCCTTAGTAAGAGGTTCTTGATATAACTTGACTCTACAACCACTAATATAATTAGGCATTATGTCTCCTTCTAAGGTGGCTAATTGTACTACTCCACTTGTCGACAGTCTGTTAATGATCATAGCTCCATAACCTCGCTTTTCTAATTTCCGTGCATGTTGTTTCAGCGTATATACTAGGACTAAATCTCCTTCTTTTAAGCCTTTATCTTTCACATGTGCATCGAAATAGGCTTTCTGTCGTTTCTTCGCTGCATATATTCCTGCTGTTGCTTTTAGCCTGGTTTCTCCTAATCATTCCAAGTCCATTATCCTTGATGATAATTCATGGCCAGTCCACTGATGTTCTTGTGCAATGTTAAGGGTCGGTATCAAGAAGTCCAAAGGAAGCACAACATTCTGACCAAAAACCATTTGAAAGGGAGTTGCATTGAGTACGGTCTTGTAGGCCACTCAATATGCCCAAACAGGGTGGTGTAACTATTTGTTCCAATCTGAACGTTTTTTGTTCACGAGTTTTGTCAATATGTTACAAAGGATCTTGTTAGTGCTTTCTACTTGACCATTGGCCTAAGGATGATATGGTGCGGATTTCTTGTAAATCACCATAAAATCCTGTAACAAATATTCAATGACTTGGTTTATAAAATGAGTTCCTCGATCGCTCACTAACTCTATAGGCAGTCCATATCTTGTAAAGACATTTTCAAATAAGAATTTTGCAGTCATGTGTGCATCATTCTTTTTCATGGCCTTGGCCTCTACCCATTTGGTAAGATAATCTATCGCAACAACAATGTATTCTGCATGTGTACCTTTTACAGGGGGGTTAATGGGTCCTACAAAGTCTATACCCCACTTAGAAAATGCTCGTCCTCCCATAATGGGTTTCAATGGCATTTCATCTCTGCGAGTAGGAAATTGAGTTCTTTGGCACACATCACATCTCTTAACATAGGTATGTGCATCCATGAAGAGTGGGCCACCATAATCCTGCAAAGAGGATGGCTTTGATTATCCTATCGAGGCCAAAATGACCTCCTGCCACACATTGGTGTGCAGTCTCTAGTACACGCAAATAATCACTTTCATGAACACATTGTCTTAGGTATCCGTCTCGTCCTCGTTTGTATAGATTGTCGTCAGTAAGTGAGTAGTCTTGAGCTTCCTGCTCTAGACTTCGTTGTTGCACTAAAGTCATTCCTTGAGGGAATGTGTTTGTCCTCAAGTATGTCACTAAAGGTTCACTCCATTCTGGTGTGAGAGACTCATGATATAACGTAGCATGTTCTACTGGTGGTCTTTCACAACAAATAGGGCATTCTCTACACAACTTGTAGACATTTGCTTCCATCGAAGGCCAATATACTCCTAGTCTATGTAGAGTCTGCAACGTACGATGTTTGGAATGATGTTGCTTTATGCACCTACATGTGCTAATTGCAACCAATTCACATGTTCTGATTCGTCTACACAACAAGCAAGAATCTTTTGATTATCCTATTTATATATACTTCTTGCTATTATTTGATATCTTTGAGACTTGGTGATCTCTCCTTCCTTGATCCTTATCCTAGGATTCTTGGGTCCATACGTGAGAATAGGGATTATAGGCTTTGCCCATTCTGGTACTATCTCAAGGTTAAACAAGTATGCATCGGGTAATTCATCCGCTATTCCTTGAGGAGCTTCTCTTGTGGTTAATCTTGAGAGGTGATCAGCTTTGAGATGTGTCTTTCCTTTCCTGACTACTACCTCAAAGTCATACTCCATGAGCAATAGAAACCAACGTATCAGTCATCCTGTGTTACAAGGCTTATTGACTAAGTACAATAACGCTTGATGATCCGTAAAGAATTTGAACTTATTTGCCAATAGATAATGCCTGAATTTCTTTACTGCGTAGATCATTCCTAATCCTTCTCGTTCCGTAGTGGTGTAGCTTTTTTTGCTGCATTCAACTGTCTGCTCGCATATGCTATGGGGAGATCTACGTTTCCTTCATTCATGGGTTGTGCCAACACACATCCTATGGCATAGTTGGATGCATCCACATGTACACGAAATGGCTTACTCCAATCTGGGGTGGTTCATATAGGTGCCGAGCACAAACGTCGTTTAAGTTCATGGAATGAATTTTCACACTCATCTATCCATTCAAACTTGGTTAAAAGAGAGTACAAAGGCTTGGCTATGATTGCATACATGTGTATGAATCATTTGTAATAACCACAATGACCCATAAATGCCTGTACCTCTTTTATGTTATTTGTTCTAGGTAGGTCTGCAATTACTTTCACTTTTCCTTCATCCGTAGAGATTTTGTTCTTTGACACAATGTGTCCTAGAATTTTGCCTTGTCTAACCATAAAAACGCATTTTTCTGGGTTTACACAAACTTGATATTCTCGACATTTGTCAAATACTTGCCTTAGTTCTGGGATATGAGTCTGCCTCATATTCGAATGTGCACATATGTCATTGACATAAACTTCCAAATTCTTGCGTAAGAATTCCTTAAAAACATGACACATGAGTCGTTGGAAAGTGGCGGGTGCATTTGTTAAGACAAATGGCATTACACGAAATGCAAAAATGCCCCATTCTGTGGCAAAAGCCGTCTTGTGTTGATCTTCTAGAGCAATGGCTACTTGATTATAGCCTGAGAAACGATCAAGCAAGCTATAAACTTCCTTGCCCGCAACTCTTTCCAATAAATGTTCTATGATAGGAAGAGGGTAACTGTCTCTAATTGTGGTGGCATTAACTTTCTTAAGGTTAATACACACACGCAATTTTCCATTCTTCTTGGGCACTACCACAATGGGGGATACCCATTCAGTATGCTCAATTTCATGAATGAATCTTGCTTCTGTCAAATAATCTATTTCTTCTTTAATCTTTGCAGCATAGTTATCATTGTACATGTACGGTTTTTGTTTCGTAGGTTTAGCGTCTGGAGTCATAGGGATTCTATGGGAGTATATATCTAGCTCTACTCCTTTCAGGTCTTTGTAACTCCAAGTGAACACATCTCTATTCACCCAATAGGGCAATTAACTCTTCTTCTTCTTCATTCGTCAAAGCATGCCCAATGTATGTACATTTTTCTTCTTCTCCTTCTGTGGTGACTATGATTTTTTTGGTTTTCTCTCGATTATCATATACTTCTCCATCATCGGCTTTTCTTTTAGGCATTCGTACCATTAATCTTCTATCTTCTATTTCATATTTCTTGAAGTTCTCTGGAACCTCAAACAAAGAGTCTTCTTCCTCTGACATGGTTTCGTTCTTCTTTCTTTTCTTACCTTCACTTTTGGCAGTCACTTGTGCGGTTAACCTCACATCATTCATAATTTCTTCGTGTCTCTGAGGGTGAGCTTCTACTTCGTAGAAATATTCCTCATCAGATGCAAACGGAGGGTCCATAATAATTGACTCTAGATCGAAGTCACTTGCATCCTCGAATGCATCAGTGCTAGGTTCACATTCTTCTATAATTGAACCACACATGATTGGCTCTATTGTGAAGACTGAGATGTCATAGCCATTTGCATCACAGTGGGGTGTCCATTGTTCTTCATTGATGGCTACATCCATTGTTGCTAAAATTTCTGCCCAACCATGAGGCTCAAATTCCTCGTCAGGAAATACTATAGGTGCATAAGCTGGGTCTTGAAGGGTTCCTGGATGTTGTTCTAAACCTAAGGTTCTTTCTTCTAACTGTTCTTCCTCTTGTTTGGCTACTTTACACATCCATAGATGAGTATCCTCATGCAACCATGATGGTTCTGATTCCAATGAGTGTACTGATTCTGTTTCTCTTATGGATGGTATTCCATTATATTGGGGGTACATATCGATGCGAATAGTCTTTAAGATTGACTTTAGTAGTCACTCCTAAATGTTGCAAGTACAAAGAATTAGTTCCCCAATCTTGTACGATTTGCAACTGATGCATGAATGGTCGTCCTAAAATATCTCATAAGCATGATTTTCCCAAAATCACAAATGGCAAAAGTATGCTCAAATTCCACACTACAAGTGGTGAGAGATATGCGTTTGAGTAAGCCTAATGGTTTCTCTATATGTCCGTCAGCCATTTGTAGCTTCATCTTTGTGGGTCTTAATGTTGGCTTACCCCAACGTTTCCATAAAGCGGTGGTAGCGATGGCTACTCCGGCTCCTAAATCTAAGATGGCTTTGGTGGTGTAGCCCTGATGGGTTATTGGAAGATAAGTGTTACCTTCCTCTCCCTCGCTTATGTCTCCAATTCTTTCCATGGGTATCTCTGGTACCTTCTTGTGTGATCCTATTTGTAAGGGAGCAATAGCAAGCTCAGAAGATTGATTTGCTACATGCTTCCACAATTTTGGTTTAACCTTCAACAATTCCTCTAGAGTGAGGTGACATTGTACTTTAGTGTTCTTGATTGCTTCCCTGTTTCTAGGGATTATTGATTCTTCATTCCTCACTAATATCGTGGGTGCTCTAATGCTAATAGACTTGGCTTCTCAAGGTCCTGTGAACTGAGGTAATTCTTGCAAAGAATTGGATTCAAAACCTGTGTGTTCACTCAGTTGCTCTTCTTCTACATCATCATAGATAGAGGGGATATCTTGGGGAAATTGCTCTTGCAAGTCATCTATTTCTTGAATAGGAGGATGGGTCCTTGTTCTTTTCTCCACTTCTCTTCTTGGATTTACTTATGTATGGAAGACAGGTTGTCTTCAACCTCTATATCTGGTACTTGAGATAGGGATGGTGTATTCTTTTCTTGTGTCTCTGAGACAACAGGGTTCCTATGTTGATTCTTTTTCTCCTTATTATCGATCAAGTATTCTAGCCTCTCCAATAGTCCTTGAAAGTGTAATTCCGGTTTTGCCATGTTATTCCAATTAAGATAACGAGAGGCTTCGAACATAGTTTGTACTAGTTCTACCATCTTCATACAAAGTTTGGTTCTCTCAATTTCTAAATTTGCTCGAGGATAGTTCTTACTCATTTCAGCTATTTGGGGTCCTTCTTTTAATCTAGCCTGATATGCACGAAACATCATGTCTAGGTTTTCTAGTATGGATTCCGCTAAAACTTATCCTAATTTTTGAGCTAGGTTCTCTTGATTCAATTCTTGAGAAGTCAATTCTAGGATTTTAGCTCTAGATTCCTTTAGACTTCCTTCCAACTCAATTATCTTTTTACTCCACTTTCTCTTAATTCTTTCTCTAGAATCTTTCCACGATTTTGTCTTTTACTGCTGCATTCTCCAAGTTTGCTCGTTCCGGCTATTTTCTCAGGATTAAGCTGTTGATTCTGTAAGAGAACCTGGGCTCTTGTTATCGCTTAGATAGGCACATATGTAGGGTTGGATCCATCTATGTTATGTACAATACCTATCACATTGATCGGTGTCACTTTTGAAGCATTAGCAGGGTTCTTGGGACAATCTTTTATGACATGCTCTTTACCACACTCGACACAAAAGCCTTGTATGTTATAGTATGGTGACTATCTTGCTATTGGAGGATGTGGACAATCCTTTATGAAATGATCTGCTTGGCACCTAAAGCATGGTCCTCTAGGGCCTTGTGGTCTTTGTTGTCTTAGCTGGGGCCATGGATTAGGGTTTGTGTACATCACATTAGCGTAATCGGGCTCCCAATTGGGTTCCAATGTTGGACTATCGTATTGATATGTTTCCACTCGTGACTCTATGTAATATGCGGGTGGACTATCTACATGAGTAGAGTCAAGACTGTTAGAATTCGGGTCACTTTCTATGATCAGGGGTGAAGAAGGCACTAAAGCCCTATTGAGATTCTCTTCTGTAGTAGCATATTTGATTGAGATGACTTAGCTGGTGGGGGTGGGTGCTGAGCTAAAACAGGTGGTGGTCTCTATTGAACCTGATAAGGATAGTTCTGAGGAGGCCTATAGTAATGGGGCTGAGCATTGTATTGACCTTGATACCTACCTGGTTGTGGGTATGCTTGCGGGTAGTTTTGTCTTACTGCTTGTTTGTTATATGGGTAGTCCTGAGCCGTGTGATTCGTGTATCATCTCTCAATTGTACAATATTGGCCACTAGGGTTGGCTTGTGGTTGTGTTGCATTGGGACACACATTTGCCATGTGATCACCACCATAGGTGTAACAACGCTTGTTTGTTGTTAACCTAGGCATCTGTTTACTAGAAACTCCTTGTTTCTTAGCCACTTTTTCTGCTAGGTCTTCTATCGAGCTAGACAATTTTGAGGATGCTAGAGATGAACAACCTGAGTCCTTATAGACCTTTGAGAGTTCCAACTCATCTCCAAGGTTGTCCTCAATGTCTATACAAATTCTTACACATTGCTCTAATGTTTTGGGTTCCTTCAAGTACACATAGGAGCATAGTTTAGAGCTCAAGAGGCCGTCTAAAAACAACGACACTTGCTTGGCCTGTGAGGGTAACTCTTGTATCGGGCATCTCTCCACATATTGTTTAAACCTCCCTCCAGCCAATCTGACTGTTTCTTGAGGGGTCCATTTGAAGCTATGAATCAACGAAGATGTATTATGCCTGATTCCACTTTTAGAGAATTCCGTGATGAATGACTCCAAAAAGTGATGAATATATCTAAATTGCCTTTGTTGCAATGGTTGGAACCAAGTTAAAGTTGCATTCTTTAATGTTAGTCCAAATGCATTGTATTGCATGAACATGTCTTCTACTTGCTCTACTCGTAGCACTTGCTTAAACTCCGCAACATGATCATAGGGATCTCCTATCCCATCGAAGTAATTTTTTATGGACTTTACTAACTGAGAGGGTCTTAGTATCCTGGGGTGTTCGTGTGGTCTAGGTAGAGGAAAATCATCTCTATCACCTGGTATTCTAGGTTCCCTTTGTCTCTCCACTCTATCGGTGTCCATGGTGGTTCTATCTCTCCCTATGGGATGAGTGAAACTTACTTCCGATCTTTCTTTGTTCTTCTCTCTTTGATTGCCATGGGCTGAGGATGTTCCAGCACCCTGATGGCTCGTGTTTACATTTTTTCGAGATGGGGGGAAGACTAAATCGCCTCTCCATGTGTAGGTATTTCTTGCATGGTCTGGTACTACAAATACTCTTTTTGAAGTTTCATCCAGGTATACTACCTTTCCAGGTGTATCTGGGTCCTTGAATTCGTAAATCATGATGGAGCCTACCTGACTAGGTTGTTCCATTCTATACCTCCAAAATGCTTCATCTGTTTCCTTATTCACAAACAATTCTATGCTTCTATTGTCCTGAGGGATCCATTCTCAGATTAATACTTTTGTCAGTACAGATTTCCCTCTAGGTGTCCTAGGTTCTTCTCCTACTGGTTCTTTTCCTTGGGTTCTCGCTTTTGTCTCTGGTTGAATTACACCAAACTCATTGGTGTGATTTGGTTGAGTGTTTATGATGTACATTGTTCCTTCTTTGTCTATGTATGCGTCTCTCTCGAAATTCACCACTGGACGTTCCAATCCAATGGGTTGATCAGGATTATGCATTTGCACCACTTGTCTTTGCAAACCATCCTCATAGATGCGAGCACCTAAGTGGTTGGTTCTAAGTGAGTTCTGTAGGGTCCTTCGGGTCTTTCCAAATATGTTATGTTTGACCCTCCTTCTGGTCTTTCCATGCTAAAAGCCATTTCTGATTCACTCGTATCTGAGCTCAACTCATAAGGATAACTATTCAATTGTTGAGCCCACGAACGTGCAGTAGTTCCTACACTTGCTTCTGATGATCTAAGGCTTCATCGGTATGACTTACCTATATGCTTGCATGATCTAAGGTTCATGAATTTACGTTCTGGCACTCTCTGATCGTCAATGTTTCTTTGTTCTTTATTGTTTGTTTCTTTTTGAATTCCTTGATATTCTTTTTGTGTCTCACTATATGCATCAGGAATCGACTTTTCATTGTACTTTTGAGTTCTCGTTCCGTCAGACTTTAATTTTTTCCTTTAGGTTTTCCATATCACACACTTTTACTTTAGTCTTGGACTTGAAAAATTAAGTCTCTTGAACTTGAAGTGTTCCTATCATCTTTAATCCACAATGCTACCATTTAGCCTAAGCTAATAATTGACTGAGGGGGTTGAGTATTCTTCCAACCTCAAGTCAGCTACTTTGAGTGCTCTGATGCACAAGAAGTTGCACTTCCCAAGCCCTACATTCTTCACTGCCTTGCTTTGATTGCCCTTGATAGCCATTGCTAGACCTATAAAAATCCAATGTTTAGACCACTTCTTAAATGGAAGCTCAAGCACTTTGATTTATATTCTTTTTAAGTCCTTTTTTTCCTTTGCCCAAAATTTTGGTGCCCCTTGGCTTTTCTAGTCCCACAAATGGTCAACCTCAAATTATCCTCTCTAAAAAACAACATCTTCTATTTGAAAAAAAAATTGTTGAGGTCACGTAGTACTCGTAAAGATCTTTCTAATGAGCTATAGATCTCAAAAAACGGACTTCGAATGAAAAAGATATGAGCGTTCAGGCCCTCGGGGGCTGAAAACTCGCAATTAGGTTTTTCTCCACTTATGAGCTAAGGGGTCTCCTATGAGCTCAATGATCCAAAAATTTGCTTAAAATAGCCCCAAATTTGCCCAAAAAATCAAACCCTAATTTTTGCGTTTGGGGTGGACAATCGCGATGGTCTGGGACAATCGTGATGGCTGGTAAGAGTCACCGAGTCTCATAGTACCAAGAGACTTTGTTGCATAATTAGAGATCCGTTCTTTGTGTTGTGTCACATGGAAAGAAGCACCAGAATTTAGCAGCACATGTGGGAAAGAGAATCAGCAATAAGAGCCTCAGTTGGCACAATACTATCACGTGTCAACACATCAGCATCATCAAAAATAGCTTTGATATCTTCAATATTCACAGTCAAAGTACATGGTGCAGGTAACTATTTGACATGCCCATCAACATTCTGTCCTTTACCTTGAGCATTCTTTAATGCATAACAGTCTTTCTACATATGTCCTTTCTTATGAAAATAATGGCATTCGATATCCCTCTTCCTTGATTTACTTATACTCTTATTCTTTTGACCATTCTTTTCCTTGTTCTTGCTCCTGCCACGTTGTTGATTCTTTCCTTGGTAAGAATCAGGAACATTATATGCACATATGTCATCATAGACGTGCTATTGCTGATAGTTGTGCAAAACATATCCCATGATGATGGCAGGTTGCATAATAGCAATACTGCTTCATTTCATTATCCGTATCCATTTTCTTAACCTTTAATTGGGAGAATATAGCATCAAACGCATTTAGATGAGCAACAACACTATCTATGTCCTTCATGCAAAGGTCATATAATTTTCTTATCACATACACTCTATTTGATGTAGTCTCTTTTTCATATGTATTGCATAACTTCTTCTAGAGCTCCTCTGCACTTTCACAGTCTAATACTGTAAAGTAAACATTATCTGCCAGGTGCAAGCAAATGGTAGACCTGGCCATTTCATGTAACTCATCCCAATCATCTTCATCCATGTCAGCAAGCTTCTTTGAAATCCCATTTACTAGCTTCCATTGCCTCCTTTGAATCAGCACATCCTTAATCTAATTCTTCCATAGAGCAAAGTTTGTGCCATCAAATATTTGGATCTCAAAATGGTCTTTGCCCTGCAAGTTATAGCTCCTTCTTGGAACATTGGCACTAGACCCTGATCCACCAAATGTGCATGAGACCTCTAATGCCATGATGGTAGAGAAATGAATAGAATGATTATGGAGCTAGAAGAGTCCAAAAACCAAAGAATAAGTGTATCAAGACGTTAATCAACCACTGTATAGTTAACTAAACCAAAAATCTAGAAAAATTTTGCGAGAGTATCCTCTGCCAAATGAGCATATGATGAGTGTCAAAATATCATAAAACTACAAGTACTGACATGTTTACCTCCATAGTGAATCACTGACTCCACTGCATATAATCAGTTACCCAGTAGAAGCCAACTAGGCTTATCGAACACCTATGAACAACTATCATATATCTCCTATGGCAAGGCTTAGTAAGTCTTCCACTTGCATCACCGAAGAGACTGAGACATCTAGGTGTCTCCCAGTTACAAAAATCTCACCCCTCTTTATCAAACATAAAAGGCTTTATGCAAAAATGTAATCGCTAGATTACATTTTTGCTCAATATATGTAGTAAAATGACACTAAAAAGATGAATGCACAACCCAAAAAACTATCCAACAACACCTGCAAGTGTCTGTCAACTCTGATGTTTTATGCTCAAAAAACCTGCGTAAATTTGCAGCAGCTGCTCACCCTCAAAACTAAAAACCTTTCGAGAAACTTGTAGTTTTATGAGTGTGGCTGAAAACATAGCCCCAAAGGTTGATATTTATTATTGAAGAAGTACAAAGAATACTCTTCTTGATTTTCTTGCACCTATGTGAAGAGAACTATGTGCAAAAGTACTCCAAAA
Organism: Ceratopteris richardii; assembly: GCA_020310875.1. NCBI lineage: Eukaryota > Viridiplantae > Streptophyta > Polypodiopsida > Polypodiales > Pteridaceae > Ceratopteris > Ceratopteris richardii. Next base: position 111,396,324 of record CM035433.1, read on the forward strand.
TGGATCCAAAAGACACCCCAAAAATGCTTCAGAAACACGCTTTGCAAGCAAAGAATGAAGTTTTGAGGGACCAAAACATGTTCAAGGTAATGTCAACCTTAGTCTTTCCCTTCTTCAGACACCACAAGAGTGTAGCTTAGGGGCAAGAGATTGCCATGGTTAAGCAAGCTCCGAGGGGAACAGTGCTGGGATGGGTGACCTCCCGAGAAGTAATGGGAACCTCTATCTTCCTTGATCGTTGAGGTCCTCGCACGCGTGTAGCCAACGGCGCCAATGGTGACTTCGGTGACTTGGATGACAAGGTATGCCAAGGTCTATGCCTTGGTTTCTGCCTTAGTCGTAAGCCTTGGAGAAAGCCGAGTAGGGGGGGTGACTTCGTTGACTCGGATGACAAGGTATGCCAAGGTCTATGCCTTGGATGCAACCTTAATTGTAAACCTTGAAGAAAGATTTTGCATCAAACTACTCTGATACTAGTGAAGTGATTCGATAGTGATGCACCGCTCTGTGCTCTCCTTCTCAAGAGCTACACGATGATATCCTCGGAGTAGAAAATTGAGCTCTTAGGTCTGCACATGGTACTTCCCACTGAGTCTGCAGAATATGCAGGAAAAACACAGTACACAAGGAGCACAAAGATAGACTTCTTAGGTTTTACAAATGCAGTCGAACTTACACTCTATGGCTGACCAGGCCACTATATGTTTTATTAAAGAACATATACAAAGAAGTGTCCGGTGGCCATTTGGCCTTTCACATGGACACTAATGGTAACATTTGAATCGAAGCTACACCAAGGCACTTGATGGAAAAGACTCTAGAAAAAGCCTACACTTGTAAAAATCCTACACTTGTAAAAATCCTACACTTGTAAAAATCCTACACTTGTAAAAAGCCTTCTATTTCCCATTTCAAAGTATGTGGAAGTGAATGTTATGTACATCTATGTTCCTAGGGTACAATAAAGATAAGAAGGCTTATAAGCTTTATGAGCCTGAGGCTAAGAAGATCATGGAAAGTCGCAATGTGGTGTTTAAGGAGGAGCAACCACATGCAATGGAAAAGGAAAAGAGAGCTTCCACTTTATCATCATGCAAATGGGCAATCCACTATGAGCCTGGCCCAAGAACTATCCCTTCTACACAAGATAAGAAAGCATCATCTTCAAATGATGAGTCTAAAAATCACCAACCTGTAATCACCCAAGTGCAAAAGCCATTGCCATATTGGGTGAGTCAGCTCTATGATTCTATAGACCCCATCCCACAGTCACTAGAACAAGTTGCAGATGGACCAAGAAGATCATAGAGAATAGAGGAGCAGAGACAGGCAAGCACATTGTAAACACATCCCTGATGGCTGATCTCATTCACGGACAAGCAAAGGAACCGACCAATGTGGAAGAGGCACTCCACGATCCGAATTGGAGAGCTTCCATGCAAACATAATACAACAATATCATGAAGAATGGAACTTGGGAGCTAGTGGAGCGACCCCCTAAGCATAAATTCATTGACACCAAGTGGGTCTGGAAGCTAAAGTACAAAGTCCATGGTACTCTAGAAAAATACAAAGCAATACTTTTTGTGGCTACACACAAGCATTGGTGAGTCTATCATATAGATGTCAAATCAGTGTTCCTGAATGGAGACCTCAAGGAGGAGGTATATGTGTCTTATCCACCAGGGTTTGAGGATCCCTATTTGGAGAACAAGCTATGTAAGTTGAAGAAGGCATTATATGGGATGAAACAAGACCCTAGAGCATGGTACCAATGAATAGATAAGTATCTCTTGGATCTAGGTTTCAAAAGATATGCTTTTGATGCAAACTTGTATGTTCTAAAGAGAGGAGGGAAGACAATTGTGCTTGTACTCTATGTGGATGACCTTGTGATTACATGAAATGATGATCCCGTTCTTCAGAATTTGAATGACAAACTTGGGCTTAATGCATTATTGCTTAGGCCTTGAAGTCTGGTAGGAACCGGGGAAGATTTTCATCTCTCAACAAAAGTATGCAAGATAGATAGTGAAGGCATTCAACATGGAGGATTGCAAGAAGATTTCTACAACGATAGAGGTCAACACAATATTATCTATTGAAGATACTTCACCTCCAGTGGATATTGGAAGATATAGGAAATTAGTTGGAAGTATCATCTACTTAAGAAATAATAGACTATCTCTTATGTTGTTGGAGTAGTAAGAAGATTCTCTAATAAGCCCTACCAAACTCATTGGAAGGCAAGCATGCGGATACTCAAATATGTGAAAGGAGAAGGCATTCAACATGGAGGATTGCAAGGAGATTTTTACACCTATGGAGGTCAACATAATATTATCCATTGAAGATACTTCACCTCTAGTGGATATTGGAAGATACAGGAAATTATTTGGAAGTCTCATCTACTTAAGCAATAAGAGACCATATATATCTTACGTTGTTGGAGCAGTAAGCAGGTTCTCTAATAAGACTTGCCAAAATCATTGGAAGGCAAGCATGCAGATACTCATATATGTGAAAGGAACAAGTAATTATGGCTTTCTTTATGAAGAAGGATGGTCTCTAGTTGGATACTGTGACTCAAATTGGGTAGGAGATACTGATTCCAAAAAATCAATTTCTAGATATTGTTTTTCTTTGGGATTAGGAATTTTCTCTTGGATCAATAAGGAGAAACCGACTATAGCAGTATCTTCTACTGAAGTTGAGTACAAAGCTACATGTGTTGCAACATGTGAACAATATGGTTGAGGAGGATCCTATAGCACATAGGAATACAAGGACAGGAGGCTATAGAGTTGAAGTGTGACAACCAAAGTTGCATGGCCATTGCCAAGAATCTTTTTTTCCATGCATGTACCAAGCACATAGAAATTCAGTATCACTATGTGTATGAGTTGATTGAGGGTGGGGTCATGGAGAAAATCTATTGTCCAACTAAAGAAAATGGAGCAGACACCTTCACCAAGACTCTTAGGAGAGAAACTTCTTCGACACTTTCCAAAGCTTGGGATAGACCAAGAAGGTAGTTCACCGCTGAGTGGACATTGAGGAGGGGTGTTAGATATGCTCAATACACCACCCTTAAATGACAAAAAATGATCCATGATGCTCTAATTTGTAAGGCCCCATTATGAGGAGAAGCCAATGTTAAAGCATGGATATTTGTGGAACCCTAACTTCTAAGTTAGATGAGGTATATGTGTGACCATTGATGGTCATAGATGATCTTTGTGAGCCTATCCATTAGGTTAGGTAGGCCATAAACTTCCCTACCATTGGGTTTCCATTCAAGGTGAAAATAAAGGCCTTGTGGATGCAGTTTCCCCATAGAACCTTAATGGGGGGAGTGTAGAGGGGGGCTTGCCCACTTCTGCAAGGTTCGAGGGGCCTATCCCCTTGGGCCATAGGGTCAAGACAATAGGACTTCGGGTGGTGGAGATATTGTTGGATTGTATATTTTTCCAAGAATTTTGTATCTCCTAACTATGTTTATCTATACCGACTCCCCTTGTAAAAGATATATAAGCATGGCCTAGGTTGAGCTTTACAAAACATTGCGCACTAGTGAGCCATTCATCTAGAGTCTATCTAGATCACCATCCAAGCTCCACATTGGGAACATAAACAACTTCTTTGAATCATCTGCACTTGTGGATGCATATGGTTTTATTACTTTCTGATGTTTTGATTCTTGAACATACAAACGTTCAAAGTGACCAAGTTTACCACTATTCCAACATCCCATAATGTCATTACCTCAATCATTTCTTTGGAAACTTCCATGGCCTCTTTGACTCTCTCTAACTTGAAAGTATCCTCTCATCTCTTGCATTAGTTTGTTGTTGACCTTAGTCCTATTTATGATTTTCTCTTCTGATTTTGAAGCCTCTACCTCAACTTCTTCCTCTGTCTAAGTAGAATGACCTCTCAAAACTAGGCTCTCCTTGGGATTTTTGAATCATTACCAAGGTTCTTTTCTTCAAATATCAGTATGGACACAAGATCAACAAACTTTGGAATATTCTCCCTAGTCTGAGTAGAGGTTCTAAAGTGCTTATATATATTTATTAAAATACAAAGGAAAAATTCAACCTTATCATCATCATCATCTACATGGACACCAATAGATGCAAGTGACTTACATATACATTTGAGCTTTAAGGAAACTCATATACATATATTCATTTATCGACATGCTCTTTTTCTCCAATGTATGAAACTCATTCTTGAATTGCAATTTATGTGCCTTTGTATTAGTCTCACACAATGTGAAAATTGTTCCAAGCCTCTTTTGGAATTTTGGCATCTTTTATGTGCCCAAACATGCTATTTTACATGCTAACGGACAACTAATACATTACCTTTCATGCTCCTTGATTCCACTCTTTATATGCTCTTAACTAATCTATAGCTTGATTGCTTTTTGATAATTGTGGGGGATTTAAATTGTCTCCTTTGATTACTTCCAATACCCTTTTCTCCTCAAAAAGTTTTTCATTTCAAATATCCAAGCATGAAAGTTTTTTTTTTCCAATCTATTGCTCATAAGTTGATTCATTCCATCAACATTTTCCATGTCTCTTGTAATTTATGATACTACCAAAATACAAGGAGTAGAACTCCAAGTTTGCATCAACCTTAGAAAGGTGAATGTGGTGTTGGAACATCAAGCTTACACTATGCTTGAGGTGGATTTGATCTACATCAAAGGCTATCACGTCGAAAGAATATCCGTTGGAGAGTTCTTTTTCATATGCTCATTTATTGTATTTTTTTGAGAGATTTTTGATGGTTCATTTACCATTGTAAAAGCCTTGAGCTTTACACATGTAAAGGTAGAAATATAGAGCCAAAATCCCACGAATTTGTGGTGTTTGAAGTTGCATTCAATCAAGCAATCAATCACCTAAAAGTAGATCAAAGTAGATCTTCATTTTTCCTAGATTGTAGGAAAGTGAATTGATTCCCTCCAACAACCATTCCCGCCTTCATTTGAATTCAAATTCAACTTGTAAAAGTCTTGGAACACTCCTAGAGTCTATATAAAGACTTGAAATCACTTGTACATTACATGGAAGCAATATACATACACTTGTGACCATCATTGTCTTGCTCCTTCAATTCTCTGCATCATCTTCTTCACCAATAGTAATCTTAGAGAGGCTTCTTCTCTCTCTCCAGAGCTCCAAATTGAGTGCAAGATGGCTCATTGGAAAGTTATAAGTGTCTAGTTTATGGGTATAAATTTTCAAAGAATTTTGTTTAGTAGATTGGGAGAAATCTGAGTTTTTCTGTCTCAGGATCAATCTCTACGTATTCCTGAAAAATAGGAAGTACCAGTGGTAAATGTTGCATTCATTCCTATAGCATATTGTGCTTATTCCTTAGACTTTGTGCTTTATATACACTAAACCCTATGTGTATCACTCCCATAAAAGGATTTTTTCTAATTGTAATCACGCTGGTCGCTATGGGCATTTGAAGTTCATTGTGTCTTCCATAGATAGTAAGTTTTTTGAGCTACTCGACCTGCGAACCTATCTGTTTTGTATCGACTCATTCTCCTTGATACTCCAAAGTACATAGTGAGTTTCTTTGCACTTATCGCATGCCTATAAGGTCTATTTGAGTCTCCATAAGCTCAAGGGCTGGTCTTGTGCGGGTTGACTTGACCAAACTTCGTCGCTTTGAAATGCACTTTTCTACCTTCTACAAGCTTCTCCAAGTTTTTTCAGTGGTATCAGAGCTAGATCAAGATGGGTGACAACTTTCCCTCAATGAACGAGAAGCTTGATTGACACAACTATGCGGCTTAGCAAATCAGAATGGAGGCCTATTTGCAAGGTATAAATCTTTATGGAATTGTAGCAGGTGATGAAGCTATGCCTATTCCAAGATCCAAAGGAGGACTTACACAAGAGGAGACAGATAAGCTCACACTTTGGTGCACAAGGGATGCTCAAGCAAGGTCGTACATACTAAACTCTATTAGAGGATGCAAGACATCTCAAGAGACTTGGGATGCCCTCGAGACTTTCTTTTTCTGCTACCAAAGCACGAAAGAATCATCATTGGAACGAGTTCAACCAAATGAAGAAGACACCTAAACAAACCATCACAGAGTTTGTTACCAAGGTCAAGGAGGTTACAGATCAGTTAGCATCCATTGGATAGCTGATTGAAGAATAGGTCATCATGAGGCAAATTCTCAACGACATTCGAAGTGATAAGCAATGGCAATCCTTCACGATGGCTTATGATCTCATCATGGATGTGCAAACTCCAGACTTCAACATCTTTCTTGGACAACTCTTCAATCAAGAAGCCAACAATAGCATAAAGGAAGGTAACTCTTATCATGGTAATTCAACTAGTGCTCTATATACAGATAAGAAGGATAAGAAGCAGAAAGGCAAGAAGAAGGAAGAAGATGAAGAAGAGACTTCTCAAGCCAACTTCACAAGCAAGAGCAAGTGGAAAGGGAAGAAGAAAGGACCAAAGCAAGACAAATCCAAAGGCAGAATGTTCAACCTTGTTCCATATGCGATAAGACCAACCACACCACTGAGAATTGTTGGTTCAATGGGAAGACCCAGAAAGGAAGTGGAAGAGGTGGATATGGCAGCAATAGAGGTAGAGGTGGACACAACTTCAACAATAACAATAGAAGCTATAATAGGGACTACACAATTATTCAGAAGATCAACCACATGAGGACTCATTGCTTCTTATGAATCTAAGCCACAAAGAAGGTAAAGAAGATGATCATTTGTTCTATATAGATTTAGGATGTTCGAATCATGTTGCAGGCAACATTGCTCTTCTATCTGATTTGGAAAGTCCAAAGCATAGACATGAAGTGCAAACAGGGGATGACACGAAGCACAATGTGGAGAAGATTGGTAATGTCAAAGCTTCCAATGGCAGGACAAACATTCTGAGTAAGGTTCTCTATGTACGCAATATCACTAAAAACCTAATAAGTGTAGGCCAAATAGTTGAAAAAGGCTTGCAAGTTAGGTGCACCCAACATGGAGCTTTTGTGGAAGATCCATGTCAAGGCTTCGAAAAGATAGCCCGAGGTGAGAAGCATGGTAGGCTCTTTACTTTTGAAGTAGGAGAAACCAGGAACATAGCTCTATTCAACTTTGGGTCTCAAACCCTAAGTGAGCTTGAAGTGTGGCATAAGAGACTTGCTCATGTGAATGAAAGAACCTTGAAGGATATATGCAGGGATCAAAGTGTTGTAGGACTGCCGAACATATCAAAGCAACACATGATCAACAGGTGTGATGCATGTTAGATTGGGAAGGCACAAAGACAACCATTCAACCACAAAGGCTACATCCACAACAACTTATTGGACTTAGTACATACAGATGTATGGGGACCAAGTCAAGAACCTTCATTGGCAGGATCAAGGTATTATGTCTCATTTATTGACGACCATAGTAGATGGACTGTTCTATACTTTATCAAGAGTAAGAATGAAGTGTTTGATTGCTTTAAGAAGTATCTTGCACATGTGGAGAATCATACATGTAGATCACTAAAGAAGCTCAGATCTGATGGAGGGGGAGAATACTTCTCCAAAGAGTTTGATGAGTTCTTGCAAGAAAAAGGTATCAAAAGGGAAGTGACTACTAGGTACTCTCCTCAACTAAATGGAATTGCAGAGAGGAGAAACAAGACATTGGTTGGATCAGCCCGAACAATGCTTGAAGAGAAGAAGTTGCCACATTATCTATGGGCAGAAGCTATTTCAACTGTTGTGTACCTTGTCAATCGACTACCATCCAATCACCTCAAGGTATGACTCCTTATGAAGCATGGCATGGAAGAAAACCTAGTCTTGGACATTGCAAGGTTTTTGGTTGTTTAGCTTATGTTCATGTACCATCACAAAAAAGAGGTAAGCTAGATGAAAGGGCAACAAAGGGAGTGTTTATTGGATATGATTCAACTCAGATGGGTTACAGGTTCTTCAATCCTTCAACCAAGCAAATCACTACAAGTAGAGATGTTGTGTTTGAAGAACATAGGTCTTGGTATGATGAAGACAAACAAAAGGTAACACTACCATATGATCTTGATTCTGACTCTCATCAATTAAAACGACTTAGAATCTTTTGTAATCACCTACCAAAGTGAGTCGTGAAAAAGTAGCCTATTTGATTGAGAGAATATCTCCAAGCTTTTAGGACCTTGATCATAGGAAGCCAAAATTTGAATTTGAATTCAAATTTTTGCACAGATCCTATAAAAATGTACTTGGAAAAGTCGCGGGTAGATCACTTCACTCCCAAGCTCCATTCTTCTGTAATTGAGTGTGTGTGAGGACTATACCATAGCCTACACCTCTCTACACCATTAGGCAATGCTATCCATGCCAATGGGATTGTATACAAGTGTTTACTAATAGATATATTTACATCATTCATCTCTGTGATCTCTGCTAGTCTACTCAAAAGTCTGTCAACTTGTCAAGGGCATATCTCAGTCAATACTACTCCAAATTCCGTGATTCAAAGCTTCTTGGATTCAGCTTGAAGTCTACTACACGCTGTCAAAAATTGAAGACATTCCATTCAGCATATTCAGAGAAATCGTCGTCGAGGTGCTCACTGGTCTATTTCTGCTACAGTCCTAAAAAGTCGGGGGTATAGCTAAGTTTGCTAAATTAATTTCTCTGAGTATAGTTTGTCATTTTACATCCTTCCACTTGCAAATGGTAGCTTACTAAGTAAATTGAATACCCCTAGAAGGAATTTTATCAATTGCTACTGTGCTGGTCACACTGAGCAAAACATCCAGCAGGTGTCTAGACCAAAATAGAAGGTTTTCTTGAGGTTGTGACTTCCAAAGTTATCTGTTTTGATTCAATCATTGCACACATCATTTCCAAAGGACATAGGCCATTTCTTGGTGTCATTAGGAAGCTAAGTAAGTCTACTAATCAACTCTGAAGCAAAAGAGGGCTGGTACAAAGCAGGTTTAGAAGTACCTACTCAGTCTCTTGGATCATCCATCCATCTTTCCCAACAGCCTATGTAGCAGAGCTATAGCTTTTACTTTCTCCTCATCCGTGGATATGCCATTCTTTGACACTATGTGTCCTAGAATCTTGCCTTGCCTAACCATGAAAACACACTTTTCTGGGTTCAAGCAGACTTGATATTCTCTACATTTGTCAAAGATTTGCCTAAGTTTAGGTATATGTGTCTGTCTAATGTTGGAATGAGCACAAAGATCGTCAACATAGACCTCTAAATTCTTCCTCAGGAATTCTTTAAACACATGACACATCAGTCTTTGAAATGTTGCAGGTGCATTGGTAAGCCCAAATGGCATTACTCTAAAGGCAAATATGCCCATTCTGTGGCAAAAGCTGTCTTATGCTGATCTTCTGGGGCAATGGCTACCTGATTGCAGCTAGAAAACCCATCAAGGAAGCTGTACACTTCCTTGCCTGCTACTCTCTCCAAGAGATGCTCAGTGATAGGAAGCGGATAATTATCACGAATAGTGGATGCATTAACCTTCTTCAAGTTAATGCACACACCTAGCTTTCCATTCTTTTTGGGCACTACTACAATAGGGGATACCCACTCAGTGTGCTCAATTTCATAGATGAATCCAGCTTCTACCACTCTATCCATCTCCTCCTTGATCTTAGCAACATAGTTATTGTTATAGGTGTATGGCTTCTGCTTGGACAGTTTGGCATCTCAGGTCATGGGGATTGTGTGTGAGCATATGTCAGGGTCTACACCTTTCAAATCCTTATAGCTCCAAGCGATTACATCTCTATATTCCCTTAACAAGGCTGTTAGTTCATGCTCCTCCCGTCAGGTCATGTCCTATGTATGTGCATCTTTCTTCTCCTTCTTCTATAGCTACAACTATTTTCTTGGTGGTTTCTTTGTTATCATAGGCCTCTCGTAACTGTGCCTCACATTTAGGCATTCTCACCATGACTCTCCTATCATCTATTTCGTACTTCTTGAAGTTTTCAAGGACCTCAAACAAGGATTCTTCCTCCTCAGGTGTGACTTCTCCCTTCTTCCTCTTCTTGCCTTCCTCCTTAGGGGTCACTTGTGTGGTTAACCTTACCTCCTTTGTGAGCTCTCCATGTCTATGAGGGTGAGCTTCTACTTCATAGAAGTATTCTTCTTCCAATGCAAATGGTGGGTCCATAATGATTGACTCTAAATCGGAGTCACTTGCATCCTCAAACACATCAGTGCTAGGCTCACATTCTTCAAGAACCGAATCACCCAAGATTGGCTCTATGGAGAAGACTGAAATGTCATAGCTATCCTCGTCATAGTGGGGTGTCCATTGTTCTTCATTGATGGCTACATCCATTGGTGCTAAAATTTCTTCCCAACCGTGAGGTTCAAATTCTTCATCAAGGAATACTACAGGTGCATAGGCTGGGTCTTGAATTGATCTATGTGTCTCTTTCGCACCTACCTCTCTGGCTTTTTCTCTCTTCTCCTCTTCTATTGCCACTTTGCACATCCATAAGTGGGTGTCTTCATGCATCCATGAGGATCTTGATCCTATGGAATGCACTGACTTTGTATCATCTTTGGCTCTATGGATGGGATTCCATTGGATAGGAGGGACATCTCTATGAGAGTAATCTTTGAGATTAACTTTGGTCGTGACACGCAAGGGTTGCAAGTACAGAGAATTGGTTCCCCAATCTTGTACCACTTGCAACTGCCGCATAAATGGTCTTCCCAAAATCATCTCATAGGCTTGGTTCTTGCTAAAGTCACAGATAGCAAATGTGTGCTCAAACTCTACATCACAAGTGGTGAGAGTTATTCCTTCTAACAACCCTAAGGGTCTCTCAATGTGACCATCGGCCATCTGCAATTTCATTTTAGTTGGTCTGAGTGTTGGCTTGCCCCAACGCTTCCATAGGGAAGTTGTAGCAATTGCCACTCCTGCACTCGAGTCTAAAATTGCCTTGGTTGTGTATCCTTGATGGGTAATGGGAAGATAGGTATTTCCCTCTTCTCCTTCGCTCATATCTCCTATCTTGTCCAAGGGTATTTCTGGCATTGTTCTATGCGATCCTACCTGGGAACGAGGCTTTGCTACTTCTGGCACTTGATTGGCTACATGTTTCCACAATTCAGGCTTGACCTTGAGTAGCTCTTCTAAAGTGAGATTGCACTGCACTTTAGTATTCTTTACTACCTCTGCTGAGTCTTCGTTTTGTACCATGACCGTGGGCGCTCTCATACAAGTAGACTTAGCTTCCCATGGGCCTATGAAATGGGGTAGCTCTTGTAAGGAATTAGACTCAAATTCTAATCTCTCCTGAGATTGTGCACTCTCCTGCTCCTCATAAATGGAAGGAATGTCTTGTGGGAATTGATCATGTGCATCATCCACAAGTTCAATGGGAGGAGGGACTTCACTCTCTTTAGCCCATTTCTCTTCTTGAATCTCTCGCAGGAATTCTGGTGAATACCTATTCATAGAAGGAGATGTAACTGGCTCTGTGGAGTTAGGCACATAAGCTTCCTGGGGAGGAACGCTTATTCTCTCACTTGGCTTGTCCTTATTTTGAGAGGCAGGTTCCTTTTCTGATTGTGCAATTAGCCTCTCCAATCTTTCTAGCAGTCCATCAAAGTGCAACTGCATCTTAGCTGAACTAGAGAAGTTAAAGAGGCGACTGGGTTCAAACATGGTTTGAGCCAATTCCACCATGTTAGCACAAATTTTGGTTCGTTCAAGCTCTAGTTCCGCTCTAGGGTAACACTTTCCATGATTGGTTACGTTTGGGCCTTCTTGGATCCTGGCCTGATATGCTTTAAGCAACATATTCAGGTCCTTAGGAGTGGGATCTGCTAAGACTGATCCTACTCTAAGGGGTGGTGGGATTGTATGAGGCAGGTTGGAAGGTGGTGGATTGGATGGAGATGGGAATGGTGGTGGTGGGGTAGTGTGAGAGGGAGTTTGAGATGTAAGTTCAATTATCCTAGCTTTTGTTTCTCTTAGGCTTTCCTCGAGTTCACTCATCTTCTTAGCCCATTGTCTTTTCACCCTTTCTTGACTATCTTTCCAGGCTCTAGTCCTCTTCTTGGTTATGCTCTCAGTTTCATTGACCTCAGTGCTCTTTTCTTGGCTTAAACCTTGGTTCTGCTGCAGAGCCTGAGCTTTGGTGACTACTTGCACAGGTGTAGTGGAAGTTACACTTCCTGTTGAATCTACTACTAACCCAATAACATTGATAGGAGCGATTTTTGGCATATTATTGGGATTCTTTGGGCAATCTCGTAAGAGATGCTCTTTTCCGCAATCTTGACAAAATCCTTGAATTGTCACTGATTGGGGTTGTGTAGGGGTAGGCAATGGGCAATCACAAATGAGATGATCTCCCTGACATCTGTAGCACGGTCCTCTAGGGAATGGGGGTCTAACTTGCCTAGGTTGAGGTCTAGGATTGGGGTTCGAGTACATGACATTAGCATACTCCGGCTCCCAACTAGAGTCACTCGGTTCTTCACTGTAGTAGGACTCACCATGTTCAGGAGACTGCATGTAGTAAGCTTGGGGGCTATCAATATGTGTAGAATCAAAGCTATGGTCACTAGGGTCACTTTCTGAAAGTAATGGTGTTACTGGCACTATGGCTCTATTCAAGTTCTCTTCTGCAGCTGCATACTTTACTCGGATCACATTGGCAGGAGCAGGAGGTTGTTGTGCTAGCACTGGTTGAGGTCTCTGCTGGGCCTGATATTGTGGTTGGTAGGTTTGTTGAGGCCTAGCATACTATTGTGGTGGATACTGGTTCTGGTATCTTCCCTGTTGTGGATAGGGCTGAGGGTAGGTTTGCCTAACCACTTGCTTATTTTATGGGCAGTCTTGTGCTGTGTGATTTGTGTATCTCCGTTCTATGGTGCAGTATTGGCTACTGGGATTCACTTGGGGTTGAGCCATAATGGGACATACGTTTGCCATATGGTCACCTCCACAAGTATAGCACCGCTTAACTGGGGTGAATCTTGGTATTTCTTTGCTAGAGACACCTAGTTTTTGAGCTAATTTCTCAGCGAGTTCCTCAATAGATGTGGATTGCAAGGAAGAGAGGCTAGTAGAACTATCTGAACCTTTGTAGATTTTGGAAAGTTCTAATTCCTCCCCTAGGTTATCCTCGATGTCAATGCACATGCGTACACACTCTTCTATGGTCCTAAGGTCTTTCAAGTACACATATGATCTCAACTTTGTACTTAGAAGTCCATATAGGAATAAGCCACTTGTTTGGCTAGTGCGGGTAACTCAGAAACAGGACATCTCTCTAGATATTGCCTAAACCTTCTTCCTGTAAGTCTAACCGTCTCTTGAGGGGTTTGCTTGAAGCTATGAATCAGTGAGGAAGTATTATGCCTTATGCCACTTTTAGAGAATTTGGTAATGAATGCCTCTAGAAGTTGGTCTATGTTCCTGAAGTGTCTCTCATTTAGTGGTTGAAACCACGTAAGAGCAGTGTTCCTAAGGGTTAGACCAAAGACGTACTGCGTGAATAGGTCCTCCACTTGTTCAACTCTCAAGAATTGCCTAAACTCGGCCACATGATCATATGGGTCTCCTATGCCATCGAAGTAGTTCTTCATGGATTTAACCAGCTGTGTAGGTCTCAAAGTCCTCGTGTGCTCTCTAGTTCTTGGTAGAGGGAATTCATCCGCATTTCTTTGGTTTCTTGGGGCTCTAGGTCTCTCAGTTTCCATTCTATCCGTTTCTGTTCTCGTTCTTTCTCTTCCCAATGGGTTGGCGAAACTCACTTCTGGCCTATCTCTACTTCTCTCCCTTTGAGTTCCGTGAGCTTGGGATGTTCCCGCACCTGGGTGACCATAAGAGACATTAGATCTTGGTTGGGGGAAAACAAATTCACCCTTCCAAGTGTAGGCATGCCTACCATGCTCTGTGACCACAAAGATCCTCTTTGAAGTATTGTCTAGGTAGGTCACTTTGCCTGGGCTATCAGGATCTTTGAACTCATAGATCGTGAGAGCTCCAACCTCATTTGGTTGATCAAGTTTATACCTCCAAAAGGCTTCATCAGTCTCTCAATTTAGAAGTAGATCTATGCTCTTGTTGTCCTGGGGAATCCACTATGGCGTGATAATTCTAGTAAGAAGAGATTTGCCTCGAGGTGTTTTAGGCTCTCCCCCCATGTTTCCTTGCTCTAGGTCACCTATGTCCGTCTCTGGAATCACATTACCAAATTCATCTGTCCTATCTGGGTGACTGGTTACTACATATATGGTTCCTTCTTTGTCCAAGTATGCTCCATTTTCAAACTTGACAGCTGGGTGTTCAAGTCCAATGGGTTGGGCAGGGTTTTTAATTTGGACCACAAATCTTCCTAGGCCGTCCTCATAGATAGAAGCACCTAATCGGTTGGTCCTAAGGTATTCCAACTGAGTCTTGTAAGAGCCTTCCACCCTCTATAAGTATGGCACGCCTGAACTTCATGTGGGTCTCTCCATACCCTGAGACATCTCGGACTCACTGGTTTCAGAGCTAGGGTAGTGCGAATAATGGCTCAATTGTTGGGCCCAAGACTTAGCAATATGATTGACACTAGCCTCTGAAGACCTAAGACTCTGTCTATCTCTTCCTAGGTGTCATCCTGATCTAAGGTTCATATGCCTAATTGAATAATCCCAAATTTCCCAAGTGCAATTTTGTTGCTGATTTCTTTTGTATTAGTCACTTGTTCTTTTTAATTTTTCTTAGGATGTCACTTCTTGTCCAATCAATCTTCCTCGCAAGGAACACTTAAGTTTTATCGTACTTGAGTTTGGTCGCTTGATTTAAATTCTTTTCCCTTAGGTTGTATCGCAAATGTAATCTCTTGGTACTTGCACTTGAGTGATTAGAGTTCTTGGACTTGATCGTGCTTAACATATCCCTAGTTGATCAAAACCTTTATCCGTACTTAGCCTAAGCTAGGGATTGACAGAGGGTGTTGAGAATTTCCAACCTTTAGTTTCTCTTCCTTGGTTGCCCTTGTGTGCCCAAGAAGCGTCTTCCCAAGCTTGCACTTACTCTTGCTTAGAATGTCCTTCAACGCTCTCAATGGACCTGTAAAAGTCCCAAAATTATCTCAAGAATACAATTCCATTGATGCAACAGACCATGTTCATTCATGCAATTCAAAGATCAAATTATTCTTTGGCTTTATGGAAAACATCCTAAAGATCCCTCAGTTTTCTTCCCCCTAGCTATGGTCAACTTAAAAATAATATATCTAATAATCCTAATATTAATGTTTTCTTTCCCACAAGCTTTCCAACAAGCCTAAGATCACCCCGAACGGATTTCGTATGAGGAAGTTATGACTGTTCAGGGTTCTAGGGTTAAAACAAGGTTCAAACAGGCTAACAGTTCAGAGGATTTTTCTCGAAACGCATGTGTAGGGACCTCAGAAAATGCTATTTGATAGAAAAATATGCCCAAAATTACCCCCAAAACTTGGAACAATAAAACCCTAAAACTTTAGCCAAAAAAGCATGTCAATCGCAATCGACAGGTCTGTCAATCGTGATTGACAGAGGTGTCCATCGGGCCTGTCGATCACGATCGACACGTCAATCGCGATCGATGGTGCCAATCGCAATCGACAGAGTTGGTCGTGAGTCCTGCCAATTGAAGTGTTTCAACGGCGATGCACCACAGTACGCTCTCCTTCTCGAGAGCTCCACGATGATATGCTCGGATTAGAAAACCAAGCTCCTGAGGCCGCACACAGTACTCTGCGCAGAGGCTGTAGAATATGCAGAAAAACACAGTACACAGGAGGCACGAAGACAGACTTCTTAGGTCTTACAAATGCAGTCGAACTTACAATCCGTGACTGACCAGGCCACTATATGTTTTATTAAAGAACATATACAAAGAAGTGTCCGGTGGCCATTTGGCCTTTCACATGGACACTAACGGTAACAATCTCCCACTAAAGGCCAATATGGCTAGAGTAACTATGGGAGAAAAATAAAGAATGATAAAGGATACCTGAGTGTAAGTATACAAATTATACCTCCCACCTGATGGGCATGTTACACAGTATACAAGTGACTGCGTAAGATCAAGAATCAAGTAACCCCCATCAAGTGACAACAGTGTTGAAAGCTATCATGTAGTAGAGCTTTAGTCAAAGCATCTGCAGCATTATCTCGAGTGTGAACCTTCTCAAGAATAATGCTCTCAGTGGCTAAGCAATCTCTAATGAAGTGATACCTCACCTCAATGTGCTTGGTCTTTGCATGATAGACCGGATTCTTAGCCAAAGCAATGGCACTCTGAATATCACTAAGCAAGTGAGGTACATGCTGAGGTAAACCCATATCACAAGCAAGACGAGAGAGCCACAATGCTTCCTTACATGCCTCACTTGCTGCAACATACTCTGCTTCAATGGTAGAAACAATTGTACATTCTTGAAGATGAGATCTCCAAGAGATAGCACCTCCAGCAAAATGAAAAATGTACCCTGATGTAGACTTACGATTGTCTACACAACCAGCATAGTCAGAATCTGTGTAACCAATAATGGATGCTTTCCCTCTACCTAAGCATAGACACTTGTCCTTAGTGCCACTCAGATATCTCAAAATCATTTTGACCGCTTCCCAACGTTTCTTGCCAGGATTAGACATATATCTGCTCACAACTCCCACTGCAAATGCAATGTCTGGTCTCGTAGCTACCATAGCATACATGAGACTACCAACAGCAGACTGATAGGGAATTTTGGTCATGAATTCCTTTTCCTCATCTGATTTGGGGCAGTCATCCTTGCTCAATTTCACATATGTGGGTAACGGTGTACTCAATGCCTTTCCACCATGCATATTGAATCGGTGAAGTACTTTGGATATGTACTCACTTTGAGACAAGTATATGCATCTTTTACGCCTATCACGAGTAATGCGCATGCCAAGAATATGTTTGGCATCCCCCAAATCCTTCATATCAAATGTCTGACTCAACTTCTTTTTGAGAAGTGACAAATCATAAGAGGACTTCCCAGCAATCAACATATCATCGACATAAAGTATCAAGCATATCAAGCTGCCATCAGAACATCTCTTTGTGTAGAGACAATGATCCTCATTGCTCCGAGAATAGCCTTGGGACTTCATAAAAGCATCAAACTTTTGGTACCATTGTCTAGGAGACTGTTTAAGTCCATACAAGCTCTTCTTGAGCTTACAAACTAGACTTTCCATGCCAGGAACTACATAACCCTTTGGTTGTTCCATATAGATCTCATCTGTAAGATCTCCATGCAAGAAAGTTGTTTTCACATCCATTTGGACTAGCTCTAAGTCCTCCACTGCAACGAATCCAATCAACATGCGCAAAGTAGTCATCTTGACCACTGGAGAGAAGATTTCCTCAAAATCAACACCATGTTGTTGATCATAAAACTGCAAGTACTGACATGTCTACCTGCATAGTGAATCACTGACTCCACTGCATATAATAAGTTACCCAATAGAAGCCAACTAGGCTTATCGAGCACCTATGAACAACTATCATACATCTCCTATGGCGAGGCTGGGTAAGTCTTCCACCTGCATCCCCGAAGAGACCCTGACATCTGGGTGTCTCCCAGTTAAGAAAAACCTCACCACGACCCTCTTTATCAAAACGTAAAAGGCTTTATGCAAAGAACGTAACCGCTATATCAATGACCACATGGACGTACATAAGCGGTATCCACAGAAGCGTACATGGTGTGTATGTGCTCAATATATGCAGTAAAATGACACTAAAAGGCTGAATACACAGCCCAAAAACTAGCCAATAACACCTGCAAGTGTCTGTCAACTCTGATGTTTTAGGCTTCAAAAACCTGCATAAATTTGCAGCGACTGCTCCCACCAAAACTGAAAACCCCTCGAGAAACTTGTAGTTTTACGAGTGTGGCTGAAAATACAGCCCCAAAGGTTGATATTTATTGTCTGAGAAGTACAAGGAACACTCTTCTTGATGTTCTTGGACCTGTGCGGAGAGAACTATGTGCGAAAGTACTCCAAAATGGCTTCAAAAAACACCCCAAAATTGCTTCAGAAATAGGCTTTGAAAGCAAAAAATGAAGCTTTGAGGGACCAAAACTTGTTCAATGTAATGTCAACCTTAGTCTTTCCCCTTCTTCAAACACCACAAGAGTGTAGCTTAGTGGCAAGAGATTGCCACGGTTAAGCGAGCTCTGGGGGGAACAGTACAGCGATGGGTGACCTCCTGGGAAGTACCGGGAACCTCTATATTCCTTGATCGTTGAGGTCCTCCCTCGTGCGCAGTCAACGGTGACTTCGGTGACTCGGATGACAAGGTATGCCAAGGTCTATGCCTTGGTCACCGCCTTAGTCGTAAGCCTTGGAGAAAGCCTAGGGGGGGGGTCGCCGCCTTAGTCGTAAGCCTTGGAGAAAGCCTAGGGGGGGTCGCCGCCTTAGTCGTAAGCCTTGGAGAAAGCCTAGGGGGGGGGTCACCGCCTTAGTCGTAAGCCTTGGGGGGGGGGGGGGGGGTGCTCGCTTTGCTCGCACAAAAGGAACAAAGCTTTTGCCTCGAACTGCTCTGATACCAGTGAAGTGTTTCAACGGCGATGCACCACAGTGCGCTCTCCTTCTCGAGAGCTCCACGATGATATGCTCAGATTAGAAAACCGAGCTCCTGAGGCCGCACACAGTACTCCATGCAGAGGCTGTAGAATACGCATAAAAACACAGTACACAGGAGGCACGAAGACAGACTTCTTAGGTCTTACAAATGCGGTCGAACTTACAGTCCGTGACTGACTAGGCCACTATATGTTTTATTAAAGAACATATACAAAGAAGTGTCCGGTGGCCATTTGGCCTTTCACATGGACACTAACGGTAACACCAATCGCGATCGATGGTGTCAATCATGATCGACACTTTTTCCGTAATTTTTGCCGTAATTTCAATCAATCGGGGATGTGTCCGTCGCTATGGACACGTGGCAACATGAGTCTTTGAGTCAATCGTGAAATTTTAGTCAATCGCAATCGACGGTGTGGATCATGATTGACTGAGTCCTACGTGGCAGTTCGTCAAGATCTGTCAGTAGCGGTTGATAGAGTCTGTCGATCACGATTGACAGAGTCTGTCGATCGTGGCTGTCGATCGTGGCTGTCGATCGCGATCGACAGTGTCGGTCGCGATTGACAGATGATTAAGGAATTTTTTAATTTTGATTAGTGTTTTGCAAAGTGCTCTTCATGAGTGTTCTTGTGGTGTACTTTGTTTTACCAAAGGAGCGATTTCTCTATCGATCGCGATCGACAAAGTTCTACGACACAGAGACTGGGCCGAGCTTTTTCGTACCTGCGCAGCCTGCTGGAGAGGATGATACAGCAAAAACCTGCAAGGAAGCTCAAAAAACATGCAAAAGCAGCACACACAACTCGCTCTCTCTCACAAGTGAAATGAGGGAAATGGAAGGGGAAAGGAGATATGATCAAAAAACTGAAATTTTTGTGATGATGGAGATGGAGGTGGGATATGGTGAGGATGATGATGGTGAAGTAAGAAAGAGAAAAGAAAGTAAAGAAATTACCTACTACACCAACATCACAACTCTACGTCTTATCATCACACGCTCGTCCACAAAGCTCGATCCCCGGCAACGGCACCTATATTTGGTGTAGCTCAATGATGAGTAGCACCTCCTTTAATGTCAATCCGGGAAGACATGAGGATGGTATGAAGACCTCGAACAAGTGATGGCACAAGTGTGTGAGTGAGAAGCACACTAACATGCACACACATACACACACACGCGCACACAAGTCAAGAACAAAGCGAGAGACAATGGAATTCTTTTAGATTACTCAAAAGTGCTCTTACAAGTTCAATTCTACAACCAGTTAACCTCAAAAATGAGCTCTCTAGCTCTTTTTATAGTTTTTGACTAGCTTTGGTCCTGTCCAAACCTAGTGTCTGGCCTAGTTAAAAATCAGGTTCCTAGGCTAATTTGGAGGCCCCAACGAGCTCAGAAAATTCTGAAAATTGATAGGTAGGTACTTCGAATGCTCCTCAAGCTCAAGGACTCCTTGGCTTGCACAAAATAGAGTTACAAAAAGGTGGAATGGTATTTACCATGGTGTGGAGTGACTAAAATCACTATTTGGAAAATATTAATTCAGGAAAAAATGATGGCCTATTTGCGAGATCTTCTTTGACTGCTTTGTCTGCTTCGCCCTTCTCGTTGGCTCGCTTGTCTTGTAAGTCCTTGACCGCCCTGACCACTGCCAAAAGTGCCCATTTTACATGCTAACAGATTTTCATCCAAAACCAAAAGCTCTTTGAAGCACATAAACACTTTGGACTTTGCTTTTAACCGATATACCCATGCATGCCTAGAAAAATCATCAATGAAAGTCACAAAGTAAAGATAGTTCCCAAAAGAAGGTGTCTGCATAGGACCACACACATCATTGTGTACAAGCTGCAATTTCAAAGTAGCTCGAACTGAACCATCTTTTGGAAAGGAGGAAAGCTACATTTTCCCAAAATACTACCTTCACACACATTTTTACAAGGTTCCTCAAGTTTGGACAAATAGGATGCCATTTCAAATTTCTACAGGCATAGCACACTAGCAAAATTAAGATGATCAAAGCATGCATGCCAAAGCTTTGCATCTGACATAGCCTGAGAATGATGTACTACACATGTTGAATCATTCACAGATTTTTCATAGTCTATGGGATTATACATCCCATGACATAAAATGCCAGAAGCAATAATGATATCACCATTTGAGATATCATGAACTTGTTGATATATTTAGGTAGTGATGTGTGTGAACACTCTAGGACCGTCGGGGCACTTTTTTCCCTCTTTAGGAGGTTTTTTTCCCCCGGCTTGTATATAGGCTTATTGCCCTAACGGGCTACTTATCTTTGTACATTCTAGTGGTAATACATTCAACATTGTGTGTTGTGCTCCAAGCTTCTTCTTCTTCCTTGTGTTGTTCGTGTGCTTTCGCAAACATCTAAATCCAACAATTGGTATCATAGCAGGTTGTCGCTTCATCTAGGGCATTGTCTACACCTCTCTGGTTGCAGTCTCACAATTGCACAAAATTTGGTAAGCATACTCAGGGTGTTTTAGAGATCAAAAGGACTTCACTTTGTGGTGCCGAAATCGCAATCTGAGCTCGTTTCTGCCTCCGGACGCACTATCGCAGCGCTTGTGCAGGCTATTTTGTCATTTTGTGCCAAAGGTATATACCAATTTTGGTTTGCCAATATAAGCATCTCAAAGTCTGCTACAGGTTTAGCAGAATTTGTCTAGGCAATTTTGTTCAACTTTTTGAGATACTGTTAATTTTTTGCATCAAGGTATTTTAGTCACCAGCCATGGTTGAAAGCAGTGATGTATTCCGTATGTTGGTTGTTGAGGATAAGTTGGATGGTACCAACTACCCATTGTGGGCTTATATGATGCATCATGTGTTGGTCACAAAAGGACTTTGGAATATTGTGTAGTGTGTTGAAAGAAGTCCTGTTATACCTGCGAATACAAGTACTATAAATACAGGTGCTGGACCTGATGGAGGTGGTGTTGAAGATGATGATATTCTGCAGATTCCTATTCGTGTTGTTGTTTCTGTTGCACCTACTACATAGAAAATTTGTTGGGATGGTAGAGATGCTCAGGCACATGCATTGATAGCTTTGTCTATCAAATGTGCCATTATTCCTCACATTCGCTCTTGCAGGACAGCAAAGGATGCTTGGGATACACTTACCACATTGTACCACGCTAGGAATGAGGCTCGTGTTGCTTACCTCCGAAAACAATTGGAGAGTGAGCACATGAATGAAGGTGATTCTATGGATACTTTTCTCACAAAGATCAAGGATTTGAAAGAACAGTTGATTTCTGTCGATGAAGTTATACCAGATAACTCACTTGTGCACACCGTTTTGAATGATCTTCCTGACTCATATTAGAGTTTTGCTTCTACTCTTCATTTGATGATGAAAGGCAATCCAAATGCCTTGTCATTTGTGGAGTTAATCTCTGTTCTATCGCACGAAAACCAGTCTTGGCAGAACAGGTCTATTATGCATGTTGTAGATCAAGATTTCTGGCTAGTCAAAAGGGCAAAGGTAAATGGAGCTCTTCTACTAGTAAGCAAAAATCTGCAAATGCTGCACATTCGAAGAAGCAAGACAAAGATGATAAGAAATCAGAAAAGTAGAAATTGTTTTGCAAATACTGTAAAGCAAATGATCATGTCATCAAGAGCTATCCAAAACTGGCTGCTAAAGAGGCAAAGAAGAAAGAGGCCAGAATGGTTGTTGCAGGGGCCTCTACACTGAAAACAGGGTCTACTAATCTTGTGTAGGAAGAAGAATGGGCGTTTACTACTGTTTGCAGTTTTAACCCATCTTCTCATGAGCACTACATGTCTGCAGTAGACTCAGATGTTTGGTACTTTGATAGTGGGGCAACCAAACATATTACCTCGCAGCACAATTTCTTCTCTTCACTCGAGCCTGCCCCTACAGGGTATATTATTACATGTGCCAACAACTCCTCATATCTTGTTATGGGAGTTGGTAAGATCATTTTGACTACTGATGATGGTAGTTCTTTCACTTTTTCAGATGCTTTGTTTGTGCCAACGATCAAGAAAAATCTGTTATCATTTTTTGCATTAGCCAAGATTGGCTTGGTTGTGAAATTTGTTGATGACAGATGTACAGTTCATGATCTTTCAAATGGCGACGTCATTATTGCTTCTAGCATTTTATGTCATGGGTTGTATAAGCTCATAGACTATGAAAGATCTGTAAAATGATTTGCCATGTGTAGTACATGATTCTCAGGCTATATCAGATGCAAATCTTTGGCATGCACGCTTTGGTCATCTGAATTTTGTGAGTTTGCTACACCTGCAGAAATCTGAAATGGTGTCCTCTTTGCCCAAACTTGAGGCACCCGGTAAACATGTATATGAAGGCTATATTTTGGGAAAAATGTAGCATTCTTCCTTTTTGAAAGATGGTTCAGTTCGGGCTACTCAACAATTGCAGCTTGTACATAGTGATGTCTGTGGTCCTATGCAGGCACCTTCTTTTGGGAACTATCTTAACTTTGTGAATTTCATCGATGATTTTTCTAGGCATGCATGGGTATATCCATTGAAGGTGACATCTGAAGTGTTTATGTGCTTCAAGCAATTTTTGGTTATGGCTGAAAATCTGTCAGCATGTAAAATGGGCACCCTCCATTCTAATCGAGGGGGGAAATATATGTCTTTTGAATTTAATGCATTTCTAGCTGAAGGTGGGATAAAACATTGTAAAGTTCCATATACACCTCAACAAAATGGAGTTGCTGAACAAAAGAATAGGTCACTCATGGGGATGGTGAGGTGTATGGTCAAGAGTCAGGCTTTACCACATAGTTTTTGGCTTGAGGCTGTTATGTGTGCAACATATGTACTGAACAAGTGTCCCACTAAAGCATTGTGGTCTATCACTCCATATGAGGCTTGGCATGGTCCCAAGCCATCTGTTGCTCATCTACGTGTTTTTGGTTGTTTGGCACATGCATTAGAGCCTGAACAACATCGTAGAAAATTGGATGATAAAGTAGTAACACATATTTTTGTTGGGTATAGTTCTGAAAGTAAAGGCTATCGTCTATATCATCCAGAGACTAAACATATTCTGGTTAGTTGTGATGTTGTTTTTGTGGAAGATGCTATTCATCCATTGCTTTCATGTACTAAGTAGACATCTGTTAGCTCCAAAGACATGTATGATACTTTGCTGCCTCTTTTTACAGGTGGGCAGTCTAGTGCTGGTCCTAATGAGGCAACTTCTCAGCCCTTGCATGTTTCATGTGATGATGTAGATCATTCCATTTTTTATGCAGATTTACATGATGCAGTTGTTGATGAGAGAGATGATATTTAGCAAGCAAAAACTATGCCAAAATGGCTGGTGTAGACTTTGTGTGATAGCAAATTAGATGCACCTATGTCATATAGTACTCAGTCAAGCTATCATAGTGCCTCTTTTGCATCAGATTGATATGCTATGGCTGCATCTAGTCTCTGTGATGAGACTGAACCTGTTTCGTTTGATGAAGCACAAAATTCAAAACATTGGATGGCTGCAATGCAATCTAAATATGATGCTATCATGAAAAATGGTACATGGTCTTTATGTGACTTGCCTCCTGGCAAGAAGGCAATTGACACTAAGTAGGTATACAAGCTAAAGTGCAAACCTGATGGAACAGTTGACAGGTATAAGGCTAGGGTTGTTGCAAAGGGTTATGTGCAGTAAAGAGGCATTGATTTTGATGAAACCTTTGCTCCTACTTGCCGAATGACTACTGTTCATAGCATCTATGCACTTGTAGCTCATCATCATTGGAATGTACATCAGTTGGACATTTGATGATGGAGATGCATTTGTTGTCTCACAGATGAGCAGGTTTATGCATTGCCGAGGTGTTGAGCCCATAAAAGTCATATTGGTCAAAGTCGACTACAGTCAAAGTCAACCATAGTCAAAGTCAAAAGGTCGAATTTAAACTAGTCAAAGTCAACAAGGTCAAAGTCAACTGGTGAAAAGTCAAAGTGCTAAGATGCAGGTGTCAAAGTGCACAGGTAGTGCACAATTAATTATCCACAAAGGGTAAATTGGAGAAAGTGGGTTGCAGGTTGCAGAGGTATTTCTCTAATTTCCCTAAGGTTCAAAGTATTTTTAAAGTGTTTTGGAAGGTTCAGGTGAACCCCCTCTTATGTGCAAAAGTGAAGACTTAAAAGGAAAATGTGAAGGTATGTGAAGCGACAGCGTACGCAGAAGTGAAAGTATGGCCCCCCAATTAAAATTTTTGGTTTAGACTAAAGTCACTACAGGACAAAACAGGGAGTCATTGGCTGCCACTTGTAAAGACAATCTTGGGACATCAAAGTGAGCACCAAGATACTCTTGCAATTAGGAGCATATGTGAATCGACACACTCAAATCAAAGCAAGGACCATTCTTGGACAATCCTAAGTGTAAGCAAGAGTGAGCATAGTCTAAGTGAAGCAAGAGAGAGAAGTGCAAGAGAAACACAGTGTGCGACACAGAGAAGTGAAGTGCAAGGTGTGCATGAAGAGTGACCAAGGAAGTGTGCAGAGGAGTGCTAAGCTTTTCCCCCAGAGATCCCAAGGTCTTACTGAAGTGTGCGCGCGCCGACATAAGTTATCCATCCCTCCCCCTTAGTGGAAGCTTGGTGCAAGGTGTGCACAAGAGCAGGCTTGGAGAAGGTGGAGGTTTGGTGCAGAGGAGGCCGGCAGCAACAAGTCAAATTTGCCACTAACTATTTAGTTGAAAAAGCTCAGCTTTGGTGGAATGATCTTTGTCATAGTGCAGATTGTCGAAGAACATGGAAGGCTTTTCAAGAAAAGTTTAAAGAGTCTTTTCTACGCCTACAGTTCAACCTACATGTTCGACAATTATGGGCTAAATTTACATGGATGGAAGGTGATACATTTACAACCTATACAGACCGGCTCTACCAATACCTAGTATCTCTTCGCTTGCTTGAAGATGTCTCAGATGATACTATGAAGAAGAAGTATAATGATGGTTTAGAGAAGGAGATTCAAGCAAATCTTCGCTCATGCCGACCAACATCCCTTCATGAAGCTATTGCCTTTACTCATCATGCAGAGAATGAGTACCAATCGATTATCAAGAGGATTAGTTTGTAGCAGCCATATCAACAACAGCAGTCTTTTCACTAGCCTAATTTTCTTTGATTATATGTAATGCATTTACACATAGAATTTAGTATGTAGGATCATACTTTAGATATACTTTTGAAAATGAATTAGAATATGACTTATTTAAAGGCTATGTCAGCACCTCATAGATAAGCTTAATAATTTAATGCCTCCATGAACATTTCCATGCATGTGTTTTTACACTGAACATGCTTATTTTTGTTCAATGATGGAACATGTGAATGGCCATCCATGTCTATTTTTATTTTATCAACTCAGGTCAGTTGCTTTTTCAACTGAGGGGCATGTTATGAGTTATGGAATATGTTGAACAAAGAATTGTTGGAGTGTTAATTTATTAATGTATTAATGTGTGTTGGTGTTTTTGACATAGAAGTTGAAGGTTCATGAGGGCGTGAAAGGTGTGAAAGGGCAGACATCAATAATCCGACTTTAGGGTGGACATCGATAAATCCGATTTATGATTTAGTTTGTAAATAAACCCATGTAGAAAGTTCTATTGTTAGAAATAGTTAGAAATACTTAGAAAAGTAGTGGTTAGAATAAGGGTCATTGTAGACCACAATTTCTGATATTAAAAGCAAAGGCTTTCTACAAAAGTTACCAAATTTTAGTTTCACGCTTGATTTTTGAAGCCGCTCTCATGTAACCACTCTTTTTGACGTAATCAAAACTTCCTATAAGTACATGCACTCTCTGGATTTTCGAAACACAGTGCATGGGGGGAGATTGCACCCAATACTGTGTACTATCTCGTCTAGTGGCGTGTTTATTTTTTTGTCTTTTCTGCATCCCGTAACCTCCGTGTGCATATGAGCAAGATCCTAATAACAACATGAGCAAACATGAAGTGGTAAGAGGTCTTCCAAAATTTAATAGCATTGGGCTACATGCGTTATGTGAAGCTTTTCAACTAAGAAAGCAAACAAGGAAACCATTCAAGAGGAGAAATTATGTGGTCCCAAATGTCTTGGACTTGATACATACAAATGTATGGGGACCTACCCAATAGGCATCAATTGCTTGTAATAGATTTTCTATCACCTTCATTGATGATCACTCAAGAAAGGTATGGTTGTTTTGTATGAAGCAAAAATCAAATGTGTTCTCAATATTCAAGAGATTTGGAACTCAAGTTGAAAGAGAAATAGGAAGGTCTATCAAAACCTTTGATTCAATGGTGGAGGGGAATACTTCTCCAAAGAATTGTCTGATTTTCTACAAGAGAATGGGATCAAAAGGTAGTTTACTTGTAGGTATACACCTCAATAAAATGGATGAGCTAAGAGCAAAGTAGGCAAATCACTGAAGTTGTGAGATGCATGCTTAACAAGATGAAGGTACCATTGTACTTTTGGGCTTAAGCTACCACAACCGCCATTTACTTGATGAATAGGTGCACAACATCGGGTGTACATCACTTGACACCAGAGGAGGTATCTTCTAGTAAGAAACATGATCTTACACACATCAAAGTTTTTGGATGTGTTTGCTTTTTTCACATTCCACAAGAAGTTAGAACAAAGATGGAACCAAGGTCATAAAAATGCATTTTTGTCAGCTACTCAAGGGACCAAAAAGGATATAAGTGTTACAACCCTACAACAAAGGAAGTAAGATACTCATGAGATGTGGTCTTTGATGAACTAAGATCATGGTATGAAGATAAAGGAAAGGAAAAGGTTCTTGAAGAAGATTGTGATGATTATGTAGGAACTAATCAAAGAGAATTTCATCAATGGATCACAAAGATTTCACATCCAGAGGCATCTACATCAAATGAAGAATGTTGAACATGGAGGGGGTAACTTGGAAGTCATTCTTTGTCTCCAAATTTAGCTTATAGTAGAGTCGAAGAAGCAATTGTTGCTCTAAATAGTGAGATAGATGTAAGTGAAGAAGAATATGAAGAGTTATTCAATCTAAAGGTAAAGCTAAATAGGTTAAAAAGAAACTCTTTAAAGGAAATGAAAGAAGATCTTCAAGTACAAGGTATCCCCTCAAAGGCTGAGTTATGATAGTTTCATGGAAAAAAAATTTGCAGATGCATGTCATCAAAGAAAAAGAGCCTGAGACATATGAAGAAGCTTGCACACAAAAGAAATGGAAGCAAGCTAGGAAAGAGGAGATCAAATCTCTCAAAGTTAATCACACATGGAAGATAGTGCCAAAGAAAGAAGTTATGAAGATTGTTTCAAACAAATGGGTGTTTAAAGTAAAGAGGAACATTGATGCTTCACTAGCTAGACACAAAGCTAGATTGCTTGCCGAAGGATTTCAAAAAACACAAGGCATAGATTATGATGATCTTCAACCCGGTTGCAAAGATGGGAACAATTGAAACTTTGATCGCAATCAGTGCTTCAAGGAGATGGCATGTATACCAACTCGACATAAAAATGTTGTTCTCAATGGAGAACTAGAGGAAGAGGTATACATGAGTCAACCAGTTGGTTTTGAAGATGAAAAACAACCAAATTTTGTTTGAAGGCTGAAGACGGGACTTTATGGCTTGAAGCAAGCACCACGAGCATGGAATTGGAGATTGGTAGATATCTAACTAAGTGTGGATACAACCCAAGTAGTGCAGATCCTTCATTCTACATGAAGAAGGAAGAGAATAGAGAGGTATATATCTGCATATATGTTGATGATCTCATCATAACACGGAATGATGTTACAAGGATTAAAGATATGAAAAGAACACTTGCTATGGAGATCAAAATTTTATATCTCAAAGAGCTAAAATATTTTTTAGGATTTGAAGTTGAATATGGGAAAGGTGGCAACTACTTGATGCAAAGGAAGTACTTGTTGGATGTTCTTTTCAGATTTGGAATGAGTGACTACAAACCACTCACTCAACCCATGGACACAAATACAAAGATTTTCTCAAATGATGGAGAACTATTGGAACAATCGCATGAAAATTGGTGAGCATACTCAGAGCTCGTTTTGGCCTCTGAATGCACTAGTAGAGTGCTTGTGTAGGCAATTTTGTATTTTTGTGCCAAAGATATATATATGTTCTGATTTGTCAGAATAAGTGCCTCCAGTCTGCTATAGGTTTAGCATAACTCCATGGGGTAGTTATGTTCAACGTTTTGAGATACAATCATTTTTCTACATCAGTGTATTTTAGTCAGTGGCCATGGCTAAAAGCAGTGATGTGTTTTGTATGTTGGCTATTGAGGATAAGTTGGACAATACCAATTACCCATTATTGGCTTATATGATGCATCATATAAGCCAATAATGGGTAAGGAATATTGTGCAAGGTGTTGAAAAACATCCTATTACACTTGCAAACACAACTGTTGAAGGTGATGCAAATGGCATTGAAGATGGTGATAATCTTTAGGTTCCTGTTTGTGTTGCAGTTCCAATTGCACCTATTGTAAAGCAACTTCGTTGGGATGGCAGAGATGCTCACACACATGCATGGATAGCCTTGTCTGTCAAACACGCCATTATTCCTCACATTTGGTCTTGCAGGACAACAAAGGATGCTTGATATACTTAACACTTTATACCAGGCAAGGAATGAGACTCATGTTGCTTACCTCCGAAATCAGTTGGAGAGTGAGCACATGAATGAAGAAGGTTCCATGGATAGTTTTCTAACAAAGATCAAATACTTGAAGGAGCAGTTGATTTTTGCTGATGAAGTCTTGCTTGATAGTTCACTTTTGTAGACTGTTCTGAATGGTCTTCCAAATTCAGATTAGAGTTTTTCTTCTACTCTTTGATTGATGATGAAAGGCAACCCAAATGCCTTAACATTTGAGGAGTCAGACTTTGTTCTATTAAGTCTAGGCAGAATAGGTCCACTATGTGTGTTGCAGATCAAGATTACCTAGCTAGTCAGAAGGGAAAAGTAAATGGAGCTCATCTATTAGTAAGCAAAATTCTGCTAATTCTGCACAACCAAAGAAGGATGATAGAGACAAGAAGAAAACAGAAAAGCAAAAATTGTTTTGCAAATAGTATAAAGGAAATGATCATGTCATAAAGAGCTATCCAAAATTGGTTGCAAAAAGGGCAAAGAAAAACAAGGTTGGAATGGTTGTTGCAGAGGCCTCTACACCCAAAACATAGTCTAATAATCTTGTGTAGAATGAAGAATGGGCATTTACTACGTTTTGCACTTATGGCCCATCTTCTCATGAACAGTGTATGCCTATAGTAGACTCAAATGTTTGATACTTTGATAGTGGGTCAACCAAACATATTACCTCATAGCACAGTTTCTTCACTTCACTTAAGCCTGCACCTATAGGGAATACTGTCACATGCACCAACAAATCCTCTTATCCTATCATGGGAGTTAGTAAGATTATTCTGACTACTACTAATTGTAGTTCTTTTACATTGTCAGATGCTTTATTTGTGCCAAGGATCAAGAAAAATCTGTTATTAGTTTCAACATTATCCAAGATTGGCTTGGTTGTGAAATTTGTTAATGACAGATGTACAATTCTGTTGAAGTTAGATGTCTGCGGAAGCACACGAACAATACAAGGAAGAAGAAGAAGCTTGGAGCACAACACACAATGCTGAATGTATTACCACTAGAATGTACAAAGATAAGTGGCCCGTTAGGGCAATAAGCATATATACAAGCCGGGGGAAAAAACCTCCTAAAGAGGGAAAAAAGTGCCTCCGCAGTCCTAGAGTGTTCACACACATCACTAGCTAAATATATCAACAAATCCCCCCTAGGAGTGATGCAGTGAACAAGAAGCTGGCACTCATGTATAAGGAGGTGCCAAGCTATGGGCAGAGACAATAGCTTTGACCACCCTTGTAAGGTTCTCTTCATCAGTTT
This sequence comes from Ceratopteris richardii, assembly GCA_020310875.1. NCBI lineage: Eukaryota > Viridiplantae > Streptophyta > Polypodiopsida > Polypodiales > Pteridaceae > Ceratopteris > Ceratopteris richardii. The sequence continues at coordinate 111,426,988 of CM035433.1, forward strand.
GCATCTTTTGGAGTACATCACATTGTCGGATCTCGTTCTGAGCGCCTCGAAGTTTGTGCCGTAGGAGTGCAAGTTGTTGCTTGAGTGTTACCTCAGGTAGAGGTGACTCGCCGAAATCCTCCATGGTGTTCGTAGGTTCCATGAGGATGTAAAGAACAAAACCCTCTTGCTAGATATGTAAAAATAATTTTTGAGATTGTTTGAGTTAAAATGTAAAAGGAAGGGTTGTTCTTGGGAATTGAAAAAGTAAGAAAGAGATGAAAGTTATGTTAAATATAAGAAAAGATAACTACAGTGACAACACAAAGAGATACTGTAGTGGTAAAACACTTCGCTTGTGTGATTGAGGTTGTGGGTTCAAATCCTCCCACCTTGGTGAATATAAAACTCCTTATTGCCACTCATAAATTAAAATTGGTTTGTGCGTACCCAACGGTTGCCAAGGGAGCCTTGGGTGCCAAAGTAATGCCTTAGTTATGCCTTAAGTCATGCCTAAGTTCTATGCCTTAGTCGATGCCTTAGTCCACGCCTTGGAGTAAGCCGAAGGAGTAAACGTAGGTGTAAACATAGGTCCTGGTTCTGGAACTGGAGCCAAAGGAGTAAACGTAGGTGTAAATGTAGGTGTAAATGTAGGTGTAAATGTAGGTGTAAATGTAGGTGTAAACATAGGTGTAAACATAGATGTAAAAGTAGGTTCTGGTCCTGGAACTGGAACAGAAACTAAAACTGAAACAGAAACAACAACAAGAACAGGAATCGGAATTGAAATCGAAAACGGAAACAAAAACGGAAATGAAAATCGAAAACGAAAACAAAAACAGAAACAAAAACTGGAATCGAAATCAAAATCAGAATCAAAATCAGAAATGGAAATGGAAATGGAAACAAAAACTGGAACTGGGTCGGAATCAAAATTCGAATCACAGTCAGAATCAGAATCAGAATCAGAATCAGAATCAGAATCAAAATCAAAATCAGAATCAGCATCAGAATCAGAATCAGAATCAGAATCAGAATTAGAATCAGAATCAGAATCAAAATCAGAATCAGAATCAGAATCAGAATCAGAATCAGAATCAGAATCAGAATTAGAATCAGAATCAGAATCAGAATCAGAATCGGAATCGAAATCAAAATCGGAGTCGAATCGCGAACAGAGAACAGCAAAACAGAGAACAATCACCAAAACGAACAGAAACAGACCCCTCCGTAGTGACGCGTGCAAGGCTCGGATACCACTGTTATCAGGATCTTGCTCACACACATAGAGGTTACGGATGCAAAAAACATAGAAAAATAGACACACCAGGAGACGAGATAGGATGCAGTATTGGGTGCAATCTCCCCCCATGCACTTTGTTTTGACAGTCCACATAGTGCATGTATTTATAGGAATTTTTTATTATGTCGAAAAGAGTGGTTACATGAGAGTGGCTTCAAAAATCAAGTGTGAAAGTAAAAGTTGGTAACTTTTTTCACGCCCTCACGAACCTTCAGCTGCTATATCAAAAACACCAAAAGACATTAATACATTAATAAATTAACACTCCAACAATTCCTTATTCAACATATTCCATAACTCATAACACATGTCATTTAGCTTTGGAATGTTCATGTGTCCTATTCTTTTGTGCCATAAGTCTAGCTCCGAAATCTTCTTGTTCCCAAATTGAATGTACATGACCTTTCCATGTGGATGTTGGACATCCTTCCTTCTCTTTGACCTTGAGCAATGACCTTGAAACCTTCTTTTTTATTCTTTATGAAGCACACTTTCTCATTGAATATGACATGATAACCCGTGTCTACAATTGGTCCTACTCAAATCAAGTTCTTTGAAATTGTAGGACCATGAAGAACATTAGATAGTACCTTTGCTCTATTTGTATCTCCAAGCCTTATATCTTCAATATGTTCAATCGTGTATTGAGTATCATTCTATTTCAACACATCCTTTTCCACTTGGTACATGTAGATTAGTGAAAAAACTTCCTTGGCATGGCATATGGTTACTACAACTTGAATCAATATACCATTTTTTTCAAATTCATAAGAGCTTATATTCTCATGTCTCATTGCAAGTAAAGTGTCCTTGCTTCATTCACTTGAGGTGCTTGCATGGTTGCTTTGACTCTTTTGATTGCCTCCATTTGGTCTTCCATTTTTTAGCTAACAATCACTAGCATAGTGTCCTACTTTAACACAATGATAGCATATTATACCTTTATGAGAATTGTAGGAGTCTCAACCTCTTTCTCTACTTCTACCTAGACCTCTTCCTTGTGTGTTGGCATTTGATCCATCCTTCTTGTCTTCAAAATTGTTTTGATTGTAGCTGGAGTTGTTTTGACCTCTTCCTTTTCCTCTTGATCCTCCTCTTGAGTTCCTTCCTTTACCTTGACCTGGATATAACATTTGGTTGTGGCTATCATTTCCTTTGGAGCCACCAAATCTAAGCTCTTCTGTGACAAGGTGAGAATTATTTGTTCAAAACTTGAATATGCATCTTTCAAGCTAATGGAAGTTACAAAAGGCTTCCATCTTTCATCTTCTCTCAATCCATTGAGAGTAAAACACACAAGATCTTCATCTTCAACTATTCTGCCAATAGAAGCTAAAGCATCACTTAGTTCCTTAATCTTCAAACTATATTCAACTATGGATTGACTCAAACTTTTCTTGATTATGTTCAACTCATTCTTGAGTTGAAGTTTCTTAGCTTTTGTATTTGTTGAATACATCCTTTCAAGAGCTCCCCAAGCACTCTTAGCTATTCCTAGATGCTCAATATGCCCTACCATGGCATTAGTAATGACGTGAAATGAGGAACATGAATCTCTTGTTCCTCTCTTTCCATTCTTTTGTTTCCCTCTTTTGGCCTTTGGTGACTATAGCTTGATTGATTTGAGGTTGTGCATCATCTTTGGTCATGATATCCCACTAGCCTTTGCCCATTAGGTAGGTGCTCATTATAAACTTCCACATGGACACTTTTTTGTGCAAAGTTGTGACCTAAAAACCAAGTGTCGTAAATCACATGCCTTCATGCAAAAACTTCTTGTGCTTCACACACATGATAATAGTGAAAATAGGTGGGGATGGGATGAAAAACACATATAAGCACACATTACATGCCTTAAACACACACAACTCATGAAGAAGGAGATAAGAGAGCAAGAAGGAGTTAAAAGATTTCTTCAATTTAGTCTTTACAAAATGGCAATAGTCTTTCAAAATGAGTCACCAAAGTGACTTATATACATGTGCCCTTATTTTGGTCCTTTCACACAAGTGACCGGCACATTTAGGAAATTCCTAAAGATGTTGATATATTTTGGTAGTGATGTGTCTAAACACATGGAATGATGAGGGGCACTTTTTTCCCTCTTTTAGGCCTTTGAACGCAGTATTAAAATGACTATACTATTTCATTGTTTTGTGCCAAACATATATACACATTTTGGTTTGCTATACAAGCACCTCAATGTTTGCTACAAGTTTAGGAGAGCTTGAGAGGGTGTCTTTGTTGAACTTTTTGAGATACAGTCATTTTTCTGCATCAAGGTATTTAGTCAGTCACACATGGTTGAAAGCAATGATGTATTCTATATGTTGGCTATTGAGGATAGGTTGGATGGTACCAATTACCCATTGTTGGAAAATATGATGCATCCTGTACTGGTAGCAAAAGTGTTATGGAATATTGTGCAAAGTGTTGAAAAATGTCCTACTACACCTATAAATATAGTTATTCAAGGTGACAGAGATGGCATTGAAGATGATGATCTTCAAATTCTTCCTTCTATTGTAGTTTTTGCTCCACCTACTATAGAGGAGCTTTGTTGGGATGGAAAAGATGCTTAGGCAAATGCATTGATAGCTTTGTCTATCAAATGTTCCATTATCCCTCACATTCACTCTTGGGAAATAGCAAATAATGCTTGGGATACACCTACAACTTTATATGAGGCAAGAAATGAGGCTCATGTTGCCCTGATAGTTCACTTGTGCACATTGTTCTTAACAGTGTTCCAGATTCATATCACAGTTTTGCTTCTACTCTTTGGTTGATGATGAAAGCAATCCAAATGCCTTAACATTTGATGAGTTAGTCTCTCTTTTTTTGTGAGAAGATAGGTCTAGGCAGAACAGGTCAATCATGCATGTTGCAGATCAAGCTTTGTTAGATAATCAGATGGGCAAAGGAAAATGGAGCTCATCTACTAATAAGCAAAAATATGCTAATGTTTCACAGTCAAAGAAGGAAGAAAAAGATGAGAATAAAAAAAAAAAAAAAGAAACATTTTTTAAAATATTGTAAGGGAAATGATCATGTCATAAAGGGTTGTCCAAAACTGGCTACAAAAGAGGCAAAGAAGAAAGAGCCTCGAATGGTTGTTGTAGAGGCCTCTACACCTAAAACAAAGTGTGCCAATCTTGTGCACAATGAAGAATGGGTGTGTCTATTGTTTGTAGCTATGAACCTTCTTTTCATGAGTAGTGTATGTCTATAGTAGACTCAAATGTTTGGTACTTTGATAGTGGAGAAACCAAACATATTACCTCCCAATGCAATTTCTTCAGTTCACTTGAGTCTATCTCTATAGGGAATTACTATCACATGCACTAACATCTCCTCATATCCTATAGTGAAAGTTGGTAGTTATATCATTTTGACTAATTTTGATGGTAATTCTTTCACATTGTCAAATGGTTTATATGTGCCAAGGATCAAGAAAAATATGCTATCAATTGTCAATATTAGTCAACCTTGGTTGTCAAATTTGTTGATGAAAAATGTATAGTTCATGATCTCTCAAATGGTGATGTTATTATTGCTTTTGGCATTTTATGTAATGGGTTATACAAGCTCATAGACTATGCAAAATCTATGAATGATTCAGCATGTGCAGTTCAAGATTCTCATGCTATATCATATGCAAAGCTTTGGCATGCACGCTTTGGTCATCCAAATTTTGTTAGTTTGCTACACTTGTAGAAAGATGAAATGTTTTCCTCTCTGCCCAAACTTGAGGCACCTTGTAAAAATTTCTGTGAAGGTTGTAATTGGGACAAAATGCGGTATTTTTCCTTCTCAAAATATTTTTCACTTCAATCTATTGGTAAATTGTAGCTTGTTCATGGTTATGTATGTGCTCTTATGCAAACACCTTCTTTTGGGAAATACATTTGGTTCATGAATTTTATTGATTATTTCTATGGGTCTGCATGGGTGTATCTATTGAAAGCAATGCTTGACTTGTTTATGTGCTTCAAATAGTTTCTGGTTGTGGTTGAAAATTTGTTAGCATGTTAATTGGGTACCCTCCATTATGATCAGGGAGGAATACATGTCTTCTGATTTCAATGTATTTTTAGCTGAGCATGGGATAAAACAGTAGTGTTTAGTGTCGTACACCTCAACAAAATGGAGTTGCTAAAAGAAAGAACTGGTCTTTCATGGTGATGGTGAGGTGTATGGTCAAAAGTTGGGCTTTATCACATAGATTCTAGCTTGAGTTTGTTATGTGTGCAACATATGTACTTAACAGGTGTCGCACCAAAGCACTGCAATCTATCACTCCATATGAGGCTTGGCATGGTTGCAAGCCATTTGTTTCTCATCTGTGTCATTTTGGTTGTCTGGCATATGCTTTAGTGCATGAACAAAAATGTAGGAAATTGGATGATAAGGCAATAAAATGTATTTTTATTGGGCACGTTCTAAAAGAAAAGTCTATCATTTGTATCATCCACAAGGTAAACACATTTTGGTTACCCATGATGTTTTTTGTGGAAGATGCAATTTAACCATTACTGTCATGTACCAAGGAGACATCACTTAGCTCCAAGGATGTGTATGATACTTTGGTGCCTCTTTTTAAAGGTGGATAGTCAAGTGTTGATCCAAAAGGCAATTTCTTAGCCTTTACAAGTGCCGCATGATGTAGATCATTCCATTTTTTATGCAAATTGACATGATGCACTTATTGACGAGAGGGTTGGCATAGAAGAGGCTAAAACAATGCCTAAATGGTTGGTGGCCACTTTGAGAGATAGGAAATTAGATGCACCTTTGTCATATCCTACCCGTTGACACCCTCATAGAGCTTCGTTTTCCTCTATTCTTTGTGATGTGAATGAGCATGTTTCTTTTCATGAAGCACAAGATTTAGAAAATTGGATGGCTTCTATGCGATTAGAATATGATGCTATTCTGAAGAATGGTAGAGGGTCTTTATGTGATTTGCCTCTAGGTGAAAATTCCATTTGCATTCAATGGGTATACAGGCTAAAACATAATCTTGATGGAATAGTTGACATGTATAAAGCTAGAATTGTTGCCAAAGATTATCCTCAAGAAAGAGGCATCAACTTTGATGAGATTTTTGCTCCCACTTTTCGAATGACCATAGTATTTGTGCACTTGCAGCTCATCACGTTTGGGATGTACACCAGTTGGATATTAAAACCGCATTTTTGAATGGTGACTTACATCAAGAAGTGTATGCATTTCAACCTCGTGGTTTTGTGCAGATTGGGCATGAAAACAAAGTGTGCAGTTTGAAAAGGCATTATATGGTTTGAAGCAAGCACCAGGTGCTTGCTAGCTACTTGATTGCACATGATTTTGAAAACAATCCAGCTCAGAGCACCTTATATGTTAAGCATGCAAACAATGTGATTTTGATCACCATTGTATCTGTTGATGACATGCTGCTCACTAGACCTAATGAGAAGCATATTGCTGAATTTAAGGCTGATTTTCATGCCTCTTTTGAGATGTTATATTTGGGGCATTTGCATCATTATTTAGGGATTTAGTTTATGCATGTTGATATGAGAATAGCTTTGTGTAAAAATATATATATTGACACATGATTGTAGCATTTTGGCCTTCAAGATTATAAAAGCTATTGCCATTCCTATGGAAATAGGTTTATGGTTGATTCTTCATAATGTTGGAGATGCATTTGATGTTGTTCTCCATCAAGAAGTTGTTGGATGCTTGATTTACTTATGCATGACTCAGCCTGATATTCAATTTGTTGTCTCTTAGATGATCAGGTTTATGCATTTCCCACATGCCAAATATTCATAGGTAGTTGAGTCAATCTTTCACTATTTGAGTATTACTCGACTAGTTGGATTGTTTTATCCCAAGGGGGGATCATTATTGTCAGATTTACATGCTTTTTCTTTTTTACTTAGACTGAGGTTGGTTTCTATGACACGTGTTTCCATAGTGGTTTTTGCTGCATGCTTGTTAGCTCATGCATATCTTGGTTGAGAAAGAAGTAGCCTGATGTGGCCACTTCTATTTGTGAGGTTAAGTATAGGGTAGCTTTCTTAGTGACTATCGAGTGTGTGTGGTTTAGATGCTTTTTGGCTGATTTGGGTGTTGGTTAGTCTTCTACCACCACCATCTTCAGTGACTATTAGAGTGCATTGGTAGTTGTGAGAATCCTTGTGTTCCATGCTCACACTAAGCACATTGAGGGGCACTATCATTATGTCAAGGAAAGGTTCTCCCATAGAGAGATCATTTTATCATATGTGCCCACACAAGATAATGTTGCAGACATTTTCACAAAAGTTGTGCCTAGGGTGAATTTAAAGCTTTTCACAAAGCTTTGGGCTTTCTTCCTTTTGTGGATTGATCTCTCTCCACATAGCTTGAAACTTCCTTATACATGAGTGCTAGCTCCTTGTCCACCACATCACTCCCAAGGGGGATTTATTGACATATTTTGGTAGTGATGTGTGTGAACACATTTAGGACCATTGGAGCACTTTTTTCCCACTTTAGGAGGTTTTTTCCTCCCACTTGTATACATGCCAATAACCTTAATGGGGAAATTATCTTTCCACATTCACTTGGTAATAGATTCATTGTTGTGTTGTGCTCCAAGCTTCTTCTTCTTCTTCTTCTTCTTCTTCTTCTTCTTCTTCTTCTTCTTCTTCTTCTTCTTCTTCTTCTTCTTCTTCTTCTTCTTCCTTGTGTTGTTTGTGTGCTTTTGTAGACCTCAAACTTCAATGAAAGAAACTATTATTTTACAAGGATTTTGATACACTCTTTAGGGAATGTGCAACTAGAGAACTCCTCTAGTGCATTTACAAGGCTTCCATATACTCAAGGATATGATGTGAAAAAAGAAAAATGGAAATTTCTTGAAAGAATTTGGGGGACCCTACTTTTCTTCTCTTCACTTCTTCCCTTCTTTACTTTTGATCCTCTGACTCTCTACAACACTCTCCCCCCCTTAGTCTTTTCCATCCCAGATAGGCTTCAATTGGGTTTGCCTGACACGTCACTAGTAGCAAAAGATGAGATAAGCTTTATCTCTAAGGCATTATGAAGACTCTATTGAGGAAGAATTTTCTTCACCACTCTTTCATCTTTTGAAAGGTTCCTTTATGGTGCTTTAATTTCCTGTGTTTCTTACTTCTAATATTCACTCATTGGGACTTGTTGTATCATCGTTGACCTATTATCTTTGCTTCCCTTGTATCCATTTCTGCCTAATGCATGTCGATACCAATAAGTTTGTGATAAGGAAATTTTTACTGGATTATGTCAGAAGCTGTTCAAAATGTGAAAGACTTTAATCATTTTTCATCACGAGAAATAAAACAGATTGTATTGTAAGCAGAGAAATGATGGACACAAATGCGTGCTACATGGAACAAAACTCGTCTTGGATCCAACATTTCAACTCAATGGTCAAGCATCAAGCAAAGAACAAAGAATTCATGGCAAAATTCAAAACCACATGTCAACTATTACTTTGAAGCACTCATGGTAGAGATGCATTCCATCAAAGAGTAGCTTATGTAAATCAAGAAGGATGTTTTGGAGATCTATGGCACATTGAAGTGATTCAAAAGTATCCACCTCCTATATGGTGGAAAGAGTATAGAGATGAAACACTAGAGTCACAACATATAGCTATAAGAATCCTTTTGAGTAGCAACTTCAAGTGCTAGTTTTGAATGTAATTGGATTGCATATGTTTTTCGTCATTCAAAACGAAGAATCACTTATGCATTGTGTGCCAGTGATTTGGTATACATTTTTTGTAATATGCATTTTTTACATGCTCCAACTAAGGTAGCTTCTATAACAGCACAACAAAATTTTAGAGAATTTCAAATTCATGAAAGTTTAACAAATGATTCATGCACTAACCAGGAATTAGATGTAGATCACAATGATGGTTTAGACATGGAAGAAATAGATGACATGGTACCTATAATAGAAGACAATATTAAAAATGAAGAAAATGTTGTACTCTAAATACTTTGGTCAAATTCAATCGCAAAAACGATGTCTTTATCATAAAGCGATGATTCTAAATATTATAAAAAGAGGCTTGTTTATTCATTGTTTTGTTGATTGAATAATTCATCAATAGTGAGCCGATCCAAAGATGATGATGCCTCTGATACTCTTCCATATCTGTTTTGATATGCATCGATAGATATTTGTAAATTTTTCACTTGATTTTCTAAATCATCAATTCTTTTTTTTATCATCAATTGTTCTTCATAAACCAAGAATTGTTAATCCTTCATTGTATAACTTTGCTCCCTATGATGATAAATCATGAATAAGGTTATGTTCTTTGGGTAGCAAAAGAAAAATATATGGCCGCTTTTGAGGAAGAGGGACTTTGTTTCCTTGACTACGAAATACTACATAATTTTGAGGATGGCCCAAACCTATACCTGCATTCTTTGGGCGATAATCCCAATTTACACATCCGCGAAGGATATCTTGTACAAAAATGTTTTTAATGAAATATAGTGCTATTTGATTATTATTTGGTAATGATCTTTCAACTTGAATAAAGCGTCGAAATAAAGAATCTTCTAATCATTTATGTTGTAAGTTGAAAAGCTTTAATGGCACTTTTTCTTTTGCTCCTCCTATAAATCAAAAGAACATCACAAACAAAAATGATTTGGACATAGCTTTTTTACTTCTTTCATTGATAATGGTTCTCCCTCTAATCCCTTTGGTTTTAAATCTTGGGTAAATAAAAATGCTTATCCAGATTGTGCAAATTGATCATTCTATTTAGAAAAATTCCTTTGTGATTTAGCATGATCAAGGTCATTATTCACATCTGGCATTCTTGCCATGTTTTACTTTCAAATCTGCAAAACAAAAACATTACTTTTAAATCATTGCTATGTTTTACTTTCAAATTAATCCACATCATTTAATCCATAAAATTCAAATGAATCCACATCATTGACATTATTCAATCCACATAATTCAAATGAATCCACATCATTGACAGTATTCAATCCACATAATTCAAATGAACCCACATCGTTTAATCCACATAATTCAAATGAATCCACATCGTTGACATCATTCAATCCACATCATTGAAATCATTCAATCCACATAATTCAAAATGAATCCACCTCATTTAATCCACATAATTCAAATGAATCTCCATCAGTTAATCCACATAATTCAAATGAATCCAAATCATTTAATTCAAATGAATCCACATTATTCAATCCACATAATTCAAATGAATTCACATTGACATCATTTAATCCACATAATTCAATGATAGATAGATAGATAGATAGATAGACAGATAGATAGATAGATAGGTAGGTAGATAAATAGATAAATTGATCGATAGATAGGTAGATATAGTGATAAATAAATAAATAGATAAATAGATAGATTGATGGATATATGGATAGAAGTATAGATATATTGATTGATTGATTGATTGATACATAGATAAATATATAGATAATGAACATAATCCACATCATAACATTTTAATTTACATCCATCATAATCACTTCAGGTAAAAATCCATAGTAATTACTTCATATCCAAACCCATCATAATCACTTAATATTAAATCCACATTATCACTTCATGCATGATAAAAACATGTCAAGTTAAAGCACTTATTATAAAACATTAAGTAAACAGTTGAATTTGACACAATGATAATAAAGATTTTTTATTAATAAACATGTTACTTGGCAAACATCCATTTCAGTATGGTCTTAATCCATCATTATTGGATATATTCAAACCATAACGAACAAGGTTTGAGAATACTCTAAGCAATTGATGAGTGTATACTCTTTTGGGCACATCTTTATCATATCCTAGTTTTAATGCATACATGAACTTATAAACCCCATTTTTATCAATGGGGTAACTATCTAAACCTATGTATTTAAAAAGTTGCAAAAGAATTATTCCAATTGTATAGGTCTCTTAACTTTTATTGAATGACAGAGGGCAAGTGGATATGCATTCTAGTGGGATCCACCAATATTTTGGACTCCACTAGTTTCTAGTTGATATGCTTAGATCTAGTAAGTTTGGAAAACTTTTTTGTGGAAAAATGTGTTGTTCTTCCAAAATTCACGTAGTCCCATGTACACATGCTCAACTTCAAAATGCAACACTATGTTGCCTAGATGGAGATCATTGTGCAATATGTTACAAGTGTGTAAGAATGATATTGTTTGCAACAATCCATTGATTAACTTCCAAATATTTATCTTCACTGTAGCTATATCCCCTTGTGTGTCTTTGATGCTTCTGCTTTGTGGTACATTGAAGTAATCTTTCTTCATTTTCTTGAGCCACATGTCCAATGTACCTCCATTGCATAATATGAAGATAAGGCATGGTCTTTTACTATGGTGTCTAGCTAATGCTAGTGGAATGATTATTCCACTATGGGTAATAGGTAATATGGTGGCCTCATTCATTCATTCACTCTCTCATGCTTGCAAGTCACCACCATGCAATTTGAATAATTTTGCTACAAAACTTTTGTTGATAAACCTCAAATGGGTGATTCTGAATTTATGGACCATACCATTTATCCTTCCCCCATGAGAGTAGCAACTTTGAAATGAGTAGATGAATATGGGAGCAAACATGGGCTTTTGGATGTCTGATCTCCCATACTCACATGCATATCTACACATGGTTCTATCGTTGCTTCTATCATTGGTCTCTCTGCATGTTCAGTAGTGGTCTCACTCTCTTTTGTTTCTTCATTGTTTGTAGTGTAAATCGACAAATTTCAATTTTCAATAAATCTTGGAATTTTTGTGATATCCAATGCCAAGGATTTTACTACTTTGACTATTTTTCCAAAGATGGGAGTGAGCTTTTTGGACATTTGTTCTCCTAGCACTTGTGCTCCTTTGGATACTCTTCCAAATTTATCTTGGATGTTAATGTATGTTGTTCTACATACATTAATATAGTTCTTCGATGAAATCTTTGTAATTTGATACATTCATTGCTATTGTGATCTATTCTTCTCACATTCCATACATGTACGAGTAGACAAACTCTTCTAAAAACTTTCACTCGTGCTTGTTTATCTTACTTTCCATCTATGCAAATATAACAAGTAGACTATCAAATAAAATTAAAATTCTGACTAATATTAAATCTTTAAACACTAATCTAATTCATAAAAGCAATAATGAAAAGTAAAACTCATAAATAAAATGATAAATACTTAAATATTTTAAATAGACATATAAATAGATAGATCAATAAGGTTATGGATAGATAGAGCAATATATTGATAAATAAGTGAATAGATAGATAGATAGATAGATAGATAGATAGATAGATAGATAGATAGATAGATAGATAGATAGATAGATAGATAGATAGATAGATAGATAGATAGATAGATAGATAGATCTATATATAGATAAATAAATGATAGATAGATGAATAATTGAATGGATAGATCAATAAGTATATGGATAGGTAGATCAATATAAAGATAAATGAATGATAGATAGATGAATAATTGAATGAATAGATAACTGAATAGATAATTGAATAGATAGATAAATATAGATAGATAGATCTATATATAAATAAATAAGCGATACATATATGAATGATTGAATGGATAGATAGTTGAATAGATAGATGGATACATAGATAGATGACTAAGAGCATGGATAAATAGATGAATATATAGATAAATAAAGACAGATGGATCAATATATAGTATGATAGTTAGATAAGTAGATTTATATATAAATAGAAAGTTTAATTATAATCTTGAAGTGAATCTATGTAGCTATTAAGAATGTAAGTGTCAAAGAATCAGACATTCATAATAGTTCATATACACTTTCTATAATATGTATGATTCTTGTCACATGAATGTATACAACCATTGTGATAATAAGCATCAAAAAAATCAAAAAATCACAATAGCTTCTATACACTTTGATGGAGAGTGTTAATCTCCAAAAGAACAAGCTATTCTTGATGTTAGAGCACCTCTATATCAAGAACAACTCAAAACCTTTACCAATTTGGAGGATCAATACTCAATTATCAAAATCTTGAACAAACTATGAAGAGAGTTAATATTCAGAAAGTTTGCTGCACATAATTCACTCATTGACTGATCAAATGTGTAAAGTTTTTTATAAAACTTTGCACAAAGTGTCGCTTATAGATTGCGCACCTTCTCCAACATCTCAAAAGATTCTATGGATCTTGAGAAATGATCCTCACAATTCAGCTATTTCTAAAACTGTACTTTTCTAAAGCATGGTTCTCTCAAACTACAACCCGTTTATTCAAATGCTTTTAGCCATAGGCAGCTTACCTTCCAACTTCACTTCTTCACATGTACACATGTAAATGTTCCTACTCTCAATTCTCTCAGCCTGATCACAATTAGGATCTGAAAACTTGTACAGAGGTCAATCAACCATAGACTTAGACTTGTACAAAAGCATTTCACAAAAGATTAAACACAGAAGGAGTACTCAGCAAAAGATCGGGCGCAATATTTCTTCATCTCTAAAAATTTTTTACATCTGAATGATGAGAGAGATCTCTTCACTTCTAAAAGTGTCTAATAACTATTCTAACTTCTAATTCTTCTCTTCACATGCTCTCTCATACTTGCCCCGACTTTTTACTTGTATATATAGGCATATATGTACAAGCTCATGACCATACAAAAGGTATAAGTGAGCTAACTATAAATTAATGTACATATGTATACAAGTCTTCATTTCCTGAACATGCTTTATCTTCAATCTTCAATTGTTGATCTTTTCTTCATTCTTTGACTTCAAGTCTTTCTCCAAAACGTCAATTGGTGATTGACTTGCACTAGCAGCTCCCCCTCAATCATCAATTGAGGTTCAGCTCAATAATGAGCTCAACAACCTTAGGAAGTCATCAAATCAGAGCATTAATGACTTCATACTCAAAGTAAAAGAGATCTCAGATGCACTTGGTTCAATAGGATGTGTTGTAGATGATGATGACCTAGTTGCCCACACACTTAATGGGCTTAGAGAAGATGATAAATGGAAGGCATTCACAACCTCTGTGTATGTAAGCGATTCATTACCAGATTTTGAGCAACTTACTTCTCTTATGGTGATTGAGGAGCTCAACCATGGAGGCAACAAGTCAAAGGGCAGCCAAGACCAACTCTTCTATGCAGGCAAGGGAGGAAAAGGCAAAGGCAATAGAGGTGCTTCAAGAGGAAGAGATAGAAGCAACTACCAACAAGGCAGCCAAAGCTATCAAGGCATTCAATCAAGCCAAGATGAAGGTCAATCATGAAGAGGAAGAGGAAGAGGAAGAAGTAGAGGAGGAAGATATGGAGGTCGAGGCTACTCCAACTCAAATGGATGCTTCAATTGTGGGAAGCAAGGACACTATGCCAAAGATTGTTGGCAAAAGCAAGGTGGGAACAATTACAAAGGTCAAGGTAATTATGCTAACTCCTCAAAAAATTCAGAAAATGAGCATTTGTTAGCTATGAAGCATAAAAGTGAAGGTCAACCACATGATGAGGTGTGGTATATAGATAGTGGTTGTAGTAACCAGATGTCAGGTAAAGAGGAGTACTTTAGTAATCTTCAAGCACCCAAGCAAAGAGGCTTTGTGGAGACAAGAGACAACACAGAGCATGAGATACAACAAATGGGAGATGTGAAGCTTGAAGGCAACCACAAAGCAAAAGTACTATCTGAGGTATTGCATGTTTCTACTATTACAAAGAACTTAATCTCTGTTGAACAGATGGTTGAAAATGGATACCAAGTCAAGTTCAACCACAAAGGATGATTTTTGAAGACCCAAGGAATGGCTATGAGTTGATAGCCAAAGGAAAGAAGGAAGGAAGGATGTTCGCTCTTGACTTTGGCAAAGAACAAAGCAACAAGGCAATGTTCATCACCTATGGTGACAAGAAGATTGGAGATTTGGATTTTGGCATAAAAGGTGTGGTCACATTAACATTCAAAGGTTGAATGACATGGAGAAGAGGAAATTGGTAAGAGGTTTACCACATTTTTCATTAAAAATGTTGCATGAGATGTGTGAAGCTTGTCAACTAGGCAAGTCTACTAGGCAGCCCTTCAAGAAGAGTGGATATGTAGCACATGGTGTGTTAGACCTTGTGCACACAGATATGTGGGGGCCAACCAAAGATCCCTCTCTTGCAGGTAATACGTACTTTGTAACCTTCATAGATGAATACTCAAGAAAAGTATGGTTGTATTGTATAAAGAAAAAATCAGATGTGTTTGATGTATTCAAAAGATTCAAGGCACAAGTTGAAAAAGGAGACAGGTTGCTATATCAGAACCCTAAGGTCCGATGGAGGGGGAGAATACTTCTCCTATGCTTTTTGTGATTTCTTACAGGACCAAGGTATAAAGAGGCAAATCACTTGTAGGTATACTCCCCAACAAAATGGGGTGGCAGAGAGGAAGCATAGGTATATTGCTGAAATTGATAGGAGTATGTTAAATGAAATGAATGTGCCTTTAACATATTGGGCAGATGTTTTATATACTGCTGTGTACTTGATGAATAGGTGTCCCACATCAGGGGTACATGACATGACACCTGAGGAGGCATGGAGTGGAAGGAAATCAGACCTTTCACACATTAGAATCTTTGGTTGTGTATGATACACACATGTGCCACAAAAGTTGAGAGGTAAGATGGATGCAAGGGCTGAAAGATGTATGTTTATTGGTTACGCTATGGAGCAAAAAGGTTATAGGTGCTACAATTCTAATACGAAGGAGTTAAAGGTTTCTAGAGATCTAGTGTTTGATGAACTCAAACCACCTAGCAAAAGAAGTGGACATCAAGTACATCAACACCAAAGATTAGCTAGAAGATATCATGACCAAATTTATGGATGCAAGCAAGTTGGAGAAGTTCAAGATCAACCTCAACATGAAGGAGATCAATGGAGACTAACACTTGAGCTTGAGGGGGAGTGTTAGAATTTTAGCAATCTCAAGTGTGGGAACTCATGCTAAGTTGAAGTGCCACATAGCTCACACTTTTTGCTAGGATATACGACCACTTTTCCATAATTTTTCTCAGGTGTAGTTGGGATAAACAATTGCACCATGCAATTTGGGCTTCTAGAGTGGCATATAAGACTGCCATAGGAACTACGCCTTTTAACCTAGTATATGGACATAATGCAATTCTTTCGATTGGTTTCTTGATCCCTACTCTTTGATTAGCTGAGAAGTATGAGTGGATATGTCATCACTTGTCCAAACAATTGGATCAAGTAGACAAACTACATGAGAAAAGGTTACAATCAATAGTAGGCATATATGCTTGATAAAGGAGGAAACATGCCTACTATAACACCCATATTAAAGAAAAAGGTCTCCGTGGTGAAGATGTATTCCTTGTATACACATTGAAACAACATTCAAAGAAACTCTAACAAAGATTTTATGGTCCTTTGATCATCAATCAAATTTCTTAAGGTGGAGCTATTAACCTAGAAACACAAGATCGAGATATCCTACCAAATTATATAGAGTAAAGAGATATACTGAACCTCTCATAGATCATATGTTAACAAGACTCTTAGGAGCACGAAACCATAATAAAAGAGGAAGAAAGAGTTCGAGAGGAATCAAGACAAGAAGCCCTAGAGAGAATAAGAAAAAGAAAAGAATGAATTTGGGAACGAGATGAGAGATATGTAAAAGGTGAAGAACCAATTCCCATAGCCAGTTACAGTACAACAAACATCAACAAATTGGTTAATATGCCAAGACAACCCTATCTAAACCTAGGAATCATAAATGAAGACTGTCACTTGACCGATTCTCTAATTGACACAGGATCAGCTTAAGCAATGTTTGTGCTTCCTTGGTTGATAAACTAAAGATTCCAATCACCCCAATGGAGTCATACATGATTGGAAGAGGAGCCAATCATAACAAATTCCTAGGAGAAGTAACCTTATCTTTACTCCTATGAAATGTTAGTCTGCAAAGATTTTGATTTTCTAGAATAGCTTATCTTAGGACATGATTGGATGTACAAATTTGAGGTTACATAAAATGTGAGTGATCTGCAAAGACTCTGATTTGCTAGAAGAGCTTATCTTAAGACATGATTGGATGTAAAAATTTGAGGTTACATTGAATTTGGTTGAAGGATTTATGGCCACAAAGATAGGACATAGAGAAGTGTTTAGCCTTCTTGGGGAAAAACCTCTAGGTAAACCCAATAATGAAAACCCTAATGTGTCAAACATGGAATAAACATCTAGGACTATGATAATCATGGCCACAAAGTTTCATAGTTATTGGATCTATAGATCTTGAGTTATGAGTAAATATAAGTGACTGTATATGTGTATCTCCTTCCTCCTGAAAACCTGGGATTGCCCCCCTTTACTTCTTATGCACATAGCTCTCATTATAATCCTCCTAAATTCATGAAATAACTTGGTATAGCTCATTCAAAACTTCATTTTAATTTGTAAAAAACTTCTTTGGTTGATTGCTACCAAGCTATGAGCTCTGAGTAAAATATTGAGTTCCTTCTTCCATAAATAGAAGGTTTTCTCAAAGTTCTTTGTACATAGAAGTTATCTGTTTTGACATAGTGTTTTTCAAATGATGTTCCAAAATACTATGTTGGTATAAATGTATATTTTGGAAGCATATGGATTGTATTAAGGTTTTCTAGAGTTATCTAGTCTAGCCTATTGCAAGATTTTTCCAAGAACCTCTCATCTCTATACACTATCCATTACCCCTCCAAGTAGTATCAAAGCATAGTCAAAAAGTGGACATTATGTGTAATGGGTTCCCCTCATCTATTGACAAATTGGATCAAAGCAACTACTCAGCATGGTCTCTAAGGAAGGATGCTTATTTGCAAGGGAGAAACCTGTATGGATATATCTCAAGAGATGAGATGATGCCAATACTCAGAAACAAAGGCCAACAAAGTCAAGATGAGTAGGAAAGATTGAATACATGGTGTGCAAAGGATGCTTTGCCACGGTCATACATTCTCAACTCTATCTCTGATTTTTTACACCCTCATATTAGGAATTGTATACCTCTCAAGAGACATGGAATGCTTTGAAGCATGTTTCTCCTCAAGTACCAAACCTGGGAAGAATCAGTTGTGGATGGAGTTTACAACAAAGAAAAGTGTGACTAATTTTGTCACAAAAATGAAGAACATTCTAGATCAACTTGAAGCATTGGAGAAATCATTGATGAAGAGAACATTTTGAGGCGTCATCAATGGGATCAAGGCTAATGACAAGCGAGAAGCTTTCACCACAGCCATGGACCTCTACATGGATATGGAAGTGCCAGATTCCAACACACTCATGGCACAACCCTTCACCTATGAAGCCACATCCATGAAGAATGGTATGAACCAAAATGTTAATTAATCATCTACCCTACAGATAAAAACAAAGGCAAAAATAACAAAGGAAAAGGTAAGAAATTTGACAATGAAGGAAGCTCCTCCCAACCTAACTTTGCAAGTAGAGGTAGAAGATCAAGAGGAAGAGGGAGAGGAGGTAGGAAGGGCAGGGAGAAAGGTTAAAGCTCCTCATCTTCTGCCATATGTGGTCTGCCAAATCATCACAAAACATTGCTTCAAAAATCCAAGGAATCAAAGAGGAAGAGGATACAATAGAGGAGGTTATGGAGCTTCCAGAGGCATGAACAACAATTCATATGGATACAGCAATAGTTCCTATAAGAAAAACTATCAAGGAGGATACAATGGAAGAAGAGTGTACAAAAATTACACAGATGATCAAGCTTAAGAGGATTCACTTCTTCTTATGAACATGACAATGAACGAAGGTAAGTCTGATGAGCATGTATTCTATATTGATTCTAGATGCTCAAATCATCTGGCAAGGAATACAGTCTTGCTCTTAGACTTGGAGGATCCAAAGGACAAGCATGAGGTCCAAACAGGTGATGACACAAGACATCCTATGGAGAAGATAGGGAATGTGAAGACCTACAATGGTAATATGAATTTGTTAAGCAAATTTCTTTTTGTGTCAACTATCACAAAAAATCTTATAAGTGTAGGGCAGATTGTGGAAAACTTTTTGCAAGTGAGATTCAACAAGCATGGGCCTATGTAGAGGATCCATATCAAGGTTTCAAGAAGATAGAAAAGGGAGAGAAAATAGGTAGATTGTTCACATTTGAACTCCAAGACACAAAGAACATTGCCTTTTTCAATTATGAAACCCAAACCTTATCAGAACTTGAGGTTTGGCATAAGAGGTTAGATCATATTGGAGAAAGATCCCTCAAATAAATGAGTAGAGATCAAAGTGTGCTTGGACTACCCAATATCTCAAAGAAACACATGATATACAAGTGTAGTGCATGTCAATTCGAAAAATCACATGGGCAACCATTCATCGAGAAGGGATAGATACATGGAGACCTTTTGGATCTTAACCACATAGATGTTTGGGGACCAAGCAAAGAACCACCAATCTTAGGATCAAGATATTATGTGTCATTTATAGATGATTGTAGCAGATGGACTATTTTGTACTTTGTTACCATTAGTGTCGACGTGAAAGGCCAAATGACCACCGGACACTTCTTTGTATATGTTCTTTAATAAAACATATAGTGGCTTGGTCAGTCATAGACTATAAGTTTGACTGCATTGGTAACACCTAAGAAGTCTGTGTTCATGCTCCCTATGTACTATGTTTTTCTACATATTCTGCAGCCTCTGTGCGGAGTATCATGTGTGGCCCTAGGAGCTCAGTTTTCTACTTCGAGGATATCATCATGGAGCTCTCAAGAAGGAGAACGCATTGTGGTGCATTGCCATCGAAATACTTCACTGGTATCAGAGCATTCCGATGCAAAAGATTTGTTCCTTTTGTGTGAGCGAAGCGAGCACCCACCCAACACTTTCTCCAAGGCTTATGATTAAGGTGGTGACCAAG
The DNA here is from genome assembly GCA_020310875.1 of Ceratopteris richardii. Taxonomy (NCBI): domain Eukaryota; kingdom Viridiplantae; phylum Streptophyta; class Polypodiopsida; order Polypodiales; family Pteridaceae; genus Ceratopteris; species Ceratopteris richardii. The sequence goes on from CM035433.1 coordinate 111,447,300, forward strand.
GCATAGACCTTGTCATACCTTGTCATCTGATTCACTGAAGTCACCGTTGGCTATGCGCAAGGGACGACCTCAATGATCAAGGAAGATAGAGGTTCTCGATACTTCCCGAGAGGTCACCCATCCCAGTATTGTTCATGTTTTGTTCCCTCAAAGCTTCATTCTTTGCTTTCAAAGCCTATTTTTGAAGCATTTTTTGGGTGACTTTTGGAGCCATTTTGGAGTACTTTCATGCATAGGTCTCTTCACACAGGTTCAAGAACATCAAGAAGATTGTTCTTTTTACTTCTCCAAAAATAAATATTCACCTTTGGGGCCTTGTTTTTCAGCCACACTCCTAAAACTACAAGTTTCTCAAAAGGTTTTAGTTGTGGTGGGAGTAGCCACTACAAATTTATGCAGGATTTTTGAACCTAAACAACAAAGTTGACAGAAACTTGCAAGTGTTGTTGGCTAGTTTTTGGGTTGTGCATCCAACCTTTTCTATCATTTTACTACACATATTGAGCACATACACACTATGTATGCTTCAATGGATATCACTTATGTACGTCCATGTGGTTGTTGATATAGTAGTTACATTTTTTGCATAAAGCCTTTTGCATTTGATAAAGAGGTTCATGTTGAGGTTTTCTTAACTAGGAGACACCCAGATGTTGGGGTCTCTTTGGTGATGTTGGTGGAGGACTTACCTAGCCTCGCCATAGGAGATGTACGATAGTTTTTCATAGGTGCTCGATAAGCCTAGTTGGCTTCTATTGGGCAACTGATTATATGCAATGGAGTCACTAATTCACTATGTAGGTAAACATGTCAGTACTTGTAGTTTTTATGATATTTTGACACCTGTCATATGCTCATTTTGTAGAGGATAATCAGGCAAAAATTTTCTAGATTTTTGGCTTTGTCAACTATATAGTGGTTGATTTACTCCTTAATACACTTATTCATTGGTCTTTGGACTCTTCTAGCTCCATTATCATTATATTCAATTCTCTACCATCATGGCATCAGAGGTCTCAGGCACATCTAGTGGATCAGGGTCTAGTGCCAATGTTCGGAGGAGGATTTATAGCTTGTAGGGCAAATATCATTTTGAGATCCAAAAATTTGATGGCACAAACTTTGCTCTATGAAAGAATCAAATTAAAGATGTGCTGATTCAAAGAAGGCAATGGAAGCCAGTAAATGCAATTTCAAAGAAGCCAATTGACATGGATGAAGATGACTGGGATGTGTTAGATGAAATGGCCAAGTCTACCATTTGCTTGCACCTGGCAGATAATGTTTACTTTACAGTATTAGAATTTGAAAGTGCAGAGGAGCTTTGGAAGAAGTTATGAAATACATATTAAAAAGAGACGACATCAAATAAAGTGTATATGACTAATGAGAAAATTATATGACCTTCGCATGAAGAACATAGATAGTGTTGTTGCTCATCTAAATGAGTTTGATGTTATATTCTCCCAGTTACACACTCAAAAAATGGATATGGACAATGAAATGAAAGCAGTATTGTTGTTATGCACCTTGCCATCATCATGGGATATGTTTTGCATAGCTATTAGCAATAGTGCACCTAGTGGTAAACTCATCCATGATGACATATGTGGAGTGCTCTTAGAAAATCTATGGTTGGCACTCATAGTGGAGATGCATATAATGTTTGTGATTCTTACCAAGGAAAGAATCAGCAACGTGGCAAGACCAAGAACAAGGAAAAGAATGGTCAACGGAATAAGAGTAGACGTAAATCAAGGAAGAGGGATATCGAATGCCATTATTGTCATAAGAAAGGACACATGAAGAAAGATTGTTATGCATTAAAGAATGCTAAAAGTAAAGGATAGAATGTTGATGGGCATGTTAAACAGTTACCTACACCATCTACTTCGACTATGAAGATTGAAGAAATTAATGCTATTTTTGATGATGTTGATGTGTTGACACTTGATAGTATTGTGCCAACTAAGGCTCTTATGGCTGATTCTCTTTCCCACACATGGTTGCTAGATTTTGGTGCTTCTTTCCATGTGACACCACACAGAGAATGGTTCTCTAATTATGCAGCAAAGTCTCTTGGTACCATGAGACTTGGTGACTCTTACCAGTGTGACATTATGGGGATTGGAGATGTGGTTGTGCAGTTCATTGATGGTTCAAAATTTACTATGCATAATGTATGCCATGTATCTCAGTTATCATGCAGTTTGATGTCAGTTGGTCAACTTGATGACCTTGATTACAAGGTGGTCTTCTATGCTACGTCCTTTTGTATATCGAAGGGGCAATATGGTTATTGCAAAAAGAAACAAAGTTGGCTCACTTTATCCTTTATTTGTATCATAGAAACAACACTTGTTAGTTGTTACTAAATAGCCTATGGCTTGTATTTGGCATGGTCGTTTGGGCCATATATCTCATCTTTCTCATTCTGGCTACTGACTTGTGTTATCTTTCTCTGATTTTTCATTTTGTGAGCATTGTCAATATGTAAAGCAAACCAGAAATGTGCATAGAATACACATTGACTCTTCAATTCAGCCTTTAGATCTTGTTCATATAGATGTGTGTGGTCCTATGCCCACTAGGTCCTTAGGTGGTTCTCTTTACTTTGTCACTTTCATAGATGATCCTACTATAAAAGTTTGGGTATATCCTATCAAATCTACGGATGAGGTATTCCCTACTTTTAGAAAATGTCTTGCTTCAGTTGAGACTGAAAAAAAGAACTAAGCTTAAGGCTTTACATTCAGATAATGGGGGTGATTATACCTCACATGAATTCAGCCTTTTCTATCATTCTAGAGGGATTCGTAGAGAGTTTATAGCTCCTTATACCCAGTACACAATGGTGTAGCTGGAAGGATGAATAGAACTATTCAAGATAGAGTACTTTCTACGTTGCATCATGCAAACCTCTCACAAGGCTTTTTGGCAGAAGCAGTATCGATTATATTTCATGTGGTTAACTTTTCACCTAGTACTACCAAAGGTTTGAAAGCATCACAAGAGTTATGGACAGGGAAGCCACCATATTATGATTATCTTTGAGTTTTTGGGTGTGAAGCATATGTTCATATACCCAAGAATCTTAGACAAAAATTGGACCACAAGTCAAAGAAATGCATTTTTCTTGGATATGGTCGAGAACGACAATTCGGATATCGCTTATGGGATCCTAAAACATGGTCAGTGGTCACAAGTAGTGATGTCTTTTTCAATGAGTCTAAGATGCATAAACATTCCATTAAGGAGGTTGAAGTGAGAAGAGCGGTGTTTGAGGATACTATTCCTCCATTTAGCATGCATAAAAATGTTGCACCTAGGGACGTTCAAGAGAATGTTTGATCAGATCAGTCTGCACATGTTCTTGTTCAGCAACCATTGAGATGTTCTGCACGTGTCTAACATCCACCCGATAGATGTGTTCCAGGTTTAGATTTTTTTATGCTAACAGATGCCAGTGAGTCTTCTTGCTACAAAGAGGCTATGCAGACAGAGGATCATGTCAAATGGGCAGGAAAGCTTTACCATGTAAATGGATGGGTATATAAGCTAAAATTCACATTAGATGGTGCTTCCCCAAAGTATAAAGGATGACTTGTTGCAAAGGGTTTTAAGCAACAACATGGTGTTGATTTCAAGGAAATCTTCTCTCCAGTGGTCAAGATGTCTACCCTATGCATGTTGCTTGGATTCATTGCAATGGAGGACTTAGAGCTAGTCCAAATGGATGTGAAAACTGCTTTCTTGCATGCAGATCTTACAAATGTCTAATCTCTCTCTATCTTTGTCTCATCATTGTATGACTAAGTGATATATGTTCATGTTTGTGAATTTTGGAAGATGCTGGAATCTGTGTTGTAGATCATGGACCTATGGGACCCATGGAATTTGTTATGGGCCTACCTAATTTCCAACATTTGGTATCATAGCTCCCAGACTACCAACATATGGTTTCAAAGCATCTTCTAACATTTGACATATGACATACACACTTAATCTAGATGAGTAGAGATTTGAGAATTAGACAATTTAGTCACGTGTTTGTTTATCAGTGTGGAGTATGAAGTTGATGATCTATTAGCAGCCAAACACTTTTATTGTGTGAAAGACCAAGACTTGATGAAGAGAAGGCTACTTCAAATTCAAGGAAAAACAATGGTTTGGAGAAGATGAAGGAATCAGATCAACATCAAATCACAGGTATTAGTTTCTACTATCAAATTGTCATTTGTAGGTCATATCTTAGAAGAGCAGTTATGAAGAGATTTGAAGGATTCAAGAAGCACTTTTAAACACTTTCATTACTTTGAAAGGTAAAAGCATTAGCTACATCGAATCAGGTATCTAGAGGTTGTTCTTGACAATTTTGATAGATCTCTTTCATGGCAAGAAAGCTCATCTAAGAAGACAAATTTGGAGATTATATCATTTTTGTTTTTAGCCAACACAAGGTTGGAAGTTTTTTTAATGAGATTTTTCACCTAGAGAGGTAAATCAGTATTCAGCCAACTCAAGGAAAAGGTTGGTGAATTCAGTCATATCAATCAAATATGAACCAGAGTTTTGATTCCTCATATGTTGAGATGGTAGAAGCATGTTTTATCTTCTATGTTCACTTCCATTTATATACCATGTTTGTTTTGTCTCTTACTCTTAGCACTAGAGGAAGAGAAAAATTCATTTGAATAAGTTAAGAGTGCTTGCTACTTAGAAAGTCCAACAATTCCAAAGGGAAAGTGAGACTTCCTTTTTTCTCTTATATTTTCCATATACTTTTCCTACTTTTATCCTCTACATCCAAAAAGAAGTCTATGACAACATCTTCTGTGAAGAAGATAGTTTAAAGAAGAAGCAGTTTCTTGTTTTGCATTATACTTGGTCATGTTATAGTAGGTTTTGACAAAGAATTGCATTGAGAAAAAGAAAAGCAACAGATATATAAGACAACTTATATGTTTTGACTCTTTTGTGTATGAGTTATGTTTTAGTTGAAGCTTTTGAGCAGGCAGCTTATATGTTCCCTCAAAGAATTCTTGGAGTGTCAATTCAGAGCTACTTGGTATATGACAAGTTGCAAAGAAGTATTTTTCTTCTTTACCTAACTCTTGAGGTAAAAGAGTATTTGTAGCAAATGTTGGAGACTTGGAGCAAGGTTTTTTGTTTGGAAAAGTTACCGCATATTCAATATATTCAGTATACCCAAAAAATTCAGTATTTTTAGAAAAATTTAGAAAATTCAATATTTTTAGAAAAAATTAGAAAATTCAATATTTTAAAAAAAATCAAGAAATTCAATATTTTCAAAAAATTTCAAATTTTTTTATGTACCAGTTAGATGGAGAATCTACTTTTCAATGTTTGTCTTGACTTTTTGGATACATGCTTGTATTCAAAAAGGTGTTCCATTAGATCCTATCACTTGACTGAGAAGTGGAGTTAGCCAAAAGAAAGTCAAGCAGGTACTATCACATTTCACCCGGGAAGAATATGAAGATATGAAGTATCAACTTGCAACTTTTGGAGTTCTCAAGGTGAGAGTTTGTCCACTTGTGTTCCAATAGGAATTGCATATTCTTGGGAAAGGATTGAGTTGAAGAAAAGTTTTACAACTTTATGTAAGAAGCATGGACACTTGGAGACATTCACGCAGCAAATCAGACATTCAGTCATGAAGGTTTGAAGAAAGCAGATTCTCCACAGATGTCTATCCTTTGTTTGTCAAGTTCTTAACATTGGAAAAAGTAAGTCAAAGATTCAGATTCTATCAGATTAGTGTTGCAGAGAAATAGAAGAAGATGTTTGTTATGTTACAGAAGATTATGAATCCTAAAGTGCTTTCATCAAAGTTTTTGTTATAATGGAATAGAATCAACTAACCTTATTCTATATTATGGGAAGCTGAGGAGTGGCAGTGAAAGCTATTGGCAAATTAGTGCTAATAAAAAGGATTCAGATTATTTGTTTCAGACACAGGTATTGTTATTATGGAAGCAATGCTAAATCATTGAAGATCAGATTTATTGAAAAGTAGGAAGACATTCCAGATTTCATAAAGTTTGATATACTTTGAAAAATTTTGGATACTAGTGTTAAATCATCTAAGGGTGTGATGAAACATGACTTATTTTCAGCCATATGTGAAAGAATGCAGAATCATACCTACAGGTATTCTGATATTTCCTTTGTCAGTTTCTCTTTGTCTTCCAGCTGTTGAAGAAGAAGGAAGAAGGAGAATGTCTAGAGAAAGTTCCTGTAAGGTGTTCGTATTCGGGAGAAAGTTCGAGAGTTCTATTACAGAGAAGCTTGATATTTCAGAGAGGTATGTTACTTATGAGGTGCACACATATATGATTATACCAGACTTTGAAGGAAAGAGGTATGAAGGACTTACAGATAGAACAAGGATGAAGACAAGATGACATCATAGATATGAAACTTTGGTGAGACTCATGAGTTGAGTTGAGTACAGTCAGAGATGAACCAGCTAGTGTTCATAATACACTAAGTTGTGAGTTGTCAATCACAAGTCCCAGGATGGATTCAGTTTCTGATTTTGTTTAGTGTATTTACATGACACAACAGAAGTATGTTGAGAAACCTTACATAAGGTAAATGCAAACATGTGGATCCTAGTGTATGCTTACAGGTTTGAGAAGACAGGAGATAACAGATTCAGATTCCAGTCGTGCTACATATGTTGTCAAGCAGTGATTGCTTGATGTATGCTAACACTACTGGATATCTATTTTGCATATTTTGTCACGTATTATGGTTCATATTCAGCAAATTCAGATTTTTTGAAGTTTGAAGAAGTTCAAATTCAGTTTTGACGAGGACTTTTGAAGATAAATTTTGAAGGTCAATTCTGGAGGACAAGTTTGAAGCTTATGTCAGCTTGCAGATGAATGAAGTTGCATATCCAGTTCAGGTTGTACCACTATGGCATTGTAGGGGGGATTGTTGGAAAACAATGTCACTCCAAAATCCTCTTAGGGAAAAAACCCTACTTTTGGTACTTAGTCATTTTTGGCACAAAATTTGGGTAAAATTTTTATAAGCCTATCTTGAAGAGCTTGATGAGAGCTTTCTAATGGTATATGACATGCAGTAATCAGAGATCAGATTTGGGAGAAAACCCTAGCCCTAATTTTCTACTAATTTAGGGTTTTTACCTCATTTGATAGCTCTCAGTTGATAGATCATAAAAATATGATCAGTTCATTCATCAGGTGGTCAAAGGTCTGAAAAAGCTAGTCAAAAGCAAAGTTCATCGATAATTTTAAAATAAAGCAAACTATAGCCAAAAACAACTTGCGATCCAAATAAAAAAGTGATAAGCTTTATTTCAGCTATGAAACTCAGATTTTTTGCAAGAGCCTCATGGGCTATATAAGAAAGATTTTTGGTCACTTTTGAGAGTATCCAACGCCAGCTCTTGGAGGTATTCTAGGTGATGCACACATGGGGTAGCCATGGTGCATATATGGGCAGCTATGGAGCAGCTATGGAAGCACATGAGAAACAGCCATGGAGTTCTTCTTGGACAAGAGTGTGCTCACACTCTTGCTTATGGAGAAGATTTACTTATCAGCAGATTGGTGGTGTGGATCATCCAACTACATGATGTATTTGAAGATTGTCTTCTACATGAAGATTTTGATGTACTTCAAAGACATTGGATGGATCTTAACATAAGATTGCATCTTATGTTAACTATTCAGGTACATATTCTTTTTATGCACACAGGTACTACTTGGAGCTTATGGAGGTGGTGGCATCCATATCATACATGGAGGCAGTGGCATCCATGAAGGAGAATTAGTACATGCATGCTACATGCATTCAGATGAGATGTTAGAGAAGGTGTTTCCACATGAGTATGAGGATGTTTGTCAGCAACATGTTAGCATTCTATGCTAATCCTGTAAGTATGTGATCTTTCACACACACATCTGATTTAGGATCTACCATAGCCTAAATTCACATTAGGGTTTGCTGAATATCAGTTTCAAATTGATGTTTCCTCTTTCAGTCACTCATATACACTCTTCTACAACCTAGCAGGTCATACATCTCATACATATTCAGATTCCTGTCCCTACATCTGAATATTCTTGTAAATTTTGTACATACACTCTTCCATCTATTTTTGTTCACATAGAGTGGTTGAGATTTTGACTCCCACATTGTAGATTGGCATTTGTATATATGATGGTGTGAGTAAGCAGTGGCTTACGTAACACTTTGAACATGTTGTCTAATATCTCTCTCTCTTTGTCTCATCATTGTATGATTAAGTGATATATGTTCGTGTTTGTCAATTTTGGAAGATGTTGGAATCTGTGTTGTAGATCCTGGACCTATGGGACCTGTGGAATTTGTTATGGGCCTACCTAATTTCCAACATTTCGTATCATAGCTCCCAGACTACCATCATATGGTTTCAAAGCATCTTCTAACATTTGACATATGACATACACACTTAATCTAGATGAGTAGAGATTTGAGAATTATACAATTTAGTCACATGTTTATTTACGGTTCCTCGCAACTGCCAATGCACTTTGACTATTAGTGAAGATGGTGGTGGAATAGGACTGACCAACACCCAAATCAGCCATAAGGAGTCTGCGCCACACACACTCAATAGTCGCTATGAAAGCTGCCCTATACTCAGCCTCACAACTCGAAGTGGCCAATGTAGGCTGCTTCTTGCTCAACCAAGATATGCATAAGCTACCAAGCATGAAGCAAATCCCACCATCATTGTGCATCATTTTCAATGCCAATGATCTTGTATAATCATGTGCTATAATACATATACTTCATTGATCATCTCTGTCTACTTCTCTGACATGACTACTTAGAACATTCAATTTTTTCTGCACATATCTTAGTGATTTCTCAACCATTTTGCATGATCTATAGCTTCTTGGAACCAGCTTAAAGTCTAATTTATCCTATCAAAGTCTCAAGGAATTTGGTTCAGCCATTTGGGAGAAATCGCCATAGAACTGCTCACTCGTCATCTATTGTTTAGTTCCTAAAAAGTCGAGGGTAAGCCTTGGATTGCTAAAACCATTTCTCATAGCATAGTTTATGTTTTTTAATGATTCCACTTGTAATCATTAGCTATCAAAGCTAATTTTATTCCCTCAAAAGTAATTTGATCAATTGTTACTATACTGGGAGCATTGAGCAAAAGAACCAGCATGTGTATAGACCAAAATAGCAAGTTTTGTGAGACTAGCTATTTGTGAAGTAGTGTGTTTTGATTCAATTGTTTCAAGCATCTACTCCAAAGTACATAGGTACTTTCTTGGTTTCATTTTCAAGCTAAAAGGCCTACTATCAAACTCTTAAGTGATTTAGGGCAGGTACAAAGCAGGTTTTATCAACTCACTTCCTTGAGGTATCCATCCATCTCTTCCAACAATGGTATCAGAGCAAGTTAAGGTAAAATGGGAGATGGTTTCCCTTCTTTCATTGATAAATTGGACAAGAATAATTATCCAGCATGGTCCTTGAGGATGAAGAACTATCTACAAGGAAGGAGTCTCTATGGATACATATCAGGAGATGAGAAGATGCCCATATTCAGAAGCAAAGGTCAACCTACAAGAGAGGAGCTAGAAAGACTCAACTCATGGTGTGCCAAACATGCTTTCGCAAGGTCATATATACTTAACTCTATTTATGGCTTCCTTCTTCCTCACATTAGGAATTGTAAAACTTTCCAAGAGACTTGGGATACATTTATCTTCATATTTTTCTTCCAATATAAGAGCTAGAAAAAATCAATTGTGGATTGAGTTTACTACTCAAACGAAGCAACCTAAGCAGAATGTTTTAGAGTATGTGACCAAAATAAAGGATGTGGCTGATCAATTGGCAAGCATAGGAGAGGAGATTGAAGAGGAGAAAATAGTGAGACAGATAATAAATGGCATCAAGGCAGATGATAAGTGGGAAGCTTTCACAACTGCTATGGACCTTTACGTGGACATGCAAATTCCTGATCTTACCACTCTCATGGGACAACTCTTTACCCATGAAGCCAATCTCAACAAAAATGGAGAACCATCAAGAGGTAACAATTCTTCTGCCCTCTATACAGATAAAGGAAAGTTTAAAGATAAAGTAAAGAGCAAGAAAGTAGAAGATGAAGGTACTACTTCTCAAGCTAAGTATGCACGGAGAGGTAGGAACTCATGAGGAAGGGGTAGAGGAGGTAAGCAAGGTAGGGGGAGACCTTTCAACTCTTCCCCATGCAATATATGTGGAGTGTCTAATCACACAATAGATGAGTGCTATAGGAACTTCAAGAACCAGAGAGGAAGAGGATTTCAAACAGGTGGCTACTCACACTCAAGAGGAAGATTCAACCATAGTCAAGGCTACAACCATGGCCACAACAACAATTATCAAGGAGGATATAAATCAAGAAAATACTTCAACAACTACACATAGGATCAAGAGGATTCTCTTCTCATTATGAACATGACTTCAAAACAAGGTATGAATGATGAGCACCTCTTCTATATTGACTCATGTTGTTCAAACCATGTAGCAGGCAATGTATCTCTCCTTTCTCATCTTGAAGAGCCTAAGGGAAGGCACCAAGTGCAGACAGGTCATGATAGCAAGCATTTAGTGGTCAAGGTAGGAAATGTCAAAACTCTTGATGGGAACAGAAATTTGTTGAGCAGAGTTCTTTATGTACCTACTATCACAAAGAATCTGATGAGTGTTGAACAGATAGTGGAAAAGGGCTTGCAGGTTAGGTTCAATAAATTTGGAGCTTTTGTGGAGGGCCACCAACATGGATTCAAGAGAATTGCTAAGGGAGAGAAAACATGTAGATTATTTACATTTGAGCTTGAGGAAACTAGAAACATTGCACTTTATAATTATAAGGATCAAATCTTGTCTAAGTTAGAGATATGGCACAAAAGACTAGGGCACATTGGTGCGAGAACCTTGAAGCAGATATGTAGAGATCAATGTGTGCTTGGGATACCTAATGTATCCAAGCAACATATGATCTATAAATGTGGTGCTTGTCAGTTTGGTAAATCACACATGTTACCCTTTACAAAGAAAGGCTCTATGCATGAGGATTATTTGGAACTTGTCCACACAGATGTGTGGGGACCAAGCAAAGACCCTTCAATTTCAGCCTCAAGATACTATGTGTCATTTATTGATGATTTCAATAGGTGGACTATTTTGTATTTCATGAAACATAAAGATGAAGTGTTCAATTGTTTCAAGAAGTATCTTGCACTTGTGGAAAATCAAATAGGAAAGAGTCTAAAGAGGATAAGGTCAGATGGAGGAGGTGAGTACTTCTCTAATGAGTTTGATGCATTTTTGCAAGACAGAGGTATCAAAAGGGAGATTACTACTAGATATACTCTTGAGCAAAATAGAGTAGCATAGAGGAGAAATAGGTTGATTGTGGAAGCAGCTAGATCAATGCTTAAAGAAAAGAAATTGCCTAATTACTTGTGGACAGAGAGTGTTTCTACTGCCACTTACCTTATTAATAGGTTACCCTCTAAATCCCTTAAAGGGATGACCCCTTATGAGGCATGGCATGGTAGAAGGCCATCACTTGATCATTGCAGAATATTTGGTTGTGTTGCTTATGTGCATGTTCCATCTCAAATCAGAGGTAAGTTAGACCCTAAGGCAGAGAAATGCATCTTCATAGGATATGATTTAAATCAGAAAGGATACAGGTTTTATAATCCATCCAACAAAAGATTTATGGTCAGTAAGAGATGTGTTTGATGAGAATGATTCTTGGTTTGAAGGTAATGCAAGAAGGTCAAATTTCCATATGACTTGGAAGAAGAATTTCCAAGCCTCACCAAGGAGGAGCACGCACAATTGAAGACATCAAATCAGATGATGAGGACACCATCAACTTGAAGGAGTTCAAAGCATGGAAATCAAAAGGCAAGGCCAAGATGAAGAGGTTGGAGGACATACCTGAATCATCCAACCAACCATTGAGGAGATCACAAAGAGAGAGTAAGAAGCCAATCAGATATGGGTATGATACTTCATTAGTCACTAAGAATTCCATTTATCTTGCTAAGAATTCATCACTTGAAGAAGCAAGTACCAAGAAAGAATGGAAGGAGGATATGGATGAAGAAATAGAAGCACTCCAAGAGAATGACACTTGGGAGCTAGTACCCAAGAAGGCATCAATGGAGGTAATTGGTTCTAGATGGATTTACAAAATCAAAAGGAACTTAGATGGATCCATAAATAGGTATAAAGCTAAGCTTGTGGCTAAGGGTTTTGCACAAACCCAAGGAGTAGATTATGAAGAGACTTTTTCACTTGTGGCTAAAATGCCAACCATCAGAGTCTTTTTAAGTGTAGCTGCATCTAGAAATTGGAATATGTATCAGTTAGATGTGAAAAATGCCTTTCTCAATGGCTTAATTTTAGAGGAGGTTTACATGGCTCAACCTTCTGGCTATGAAGACCCAAGCAAGGTAGATCATGTGTGCAAATTGAACAAATCTCTTTATGGTTTGAAGCAGGCACCTAGGGCATGGAACCATAGGTTAACAACCTATCTTCAAGACCAAGGATTCATGATGAGCAAGGCAGATTCTTCTCTGTTTGTCAAGAGGAGTAATTTAGAAATGATATATTTTTTTTTTTTAATGTAAAGGAAGTTCGGCAATAGCCTACTCTCCCGGACTTGAATTAAATTAAGAAACAAAGGTACAATAGAAGGGGACTAGTGCCCACGGGACCCCCAAATCCCACAAAGCAGGGGAAGCTAGATTGAATCCTAGGTTGCATTACAGAGAAGGTTAATCACCCTCTCGTCGCCCTCATGCGGGGCCCACTTGGGTTTAAGCTTGTTGTTGATCATCTGGAGAACTTGATGGTGTCTGAAGGGGGGGGACTTCTTGCTGTTGACAATCCTTTTGCCCAAGAGGAAGAGTGATTTCTCAATCGACCACTCCCTGGGGGAGTCGCCCAAGTTGAGAGCACACCTCTCCCGCCAAATTTTCCACAGGACTTCCCCTCTGATGGCGTTCCAGAGTGTCGCAGAGCAGCCGATCGCTTCTCCCAAAAGTGCTTGTTTCCAATTAAGCTGTTTTTGAAGTCTGATTTTCATTCCAACCGTCTGCCAGATTCTGTAGGAGTTGGGGCAAGTAAGGAAGATGTGTGGGACGTCTTCGATAGCACGGTGACAGCGTTTGCACCAAGGAGGGATCCCACAAAGTCTGTTAGCCTTGAGGTTGGTCCAAATTCCTCGATGAAGAATTTGCCATAAGAGGACAGACTTCTTAATCTCGATAAGGGGGTGCCAGATACTCATGAATTTCATGTCCCACCGCAGCCGCGTCCAAGACAGGCACCACTTCTTGTTGAGGCTGATCTGGAGGTCGGTCGTTTCTTTGATGTTCGGGATTTTGAGAAGGCTATTTCCGTTGTGCCATTTGAGACCAATCGAGTTCGGTGACTCGTGTCCCATGAGAAGGCGCGTCTTGTGGCGATCCCAAGCGAGGCATCTACTTTGCAAGGTGTTCCATTCTGCGTAGGAGAAATGATATATTTATGTGTATATGTTGATGACATCATTAATTGTATCAAACAAATGAAGAACCAAATGATGTAGGAGTTTAAGATCAGTGACCTAGGATTTCTGAAGTATTTTCTTGGACTTGAGTTAGTATACACTAACTCTGGAATTTACATCACTCAAAGGAAATATGTGCAAGACATCTCAAAGAAGTTCCACTTGGAGACTACAAAAATAGCTAGCACCCCTATGGAGGTAAATCATAAATTGAGTGCCATGAAGGTGATTTGCTTGAAGACATTGCAGGTTATCAAAGCATAGTTGGAAGTCTAAATTGTGCAACCTTAACAAGGATCGACATATGTTATGGGTTAAGTGTTCTGAGCCAATTCATACATAAACCTAGGGCACCTCACTTGGAAGCTACCAAAAGAATTTTGAAGTATCTCAAAGGTACTCAAAATCAAGGTCTTTACTTCCCATACACATCAGCTTTGGACATTAAGTTATACTCAAATGCAGATTGGGTAGGATGTAAGGATGACAAAAGGAGTACTTCTGGATATCAATCTTTTGCAAGTGATAAGCCCATATCATGGTCTTCTAAAAAGCAACCAACAGAGGCTGAATACAGGGGATTAGCAAATGCTACACAAGAAGCTATTTGGATTAGATTGCTCTACTCAGACTTGGGACTTCATACTCATTCACCTATGATCTTTGGTGTTAACACAAGTTCTTTGCAGCTTGCAGCCAATCCCATTTATCATGCAAGAACCAAGCATATAGAAGTACACTATCACTATGTTAGAGAGAGACTTCTGAGAAAAGAGATTCAATTGGCATATGTATTTACAAATATGCAATGTGCAGATTTGTTAACCAAAGCACTTGATGGTACTAAACTTTGTAGCTTTAAAACCATGATTGGATTTCAGGACATTCAAGAAGATTCATGAAGTGCAAGCCAAGATATTTGGCTTGAGGGGGATCTGTTGGTGCAAATGTCCAAGCCTTCACACTTGGCTAGGCATGGAAGAGAATATGTGCAACTACTTGATGAAGCATGTGAACCATTGTTTGTAACCATTTGGTCATTCACCATTGTAAAAGGTTTTAACCTTGAGAGAATCTTGTAAAGTTTTGAATCTCATGGAGGTAGGAAGCATATTAGCTAGAGTTACAAATGAGAGAATAACTCCTAATTTAGAGGAGTCCTTTTTAGTTGGAGCCAAGTTTGAATTCAAATCCAAATGTTGGAACACAGCTTTAAGTTTACATTATGCTATCAAAGTTTCAAGGAATTTTGGTTCAGCCATTTGGGAGAAATCACTATCGAATTGCTTATTGGTCATCTACTATTCAATCCCTAAAAAGTCGGGGGTAAGCCTTGGATTGCTAAAACCATTTCTCAAAGAATAGTTTATCTTTTTTAATGATTCCACTTGTAATAATTATCTATCTAAGCTAATTTGATTCCCTCAAAAGGAATTCGATCAATTGTTACTGTAGTGTGAGCACTGAGCAAAAGAACTAGCAGGTGTATATACCATGATAGTAAGTTTTGTGAGACTAGCTATTTGTGAAGTAGTCTGTTTTGATTCAATTGTTTCAAGCATCTACGCCAAAGTACATAGGTACTTTCTTGGTGTCATTTTCAAGATAAGAGGGCCTACTATCAAACTCTGAAGTGATTAGGTAGGTACAAAGCAGGTTTTAGCAGTACCACCTCACTTCCTTGAGGTATCTATCTAGCTCTTCCAACAGAAGGACTAAAAATCCGTCCTTCAGGTATCTTAGTTGTTGCAATGTGATAGAAGCTTTTCCTAAGAGATCTGCATATGTTTGAGTTGCACAACACCTTTCCAGCATCTGCTACCATAAATTCATTTGGTTTTAATAGTAAGCTTTGGAGTTTTCCCGCTTTATCTCGCTTCTTTGTTGCACTGAAGATCTTGATTCTAAACTCTTAGCCCACTTCTCGCGAATCTACAGCACCACCCTCAAGATCAAATGCTACCCAACAGTGGTCCTTTTCCTTCGTCAAGATCCATCAATGTCGAGAACCCCATGGTCATAAAACTCCAACTCCTGAATGTTCAAGAAATCACCGAGTTTCGAATGCCTTTCTTCCCGAGTACACAGCTCTTTCTTCAGTCCAGTTCCATACTACCTACATCTATTCAAGATTGTGAAGGACTTTCAACTCTCTGTGCTTATGAATTGCTTGCATATCCAATTGATTCTTGGGACTTTGAAAATTTCTATATGGGTTGGATCCACACGCTTAAGCCATGGTACTTCCCCACTCACACTCTTGATATGTCTTCCCCTACCCAGAACAAGAAGTCGCTTACCCCCCCAATGCTGCTGTCATATCTCTTCTCCCCTTTGGCACTTGCCAAGACCCAAAAAATTCCCTATGTTGTGACCCCCCGATCCTTTCTGCCCCTAGGCTAGAGAAAATGGAGAGGCAAAAAACCCTTGGAAGCTCGCTTCTTCCCCTCAACAACTATTTCCCCAAGAAAACCCACCGACTGAACCTCCTCTCCCCTTCCGTTGCCTGCACTCCAACCACTAAGAAACCCGTCGTCCTTCGATGTCTGCTCCTTCAGAAGAGAGTCAACGGCCCCCTTGGAGCAATAGAGCTAGAGACGGCTCTGGGTTGCGGAGCCTATGCCATGATGTCAATCACCCCCTCCACCCACTATTCAACCTTTTACTATTGTTGTATGTGTGTGCCCCCCTGTCATTCCTTCGAGCTCCCCCTCCCGTCGTTATTGAATATACACCTCTACACAAAACTTCCTCCCTCGGCTCGATGACCTCCACACGAAGAAACCCCCCCCTTGATTTTTTTCTTTTCTGCTCCCCCCCATGCATAGTAAGGGAGCACTCCCCCTTTGCGTCTGACACATTTTTTTTTAGAATTCCCCCCGACGGCTGCCTCCTGTGGAAGGGTTAAGAGATACACTTTTTTTTTTCTGCCACCATTCATACCAAAATCTATAAATAAACCATTAGTGAATGGCCTCAACAACACCCCTTCACCTCCACGGTAAGCCAAGACATCTTCCTATGCTTCAGCAAAAAACACATTTTCCATACCATTCCCAATGGTGCTATAAACAGAAATGTCCCCTTTTTAAACTCCTTCACATTCGATGGTAGCAAGTACTTCTTTGGTCTTATTCATGTCCCCAATCATGCCATAGGCCTTCAAGGCCATTACATAGGCCATAGCATCTGGTGTCAACTATATTCAACCACCTACCTTCACAGCTACCTTCCATCAATTCTCCTTGCAAAAAACCTAAATTCAAATAAAAAAATCTCCCAAATGGAACATATTAGTGCATAATCATTAACAATTTTCCAGCTAACACAGGTGTAATATGATGTTTTTCAACACCTTGCAGTATATTTCAAAGTCCTTTTGCAACCAATACATGATGCATCATATAATCCCATAATGGGTAATTAGTACCGTCCAACTTATCCTTAATAGCCAACATACGGAATACATCACTGCTTTCAACCATGGCCACTAACTAAAATACCTTGATGCAAAAAAGTGATTGTATCTCAAAAAGTTCAAAGCCTAGTAAACCTGTAGTAGACTTTGAGACACTTATACTAGTAAACCAAAACCTGTATATATCTTTGGCACAAAAAGACAAAATTGCCTGCACAAGCATTGTGATGGTGCATTCGGAGGCCGAAACAAACTCATATTGCGATTTCGGCAAATAGAGTGAAGTTTTTTTTGTCTCCTAATCACCTTGAGTATGCTCACCAAATTTCGTGGGATTCTAAGACTATGATCAAAGGGGTGTTGATGATGCCCTAGATGAGCCAGTGACCTGCTCTGATACCAATTGTTGGAGTCTGAGGTCTACAAAAGCACATGAACAACATACGGAACAAGAAGAAGCTTGGAGCACAACACACAATACTGAATGGATTACCACTAGGATGTACAAAGATAAGTGACTCGTTAGGGTTATAGGTGTATATACAAGCCATGGGAAAAAAACCTCCTAAAGAGGGAAAAAAGTGCCCCGATGGTCCTAGTGTGTTCACACACATCACTACCTAAATATATCAATAGATATGCTAGCCAAGTTCAAGATGGAGACTGCTAAGGTTGTAAGTACACCCATGGAGATAAACTTGAAGTTAAATGCTCATGAAGGAGATCCAATTGAAGAAATAACAAGCTATGAAAGCTTAGCGAGAAGTTTGAACTATGTTACATGGAGATACACCTCATAAATGTCAATCCATGGAGACGTGAGGACCGATATGAAGACCGTGAGCAAGTGATGGCACAAGTGCGTGAGTGAAAGCACACAAGCATGCACACACATACACACACATGCACACAAGGTAAGAGCAAAGAGTGGAACAATGGAAGGCTTCGATTACCAAATGAAATCTCTTACAAAGCTAAAAACTACAACAAGCTAACCCCAAAAATGAGCTCTCCAACCCTTTTTATAGTTTTTGAGTGGTTTTGGCCCTGTCCAGACCTAGTGTCCGGCCTAGTTAAAAAATAGGTTTCAGGGCTCCTCGAGTTGAACAAAATGGAGTTACAAAAATAAAAAATGGTATTTTCAATGGTTTTTAGTGATAAAAATCACTATTTTTATAGGGATTTCTTCTGAAAATTTGACAGGTACTTCTTGGAGCTCCCTACATGCTCCTTGTTCTTGTGTGTCCACTTCCTTGATGTGCTTTCATGCTTTGTCCTCATCCTTGAGTGTCAACACTCCCCCCCCCCCCCCCCCCTCTAGAGTCTATCTTCCCTGACAGACCCTTGTTGTAGTGGTTGTTCCATGTAGTACTTTGAGAGGTAGAGTTTCTCATGCCTCCCTTGAGCGGTCTGTCTTCCACGTGTAGCGGGGTCGCTTGTCCTATTATTCATGTTCCTCGTCATTGATGCCAGCGTGAGAGTGTATTGATGAGCTTTCAGAAATTGTGAGCTGCTCGAAAGAGGTTATCACAGTTGATTGTGAGTAGCTCTCAGCGGTGGATTTCTTCTTTGCTCTTTTTGTTGTCACCTTGATGTCCTCTGGATTTCCCATAATGATTGATGGGTATGTGCATTAGTGCATGGGTTGGATGAAGAATGTACCTTGTGCACTGCCTTGTAATGTAGCCCTATGCATGCATACTTGGGAAATGCATTGGAAGAATTATGGTGCAAGAAGTTGGGTCTTGAGCTAAGTGCTCAAGGGTATGCTGACGAAGAGGTTTCCTAATCTATCATGGTTATATTGTTGGAGCATACAAAACTTACCATGGTGAAAGGTTTGTCAATAGTCATCTCTTCGTGTTGTACTCCCATCATGGTGATTGAGCATGGGCTTGTCCTTCATTGCAGATGGATGTCCTTGTT
Source organism: Ceratopteris richardii (assembly GCA_020310875.1). Taxonomy (NCBI): domain Eukaryota; kingdom Viridiplantae; phylum Streptophyta; class Polypodiopsida; order Polypodiales; family Pteridaceae; genus Ceratopteris; species Ceratopteris richardii. Next base: position 111,466,271 of record CM035433.1, read on the forward strand.
GATGATCCACTAGTGAGATTCTTGGATCGCCTGGTCCTGTTTCTTCTTCTTGTCGTTCCTTTTTTTTTCTCTCTCTTTTTTTTTTGGAACAATGTCACAAGCAAGAAGACAGTGGTTAGTAGCAAGAAAATATTTTACATATGTCAAGTGTGTCTCATGTGCCTGGGATTTCTCAATTGTGTCTATGCACGGCCGTCTAATGTGGCCCTATATTAATGCACACTTTGGAAATGCATGACCTGAATGGTGCAAAAGACGAGGTTATGCTAAAGGCACATGGTTGTTGCGCGTCGAGGCTTCTGATGTTACTTGCAGACTTGATGCAATCTTTGTTTGGAGGTGGCCAGTGGACCTTGAAACGATGAGATCAGTTGATCATGAGATGACAACTGGCCATTCCTCCCTTTAGGGATCCATTTTAGAATAGTAGTTGGCCTTATAGAGATCACCTCTTGCTTCTTCCTCTTGGGATGGTTGCCAAAACTTGGTGTCCACTATGGGTGGATCTTCGGTTCTGTGGAAGTTATTGGTACTTTGGGTTTCCAAACCCATATCCGTGATGATTGTCTTCTTACTTTTGCCAAAGGGTTGAGTTTATCTTCTTTTGTTCTTTGTGCTCGGTTCTTATTCTTTTCTCTCCTTGGCTTCTTTTTTGAGACATTTTGCATGGTGGGTAGCCTAGGCCTTTGTGCATGTAAGAGGTCTTTAGGAACCCACATGTGTAATCGCCCTCATTGAGCTGCAGCTAATTTCTTTGGTACCCAAATTTGCCGGAGGTCTTCTCATTGAGCTGGTCGTGGTGGTTTGGTTTTTGTCTTCACATGGTTAGCTTGCCTGGGTGGGAATTGTGTTGGCAAGGCTAGTGGTTGCTCTCCTTTTCGTACCCAGATTTGCTTCGTGCCTGAAACTACTTTCTTCTTGAAACCTCTTTGTCTATTTGATATAGTGGTTGTTATGTATTGTTTTGCTTGCCTTTTTGGTTGAGTTGTGGTGAAGGCATTAGTCTTTGCACAAGAGGAGGAGTTCGCTTGTCTTTGAGCCTGTCCTTCCATGATTGAGTTCTTCTGGAACATAGATTTTTTGACACATACAAAATCTTCTTTGCTAAGATTAGTCCTAGAAGAACTAAGAGGATGTGTAACATCTGGATTTGTGAGCATGCAATTCTCTAATTATACTGTGATGCATTGTTCCTGTACCCAAACTTGAAGAAGTTGACTCCTTAAGTTCAAGTTGACTGCATGGTCGTAAATCCAATCTTGACCCAAGACACGTGGCTTTGTAAGGTCTTCATCGTGACACACTAGCATTTTGACTTTCATTGGAACATCTTGAAGGTAGATGGGAAGCTCCACCTCACCCAAACAAGGGGTTTCCACACCTCCCAATCCTATGAGATATGCTTCTATGGGCTTGATGTCCAATTGTAGGTCTTGGCAGTATGAAAGGCTAACTGCACTAGTGGCTGCACCTGAGTCAACCAATGCTCTCACAGTCCTTACACTCTTTCCTTGTCCTACCTCTATGGTCACAAAGGGGCATCGGTCGATGATTTGAGAAGTAATTATGCCCGACTTTTGGCATATGTCCATGTGATATTTTGGGGCTTTCGGGTTGACATCTAGGCCTAGTCGCCTTAACTTATTTCTTTTGATGCGCTCTCTAGCCTCTGCTTGTGCTTCTTCTCTAACCCTTAACTCCTCTTCTTTTCGCTTCTTAGTAGTGTTGAGTCTCATGAGCATATCCTCTGTAAGGGGTTCTTGATATAACTTGACTCGACAACCACTTATATAGTTGGGCAAGATATCCCCTTCTAAAGTTGCCAATTGAACTGTACCACTAGTGGAGATTCTATTAATGATCATTGGTCCATATCCTCTTTTTTCCAATTTACGGGCATACTGCTTTAGTGTATAAACCAGCACTAGATCTCCTTCTTTCAATCCTTTATCCTTTATATGGGCATCAAAGTATGCCTTTTGCCTTTTCTATGTAGCATAAATGCATGTTGCCGCTCATAGCCTTGTCTCACCTAAACGTTCTAGATCAAAGATCCTAAAGGACAACTCATGTCCATTCCAATCATGCTCTTGTGCTACTCTTAAGGCTGGGATTAAAAAATCTAATGGTAGCACAGCATTCTGTCCGAAAACCATCTGAAATGGGGTGGCATTGAGTACCGTTTTGTAGGCAACTCGATAAGCCCAAACAGTATGATGAAGCTGTTTGTCCCAATTAGAGCGTTTATTATTTACGAGCTTTGTCAATACGTTACATAGGATCTTATTCGTGCTCTCGGCTTGTCCGTTAGCTTGTGGATGATAGGGAGAAGACTTCTTATGTATTACCAAGAATTCTTGGAGAAGGTTTTCAATAACATTGTTCAAGAAGTGCGTGCCTCTATCACTTACTAACTCTATTGGTAGTCCATATCTGGTGAACACATTTTCAAATAAGAACTTAGTCGTCATTTGAGCATCATTCTTTGTCGTGGCTTTTACTTCTACCCACTTTGTAAGGTAATCTGTGGCTACAATAATGTATTCGGCATGGGAGTTTCTAGCTGCGGGGTTAGTAGGACCTAGAAAGTATATACCCCACTTCGAGAATGCACGTCCTCCCATCATTGGCCTCAAGGGCATCTCATCTTTTCTTATCGGATATTGTGCACATTGGCATGTGTCGCATTTCTTCATATAGGTATGTGCATCCATATGAAGAGTGGGCCACCAAAGTCCTGAGAATAGAAATTTCTTAAGTACTCGGTCAGGACCGAAGTGTCCACCTGCAATACCATTGTGTGTTGTTTCTAAGATTTTCAAATAATCTGATTCATGAACGCAAAGTCTTAGGTAACCATCTTTTCCTCTTTGGTATAGGTTGTCTCCAACTAAGGCATAGTCTTGTGCCTCTTGCTCCATGCTTCGTCTTCTTGCTAGACTAGCCTCGTTTGGTAGTGCTCCCAATCGCATGAATTCTACCAATGGAGTGCTCCAACCTAGGATTAATGACACTTGATAAAGTGTAGCATGCTCCACTAGGGGTCTCTCTTGGCACACTGGACAATTCTTGATCCATTCTTGTATTTCCCTATCCATGTTGGGCCAATACACTCCTAAACGTTTTAGATTCTCTAGTGTTCATTGTTTAGAATAGTGATTTCCTAGAATTCCTTCATGGGCTTGTTGCAACCAACTACTATGTTCGTCGTCCTTGACACAACAAGCTAATACACCCTATGTATCTTGTTTGTACATGCTCCCTGCCAATATTTGATATTCTTATTTGTGGGTCCAAAGGTTAGGATATGTACTAACTTATTTGCCCATTTAGGAACAACTTCTAAATTGAACAGATAAGCATCAGGCAATTCATCAGACACTCCTTGCGGTGGCTCTCCTGAAGTGATGCGAGAAAGGTGATCTGCTCTGAGGTGGGTCCTACCTTTCCTGACAACCACTTCAAAATTGTATTCCATTAGTAAGAGGAACCATCTTACTAAGCGTCCTGTATTGCAAGGTTTATTGACCAAATACAATAAGGCTTGATGATCAGTAAAAAACTTGAACTTGTTGGCCAATAAGTAGTGTCTAAACTTTTTCACAGCATATACCATGCCTAAGCCTTCTCACTTGGTTGTGGTATAGTTTCGTTCAACAGCGTTCAATTGCCTGCTAGCATATGCTATAGGTAAATCTAAATTTGCTTCACCTGTAGGTTGTGCTAGCACACATCCTATTGCATGATTGGATGCATCCACATGGACATGGAATGGTTTACTCCAATCAGGAGTGATCAGTATTGGTGCTGAGCACAAATGTCTTTTTAGCTCATTGAAGGATTTTTCACATTCATCGTTCCACTCAAAGTTATTAGCAAGGCATAAAGAGGTTTGGCTATGATTGCATACATGTGGATGAACCTACGATAATATCCACAATGGCCCATAAAGGCTTGTACCTCTTTAACGTTCCTTGGCCTGGGCAATTCCACAATGGCTTTTACTTTGTCCACATCTGTTGATATTCCATTCTTAGAAACAATATGACCTAAGATCTTACCTTGACGTACCATGAATACACACTTCTCTGGGTTCAGACACACTCGATATTCTCTACACTTGTTGAAGATCTATCTGAGCTCTGGGATGTGGTATCTTCTTTGTTGGGAATGAGCGCATAAGTCATCCACATGTACTTCCAAGCTCTTTCGCAAGAATTCTTTGAAGACATGACACATGAGCCTTTGGAATGTTGCAGGTGCATTGGTGAGACCAAATGGCATCACACAAAATGCAAAGATTCCCCATTCTGTGGAAAAAGTTGTTTTGTGTTGATCTTCTGGGGCAATGGCTACTTGGTTGTAACCTGAAAATCCATCTAGAAAGCTATAAACTTCCTTGCCTGCAACACGCTCCAATAAATGTTATGTGATTGGAAGTGGATAGCTATCTCTTATCGTAGCGGTGTTAACTTTTTTAAGGTTAATACACACTCGCAATTTTCCATTCTTTTTGGGCACCACTACAATGGGGGACACCCACTCAGTATGCTTCAATCAGCCTATCGATTTCTTCTTTTATTTTGGCTGCATAAGTGTCATTATATGTGTAAGGCTTCTGTTTGGTGGGTTTGGTATCAGCAGTCATGGGGATAGTATGAGAGCAAATTTTTGGATCTACCCCCTTCAAATCTCTATAGTGCCATGCAAACACATCCCTATATTCCCTTAATAGAGCCACAAGCTCTGCTTCTTCTTTTGCACTTAGGTCATCTCTTATGTATGTACATCACTCTTCGTTCTCTTCAATGGTTACTACAATTTTTCTGGTCTTTTCTTTATTATCATGTGATTCCCCTACGATGGCCTCTCTCTTAGGCATTCGTACCAAAATTTTCCGATCCTCAACTTCATATTTCTTGAATTTTTCTGGTACTTCAAACAATGATTCCTCCTCTTCTTGTTTCACTACTTTTCTTTTTCTTTTTCTTTTTACTACCTTCACTTCCATCCTTTGAATTTACAGTTTTAATACTTGTGAGAGGTTCTTCTTCTTTTTGGGTTAACACTCCTATGTCTTCTAAATAGTGCTCCTCTAAGTCAAAGTAAGTATCCATCACAATGAATTCTAGATCATCGTCATTCTCTTCATCTTCAATGACATCACTAGGGTCACATTCTTCCAACAAGGGCTGACACATGAACACTGAAATATCATAACGCTCCTCATCACAATGAAGTGTCCATTGTTCTTCATTGACTGCAATGTCCATGGTAGCTAAGATTTCTGCCCAACCATGAGGCTCAAATTCCTCATCTGGAAAGATCATCGGTGTATAGGCTAGGTCTTTAATTGGTCTTTCTCCTTGGGAAGTTCCTTCTTCTCTCGCTTTTAGGCGCTTTTCCTCTTCCTCTGTGACCTTGCACATCCACAAGAGAGTATCTTCATGTAGCCATGATGGATTAGGCAAACTTCCAGAATGCAGAGAGATGGAATTTTCTTTCGCTTTGTGGATAGGATTCCACTGTAGGGGTGGTACATCTCTGAAGGTGTAGTCCTTCAAATTGACCTTGGTGGTGACCCCTAAGTGCTGTAAGTATAAGGAGTTGGTCCCCCAATCCTGTACTATTTGCAATTGTCATAGGAAGGGCCTTCCTAGAATCGTCTCATAGACATTATTTTTCCCAAAGTCACATATAGCAAATGTGTGTTCAAACTCTACACCACAAGTGGCTAGAGTTATCCCTTCTAGCAATCCTAGAGGTCTTTCAAAATGACCATCTGCCATTTGAAGCTTCATTCTAGTTGGTCTTAATGTGGGTTTTCCCCATCGCTTCCACAAGGAGGTGGTTGCAATAGCAACACCAGCACCTGAATCTACGATTGCTTTGGTTGTGTAACCTTGATAGGTGATCGGAAGATAAGTATTACCTTCTTCTCCTTCACTCATGTCCCCTATTTTATCTAGAGGTATCTCTGGTACTTTTTGCTTAGAGCCTGCTTTTGACATATTGGAATCAAGTTCTGGAACCTGGTCCTTCACATGATTCCATAGCTCAGGTTTTGCTTTGAGCAGCTCTTCTACAGTGAGATGACATTGAACCTTAGTGTTCTTCATGACATCAATGTTTCTTGGAACCACTGAGTCTTCATTTCTTACCAATATTGTGGGAGCTCTGATCTGAAGAGATTCAGATTCCCATGGGCCTGTGAATTGTGGCAAATCTTGTAAAGAATTAGATTCAAAATCTAATCTTTCATCTTCTTGTTGCTCTGTTTGGTCTCCATAAATAGACGGAATGTCTTGGGGAAATTGATCATGAAGGTCATCAATCTCAGGGATAGGAGGGGGATTACCCTTCTCCTTGGCCCATTTCTCTTCTTGTATTTCCCACAAGAACTCTTGAGAGTACTGTTGTATTGAAAGAGGTGCTCCCTCATCCATGGAATCAGGAACATAAGTTTTCATTTGTGGTGAAATCTCTCTTTCAACAACCGGTTGAGCCGGTGGAGGTAAAGAAACCTGCGGCTTGTTTACCAACTGCTCTAATCTTTCTAGTAAGCCCTGGAAATGCAAATCCGGTTTGATAGAGTTTGTCTGATTGAACTTTTGACTAATCTCGAGCATAGCTTGAGCTACTTCTACCATTTTCATGCACATTTTTGTCCGTTCAATCTCTAAATCTGCTCTCGGGTAACTCTTGTCCAGGTTTGCAGCTGTTTTCCCTTCTTGAAGTCGAGCCTAGTAGGCCTTGAACATCATTTCCAAGCCTTTTGAGGTTGGGTCTGCAAGAACAGACCCTAGTTGTGGGTTATATACAATGGGTGGTGGGGTGGGATCAGGTGGAGTTGGTGGAGCTTCAGCATGCGAGGGGCTTTGAGATGCAATGTTTTCTATTTTTGTTTTTGCATCTTTCAGGATTTCTTCTAGTTCAGATAACTTTTTATTCCACTTAGGATTGGTTCTCTCTTGGGTATCCTTCCAAGTTCTTGTTTTCCTCTTACTCATCTCTCCTGATTCACTTGACTCTGATATGATCAGCTGGTTTATCCTGTTTTATAGCTTGTGCCCTAGTAACTACCTGTATAGGAGCCACATTACTACTAGTTGCATAAAACAGGGAAACATGATCTCTCTGGGAACTCAAAACAGGCGATACGATACCAATTTCATGATACGATACCTTTGTTTTACACAATACCACTATTGATGATACCACCTTACACGATACGATACCACTGGGGCGACTACGATCGTGATACCAACTTCCATCATACGGTATTGCTATCCACATGATACGATACAAGAAATGGCCATGATACGATACCTCTGATTGACACGATATGATACCAAGTTCTATGCGATACGATACCTTCCAGACGATGCGATACTTGTTAGGCTCATGATACGATACCAGTAGTTGGGACGATACGATACCAGTCTGTAAACGATACGATACCACTTGACCTCACGATACAATATCACTGAACCGACACGATACGATACCAGAAATCACACGATATGATACTAAGATAGGAGGCGATACGATAGTGCACGGTCAATGATATGATACCAAGACCGGCACGATACGATACCAGGTGGACCACGATACGATACCATCGGGGCGACTGCGATCGTGATACCAGCACTTGAGGATACGATACCAGAATGGTATCGCGATACCTCAAGTGGATATGCACGATACGATACCTCGACAAGTATCGCGATACATGGGATTTCTGGTATCGCGATACCAAAACTCAACCGGACATGATACTTGGAGATTTTGACACCCAAATTCAAAAATTTTTGCAGATATGTGTACCTTGTGTCCTCTTGTCACTCCTATGTGCCTGTAGATGCCAAGTCACCCTCCAAAGTCACGATACGACACTCGCGATACCACATGCTATTCTTGTCACTCCGCAATATCGCCACTCAGATTTTTCACGTTTGAGGTGGATTTCAAGGTTATTTCTTCAGCGTTTCAGCTCTGAACAGCCTCTGCACTTCTTCCTCACAGTCACAAGTGAAAAACAAGGTGAAGTTACAGTCGAAAATGGAAAAACTCAAAGAATATGAAGAGGTAAGAAGATGGTGATGATGATGAAGATGAAGGAGAAGAAAAAATTAGAAACTAAACTGAAAATGGTGATTTTTTTTTTTTACCTTCCAACATCGCTACTCTACGTCTTACCGTCATGCGCTCGTCCTCCAAGCTCTCTCCCCGGCAACGGTGCCAAATTTGGTGTCACTCTAGCACAATGGTGAGTACCAACGTGAGGAGATACAGCTCATAAATGTCAATCCGTGGAGACAGTAGGACCGGTATGAAGACCATGAGCAAGTGATGGCACAAGTGCGTGAGTGAAAGCACACAAGCATGCACACACATACACACACACGCACACAAGGTAAGAGCAAAGAGTGGAACAATGGAAGGCTTCGATTACCAAAAGAAATCTCTTACAAAGCTGAAAACTACAACAAGCTAACCCCAAAAATGAGCTCTCCAGCCCTTTTTATAGTTTTTTGAGTGGTTTTGGCCTTGTCCAGACCTAGTGCCTGGCCTAGTTAAAAAATAGGTTCCAGGGCTCATTTGGGGGCTCAAACGGGGTCTACAAATTATGAGAATTGGTAGGATGATATTTCTAATACTCCTCAAGCTCGAGGACTCCTCGACTTGAACAAAATGGAGTTACAAAAATGAAAAATGGTATTTACAATGGTTTTTAGTGATAAAAATCACTATTTTTATGGGGATTTCTTCATAAAATTTGACAGGTACTTCTTGGAGCTCCCTAGATGCTCCTTGTTCTTGTGTGTCCACTTCCTTGATGTGCTTCCATGCTTTGTCCTCATCCTTGAGTGTCAACACTTCGCTACTACTCTTCATTTCAAAAGGGAATCCTAATATGTATGCATTTGATGAGGTTGTGTCTCATCTTTTTCAAGAAGAGAAATCTAGAGTGAATAGGAGTGGTTTGGTTGAGGGCACGCAAGAACTTGCTATCTCACAAAAAGGGGAAAGCAAGTATGGTTCAGCTTTGGGTTCATCAAAACCAAAGCCTCAACCTTCCACTTCCACTCATTTCTCTACTGATGGTGATTTACAAAAGAAGAGGAGATGCAAATATTGTCGGAAGGCTGGTCATACTATTGATGAGTGTAGAAATCTTGCTAAACACAATGAAAAGAAGAAGGAATCTGGCATGTCTATTGCTGAAAATTCAGCAAATGCAAAGAATGATGAAGCTAACATGGCTCAAGATTTTTGGGCATGTGTTGTTACATGTCATTATGATGTATATTTGCATTCTAAATGTATGGTTGTGAGTGAGGCTAATTCGGATTGGTTCTTTGATAGTGGTGCTTCAAAGCACATAACATCATGCAAAAGATTTGTTGCCTCTTTGAAAGATGCACCCAAGGGGGGACATGTGGTGTGTGCAAACAATGCCTCTTATCCTATCATTGGAGTAGAAGAAATTGAGCTTGGGGCTACAAACGGAGGTGTGATTCTCTTAAAAAATGCATTGTATGTGCCTGGTATTAAGAAGAACTTAATTTTAGTTCTGTTGATTGCCAAAGTTGGACTTCATGTACACCTAGTTGATGATAAGTGTATGGTTCATGATTTTAGCAATGGTGATATTATGGTGATGTCCAATACATTATGTAATGGCTTGTATCGCATGGATACATACAAGAGGGCTGCCTCAAATGCCTTGGTTTCTCATACTTCTTCCATGGTTGAAATGGAGCTTTGGCATGCTCGTTTTGGTCACTTGAACTTCAATAGTTTGCTTTACTTGCAAAACAAGGACATGGTTATTGGTTTGCCTACACTTGAGTCCATTGAAAAGCATGCATGTGAAGGTCGCATTCTTGGAAAAATGCATCGTGCTTCTTTTCCAAAAGATAGTCATACACACACTACAAGAAAATTGCAACTTGTTCATAGTGATGTATGTGGTCCCATCAAAACTCCATCTTTTGGGAAGCATGTATATTTTGTTACCTTCATTGATGATGCTACTTTCCATACATGGGTGTATCCTATGAAATCAAAGAATGAGGTATTTTCTTGCTTCAAAGCATTTTTAGCTATGGCTGAAAATTCTTCTTCACAAAAGCTTTTGACTCTATGCACGGATCATGGTGGTGAATACATGCCGCATGATTTTGATGCTTTTCTTCATGAAAGAGGTATTTCACACCAATGTACGGTGACATATACACCTCAACAAAATGGTGTTGCCAAGCGTAAAAATAGAACTCTTCTTGAAATGGCATGATGTATGGTTAAAGGAAAGCACCTTCCTGATAAGTTTTGGATGGAAGCGGTCATGTGTGCAAACTATGTGTTGAATCGCTGCCCAACAAAAGCATTGAGAGTCATCACTCCTTATGAGGGTTGGAATGGGCGTAAGCCCATGGTTAGTCATATGCATGTGTTTGTTTATTTGGCATATGCTCTTGTGCCATCACAACAACATCACAAACTAGATGAAAAGGCAAAGAAATGTATGTTTTTTGGTTATAGTGCTGAAAGTAAGGGGTGCCATTTGTACCATCCATTGACGAACACAACTATTATGAGTCTAGATGTGGTATTTGCTGAAAATTCAGTTTTCCCTCTACTTGAATGCAAAAAATAGCCAACAGTTAGCTCATAAGATATGTTCGATACATTCATGCCTTTGTTCCAAAATGGTATGCTTGACTATGGCCATGTAGACCAGCCAACTGAAGCTCAAAGGGATGAAAACTTCCAACAAAATAGAGCTAAAAATGCAAAGAATTTCCAGCCAAACATGGCTGAAATTTTTCAGTCAAAAAATGTCGAAACTGCTGGAAATTTCCAGCCATATATGGCTGAACATTTGCAACAAAATATGGCTGAAAATGAGCATGAAATTCAGCCCACACATGATGTACATGTTGATGATGTATTACATAATGAACGCGTGTCTATCAAGAGTGCACAAAGTATTCCAAAGTGGCTGAAACGAACCTTGTAGGACAATATATTGAGTGCACCTTTACTTGGTAGTACAAGATCAAGCTGTCGCCATGCATCAAGTAATTTTGTGGATTATTCTCTTATTGCAACAGCATGTAATGAAGAGCCACTTGCTTTTGAAGATGCATGTGATGATCCACAATGAGAGAGTGCTATGCAATCAAAAATGGATTCCATACATAGGAGTAGTACTTGGGAGTTATGTGAATTGCCAAGAGGAAAAAAATGACATTGTTACAAAGTGGGTTTACAAGATTAAGAGAAAATATGATGGTAGCATTGATCGCAACAAAGCTAGATTGGTCCAAAGGATATGTGCAACAATATGGCATTGACTATGAGGAAACTTTTGCACCTACTTCACGCATGACTACCATTCATACCGTGGTTGCATTGGCTACCCATCGAGGTTGGAAAGTGCATCAGTTGGACATAAAAATAGCTTTCTTGAATGGTGATTTGCAAGAAGAGGTCTATGTGAAGCAACCTCCTGGTGGTATGACAAAATACATAAGCACTTGGTTGCTCTTGTCTTCACATGTAGTTCAATTGAAAGCACACTCTATGTACACAAAGATGGGGATGACCTTATAGTGCTTGTTCTTTATGTGGATGACATACTCTTGATTGGGTCATGTGATGTAAAACTTGACATTCTTATGGATGATTTGCAGCATACTTTTGATGTCATTTATCTTGGTCTTTTGAGCTACTATCTTGGCATCCACTTTGTATCCGCTAAGGGGGGAATTGTTATGCATCAAGCAAAGTATGTTGAAAAACTCCTTCAACGTTTTGACTTTGAGGATTGCAAGCCAATTTCCACACCAATTGAGACAGGATTTAGATTCTTAGTTGAGGATTCCAGTGATGCATTTGACACTTCTCTTTATCATCAAGTTGTGGGATGTCTTATATATGCATGCAACACAAGGCCAGATATACAATATGAAGTTTCCCAATTGAGTCGATTCATGCATAGCCCTGGTGCTAAGCATTGGCAAGTGGTGAAATGTGTGTTTAGATATCTCAGAGGAACTTTGAGCTTAGGTCTCTTTTATGGCAAAGATGTTCATCCATGCTTGCATGCTTTTACAGATAGTGATTGGGCTGGTTTCTATGATACTCACGTGTCCACTAGGTGGTAATTGCTTTTTCCTTGGAGACTCATGCATATCTTGGTTGAGTAAGAAGCAACCTACAGTGGTGACATCGAGTTGTGAAGCTGAGTACAGGGCAGTTTTCATAGCTACAGTGGAGTGTATATGGCTGAGATGGCTATCGATGGATCTTTGCATGGAGATTGATGCTACTATGCATATTCTCACTGATAGTCAGAGTGCATCGGCTATTGCACGGAACCCAGTGTTTCATGCACAGACCAAACATATTGAGGTGCATTATCACTATGTGAGAGAGCACCTTCATGCAAGGGATATTGATTTGGTATATGTGCCTACATAAGATAATGTGGCAGACATATTCACCAAAGCTCTTCCACATGAAAAGTTTGAAGCTTTTCCCAAAGCTTTAGGCTTATTACCTTGTGGGGGCTGATCTATCACTCCCTGTATGTGTTCACATCATTCGTTTGAGGGGGGTTTATTGCACTTATGTGTTCCTTGAGTAGCTTTGATGTGAGCCTTTTCCCTATACATGGGCACTTTTTACTCTAGTGCTAGCTAGAGGTTTTTCCCCCATGTTACCACATACATGATTCACTCATATGTGGTAGTACTTTGTACTTAGGGATATTATTCAGCTCTTACTTCAATTCAGTTCATCGTCAATAGAGAGAGCTATTCTAGCCATCCGTCTTCTCTGTGTGTCTTGTTGTGTTTGTGCTCCTTGTGTGTGCTTCTCATGTGTCTCTCATAATTCTACACACACCCAACAACATTATCATAATGTTAGGGATAAAATTACAAGCAAGGACAGTGAACTCTCATATGTATCCACTCAACAACAATGCACATATTTAATGACCAAAGCATTGGATGGAAAAAAAGTAGCAGGTTTAGAGCTATGATTGGACCACAAGAAATATTGAAGGATTGAAGACTCAAGGTTCTTAGCCTTGATTGAGTTTTGTTGCTGCATGAACCAACCCTAAGAGCTTGACCAATGCACATAGGATTTCTCTTGATACATGAGTCAAAAATGAACACCCATGTATCTATGTTCTCTATCATAGTAATTTGTGTGAAGTCTATCAAGTTCTCTGACTCATTTCTCTGTCTATATTTACTGATTTCCCAATCTATTGATTGGAATACAAAGCTACGGTTGTGTTAAGCAAGTCCACAAAGTTCTATAGTTTTTGGATCTATAGATCATGAGTTATGAGTAAATATAAGTGATTGTGTCTATGTATGTCCTTCCTCCTGAAAAAGTCAAGATTACCCCCTTGACTTCTTATGCACATTGCTCCCATTATAGTCATCCTAAATTCATGAAATAACTTGGTATAGCTCACTCAACACTTCATTTGAATGTGTGGAAATTTTCTTGGGTCATTTGCTACCAAGTTGTGAACTCTAAGTAAAATATTGAGTGCCTTGTTTCATAAATAGAAGGTTTTCTTGAAGTGGTGTGTACAGAAGTTATTTATTTTGACATGATGTTTAGGAATGATGTTCCAAAGTACTATGGTGGTATAAATGCATCTTAAGGAGTCGATTAAGGTTCTTGCATGTTATTTAGGCTAGTCTAGAGTAAGATTTTTCCAAGACCCTCTTATCTCTATACATTATCCATTACCCCTCACAAAAGAATATGAGTATGCTCATATAGAAAAAATTGATTCAAAGTTTTTAGTGAAAAATTATGATCAACTTGTATAGTTGTAGAGTCATGCAAAGAAATCCAAGAAAGAACTAGCAGACCTCATGATAGAAATGGATTCTTTAATGTCAGAGAATGCAACATGGAAATCAAAGGTTAAAGAAATCACTCAAGATAATGAGAGGATGAAGATAGAAAATGCATACTTAAAAAATAAATGTGCATATATCAAAGTTGAAATGGTACGCATAGCTAATAGAGCTAAATTAATTGAGACTCAAACTAAAGTATACATGGATGAAGCCAATTCATTGAGACATTGGAATAAAGAATTGATGACATCACTACTTTTGAATCAACCTATGGAGACCACAAGTGGTGATAATGAAGAGCTACAAGCCCTGAGTAAACAAGTTGAAGATTATCAAGTTTATCTCAATACTAAGAAGACATAGAGAACTCAACTGGAAGCCAATTATCATGAAGATATGCATGAACCAAAGAAACAATGGGATGAATCATTGAAGGTCTATTTAGAGCATTGCAACCAAGATTATGAGAAATTGAAAGAGATTTGTGAAAGCAAACTCCAAATAGAGAAAGATCTAGAAAAGTAGAAAGAAAAATTAAAAGAAAAAGATCAGATCATCCTAGACTTGCAAGAACAACTTGAGCAAATGCAAGTGCAAAAATGTTTTTTTCCTTGGTCTTTTTGGCAAACACTCTCCCCTCTCAAGAATGTCATCCTTGATAGACCCTTGTGGTATGGGGTGCTCTATGTAATACTAAAGTATTTCTATTGCCAGTTCTCATTCCTTGATTTGGAGACCCCTTGCTACATCTACTTCTAATATCTACCAATCGATGGTGTTAGAGATGTTTGGTTGAGGCAACCTATAATGAATTGAATCAATGGCTTGCTCACAAGAGAATAGTTGCAAGAGATGTGTTGGTTTGGTTATGAACACCTCATAGTGGTATTCCCAAAATCCTATGGTGAACATGTCTTCCAATGTCTCTTTGTAACTGGCTAGGAGATACTTCATCCTACAATTTCATAAACTAGATTCAAGTTTCGATGCTCAAAAACTGGAGTGGACACGTGAGATGCCCTAACATTGAATGTTTTACACATAACTTTCATAAGATTGAAGATCTTCAATAATATACTAGTAGTGACATTGGGCATCATTCTCAGCCTTGGTATTTAGTGGCGGATAGTAGCTATCATTTATGTGATCATTGGCAATCATTGTGGAGGTGCGAGATATGGGTAGTTAACCCAATCTACACATCATGCATTCTTTTTTACTTTGATGGCAAATGCTAGCCATGATGGAAGCCTTGGGATGAGTCCATAGCATGAGTTATATAGAATATGCAAGGGGGCATGTGTGCAACATCTCATGATACTCTTGTAGTAATTGGGACCTCCAGTTAGGTTGAAATATTGTGCCTCTTTGTGCCACTTCAAGAAGGTCCTCCAATTCAAATTGGGTGGAAAAATTTGGTAGTTTTCCTATAATCTGTTGAATCTTTGTGTTGTAGTATTAAAAGGAGTATCAGAAGTTAGAATAAGCCTACAAGGAGCCACATTCTAATTGTAATATAGTCTCCTAGATAGTCACCATGGCCAATACATGTAGTTCAACTTGTTCAACTTGGGTCCTACCAATCTCCTCCGCTTGCTTAATCCATGTAGGTTTAGGTAGTTCATACGTATCATTGTCTTCATCGATGAATCATCCCCTAGTGCTTGTTGTGGTTCATAATCTTCTTCAAATGATTGTTCTACTAGGATTCCCATAGTCTCTTCTACATTTGGTGCCTCTGGTGGGGATGCATGTCTCTCATATTATTGTATTCGGGTTTGCATTTCTATAATCTGTCTTTGTAGGTTGGCAATGTCAATTGACTCTACAGTCATAAGGGTAGGTTTTGGGATACTCGTTGGTGGTGGGGGCAGTCCTGCAGGTTGTTCTGTTTGTAGTTTTGTGAGATCCTCCATCAGTTTTTCATGTGCTTCCAGATGGTTAGTGTAATCTTCTAATATGATATGTATACTTTCTAGAGTGACTGCATGAAACTTAGTGGGGCTAATAGGCTCCCTTGGTGTATCCTCTATAGTATCCTCAAATTTATCTGTGTTTTCTTTCTATGATCTCTGATTCTCTTCCTTTTCTACGACTGTCTCCTCAAGAATGCTATATTACGGGTTAGTTTGGTGTTTCTCTCCATGTGTATGTGTAATTATTCTTCCATTTTGTTGAAAACATGTTTATTCTATTCTTACACTTGAGTTTCTAGTTGTACATGCACCTAATGGAGAGCAATATATTGTTCTTGTATGATCTCATTGGTGGTAATCATGCTGATATTCTCTCTTGGAGCTAAGTGGATTGATCTTGTAACATCATATTGCATTGTGAAAGCAATGAATACTCTTGGCATAATTGGTTTGTGCATTTAATCATCATTTTTATAGCCAAATTAATATTGGATATAGTGTGTGGTGTGTTATATGGAGGGGGGTGGGGACATGGATGGGTACTTGGGATGCAAAAGGAAAAACAATAGTGGGGTGGAGCTGATGTTGGTGGAGGGGAGATTGGGGATTGTGGAAGTGTGGGGGATGGAGGAGGTGATGTGAGTGGTCATGATATGTCCATGGGGTCGGATGTGGTTGTGTGTATCATGCCAATCTTGAAAAGTGATCACGTGGGTGAAGTGTGTGATGATGTGTGTGATACTTGAAAAAAATTGTGATGAAGTGAGAACACGTTGAGTATCGAGTGGTAGATAGAAAGGACCATGATGAACTTGTGAAGAAACAAGAGTGTCCTAAAATAAAGGACATGCAGATTGTGGATTGCAAAGGCTTGGAAATGGAGCAAAGGAGGGTTGGAGAGGAGGTGCATATGGTGCGGTTGTTAGTCAAACATAAGATGCAGTGGAGGTGGAGTAGAAAATTAATGGTTATGATAGTATGTTCAATGGCGTAGAAAGACTAGCATTATACAAGGGATTTACATGGGAAGAAAAGATTTGAGAGTGAGAAGATGGGCTACAAAACTCAAAGCTTGGGGTGGGAATAGTGATAGGTACAAGATGGCCGATGATGGTTGTTTTGATGGCAGTGGTTAAGATTGGTTTTGGAGTTCCTAAGGGGGACATTACATGGGTGGGAAATGGAGGGTGTGTGAAGAGTTGTCTGGAACGTGGTTTCTATCAATTGACTAATGGCTTCAATGGTGGAAGTTTTTACAATTGAGGTAGTAGGGGTGGCCATAAAAGAAATGGTGGGGATTACAAGGATTTGGATGGTTTTTCTTGAACAGGGGAGATTTCTAACTCTTCTAGCATCATATGATACATTGGGTTTCTTGATTATATGGTTGAGATCCATGACTAATCCTATTGCTTCTGCTAAGGCTCATATGGATTTGATGAAGGTGGGGTCCACACCACCTTCTTCAAGAAATTTCTCTAACACTACTTAACTTTGTTGTTCTAGTAATCAACCACGGGATCAAATGTCTTGCATAGTTTTATGTAATCATTTGAGAGTTTTTGTATATGCTAGTTCACCTTCTTCTTCATGATTGCTCTACCACTTGTCTTCATCCTCATACCTAGGTGACTCATGTTCTTCATCCGATGGGATTGGACACTCTTCCTTGATATGTTGTTGTCTTGCATGTCTTCCAAATGGGCCCATCGTATCTTTCCCTTCTCGATCTTCTGATACAAATTCCACACTTGACAATGGGAATACAAGAGTGTCATGCAAGACTTACTCAAAGTCAAAGGTATCCATGTCATCTAGTCCTTTTGTTACTAGAAACTCGAATTTTTGGGTGAGAGGTGGAGCCAATGGCTGGGTTGCTACTACTTCCCCTATGGTTGGTGCACTCTGAGATTGAGTTAGTCCTGGGAGGTGAATAGTGAACCGTGGAATGGTTGTTGATGCAGTTTTGGGGGACACTTCTCGAGTGGAGACAACACCTGTTTGTTGTTGATATGAGATCGTTCCACACATATGCTTTGGTTGAGGGGCTAATAAGGACCTTCTTTGTCGAAAAAGTTGCAATGCACTCAAGTTAGTGCTCACTCTATTGGAATGTCATGCACCTATCACTTATAGATGATCCTTGTAACACCCATTCTGAGCTTGTTTATGATGCCAATGTGCATTAGGTGCATAGAGATCGTCCATGATCCAATGAGAAAGATTTATATTGATCTTTGTTGATTTTGCTAAGTATAAACTGAACCAAATCTTCTTATGAGGTTGTGTGAAGCGATCTTGCCCAAGAAAGGTGAAATATTGCATGGAAGTTTGTAGAGGTACTGACAAACCTGGCATGATGGGGATCATCGGATTGATCTTGAATATCAGGTATTTGTGTTTACTTACTCATAGGAACATGAGTGCCTCTCATATTTAGAGCTTTGTGGACCAACATGTGCGATAGCTTAAATCATTTTGGTTCCTAGTCTAGTAGTAATTATGGAATGACGAACATGCCAAGAAATTCTTTATCAACCCCTGGTTGTAGAGTCTAAACTAGGTAATAACAACTCATAAAGTCGGGCTTTGGTAATGGCACATAGAAGTAATCAAGTAGTCTTGCTCGCTTCTAGATGTGCTGCAAATCATCGGAGTTCTTTAATTGCTCAATTCCTCAGGACAAGAATTGGAAGCAGCCCTAGGTGTTGTTGAACTCACATTTTGATTCCTAGATGTAGTGGGCATGCGCTAGGGGTCTAGCTAACTGGTGAACTCTCTCATGTTCTTCCTAATGGAGGGTTCACGATGGGAATGGTACCTTGAAAGTTTGGGAATTAAGGGGGTACTTTTGCGAGGTATTCTTTGATGGGCAAAGTACTAATGTCAGTCTATCTTGAACTAGATCTTGCTTCTTCCATTGCTGATTGGTACTTGTAAGTGCTTTGTAAATTTTCTATGACAAGGAAAAATACATTAGTATTGCCAAAATAACCTAGAAAGACCTTGGTCCCTTTCCAATAGTGATATGCTTCCCTTGTATCCCTATTTTGTGTGATAGTGATCCTTGAAGTTCATGTGAAAGTGCAAGTCACCATGCTACCTATATGCATACTTGAATGATCTCAGCATGGTTTTGATGATGCATCAGTATAGTATAAGGTTTTTCAGGATAATAGTTTATTACAAGGTTTTTTGACTTTGAATGATTCCCTTATGAGATTAAAAGAGATATTTATGGGTTGATACACTTATTAAGATCTTGTGATCTCATTTGGTCTTGGAATTGTTTAAGTACCCATTTCCAAATTGTTCTAGAAACAAAATTATATGATTTTTCAAATACAAAACCTACCTTTTTAGATGTATGATGTGTAAGACAATAGTTACGCAATATAACACAGGAGCAGTAGTAGAGAAGATAACAAATATAGGAGAATCTCAACAATTTTCTACTAACAGCAAGTACAAAGATGATGGCGTTGTCCACCCGTGCACTCTAAAGGTAGAGCTTAAATGGTGATCTAGACAACTCTAGATAGGGAGATACAAGGTAGAGGTATGCTGGCTCAACTGGATGTCTCACGTAGTGCAGAAGTCATGTATATATAGGATCATGGGTGGCCTTCTGTGGATGGCTATACATGGGTGGTAGAGCGTGGGCGGCCACCGCCCGTGTAAATCCCATACACGGATTAGACCGGTTGAACCGACCTAACAAATATAAATGATTTTTGACTCCCATAGGGAATATTCCATGGAATATTCCCTTTATCGTCGCATCGGGGGCGCTGCCCTCGGACCCCCACTAGGGGGCCCGTTGGCCCCCTTGGACCCCCAACTGGGGCTGCTCCCCGCTACCCCGGACCCCACAATTGGGGACCCTAGTAACTCCCTTTCCTTACAATACCTTACATGGTCCAATATGACCTTCATCCAACATGCAAGTTGGGATTCCCATCATTTGGGTAATGCACACTTGGCTTCTCCTCATAATGGGGGCCTTAAAAAATGTGCATACAATCATGAGGGGTAGACATTGATCATATACTAACACCCCCCCTCAATGTTTACCGATGAAAAGTCAAGTAGGTTTCGATCCTATGCCCATCTGTTGAAGATGCCTATTAAGCTGCTCTCTTCCAAGTGCTTTAGTGAATATGTCAGCATAATTTGCCTCTGTTGGGCAATATTCTAGCTCCACAATTTCATCTTCAATTAGCTCATGAATGTAATGGTACTGTACTTCTATGTGCTTGGTGCGAGCATGAAATACTGGGTTCTTTGCAATAGCCATACAACTTTGATTATCACACTTGAGTACAGTCACCATATTTGATGGAAAGCCTAGATCTGCAAGAATTCTCCTTAACCAGACTGCCTCACAAGAAGCAAAACAAGTTTCTTTGTACTCTGCTTCATTGGAGGAGAGTGCGAGATTTGGTTGCTTTCTACTTACCCAAGAAAATATTCCTGAACCAAGTGAGAAACAATATCCAGAAAGTGATTTTCTAGAATCACAATCTCCAGCCCAATCTGAATCACAATATCCTTGGAGTGTATCACCTGTGGTATAAAAAATACCAAAATCCAAGGTTCCTGCAATGTACCTTAGAATTCGCATTCCAGCATTCCAGTGACTCTTCTTAGGTTTGTTGGAAAACCTGTTTAATACTCCAAAAGCATAGCAAGTGTCTGGTCTAGTGTTGCACAAAAAAATAAGACTTCCAACGAGCTTCCTATACTTCTTAGCATCTACATCAGGCATGTTATCATCCATAGATAGCTTATGATTTACCTCCATAGGTGTGCTAGTTGGCTTGCAGTCCATCATTCCAAATGCCTGGAGAATTTCTTTGGCGTATTTTTGTTGTGAGATGAAAATGTCATCCTTCCTTTGCCATACTTCAATTCCCAGACAAAAATGGAGTAGACCTAAGTCTGTCATTTCAAACTCAGTTCCCAAGCTGATCCGAGTTTGATTGATGAGTTCCTGATGATCTCCTGTAATGATCAAATCATCTACATATAGAATGACAACAACTAGCTTGCTATCCCTTTTCGTTACATACAAGTTAGCATCAGAAGTACTTCTTTCGAAACCCATATTTTTGAAAAAACGATATATCCATTGGTACCAAGCCCGTGGAGTTTGCTAAAGTCCATACAAAGCTTTCTTCAACCTGCAAACTTTATTTTCTGAATTGCGCACCTCATTGGGCACCTCAAAACCTGGTGGTTGAGATACATATACCTCCTCCTTGAGGTGACCATTCAAAAATGCAGATTTGACGTCCATCTGGAAAATAGGCCAGGCCTTTTCTGCAGCTATTGCAAGTACCGTCCGAATAGTTGTCATGCGTGTTGTTGGTGCAAACGTTTCTTGAACATCAAATCCTTCGATCTGTGAAAAATTTTGTGCAACTAATCTTGCCTTATACTTTTCTAATGTTCCATCTGCTTTATACTTAGCTTTCCAAATCCATTTAGTACCTAATACCTTCTTCTTTGGCGGAAAGTCAACTAGATCCCATGTATCATTTTTTAGTATACTATCATACTCAGACTGCATAGCCACTCTCCAACCCAGATCATCAAGCGCTTCTTCAATAGTGCTAGGTTTCTTTACCGAACCCATGATATCTGCCATTAGATCCATGTTAACAATGTGTTCTGAGGCTCTTCTTTGCTCCAATATTCTCTTTGATCTTCGTAATCCATCCAAGGATGATTCTGGTACATCTACATGTGGATTGTGATCATCAAAGAGTTGTTGTGCCCACTTCGACAGTGGCTTATGCTATGCAGCTACAACTGGTTGGCTTTTTATTGAGGATATTGCTTCATCAGATGTTTCCTCCTCCTCAACTTTAACCTGTCTTTTGATAGGAACAAGGTGATATATTTCTCTGTTTGATGAGATAGTAGATTTACCTTTATCTTCTGCTAAGTGTGGTCGTTCATCAAACACCTCATCTCGGCTGACAAAAATCTTCCTTGCCTCGGGATCCCACAACGTGTATACTTTAGACTCTTCACTATATCTTAGGAAGACACTTTTTGCTTTTTGAATCCAACTTTGAACTTGTTGAATCAGGAATATGTGCATAACAGAAACAACCAAAAATTTTGAAATGCAAAATTGAAGGCTTTTTACCAGAATATGCTTCTTGAGGAGTCATCCCCTTCAGTGCTTTTGTGTAGCTTCAATTGAGGATGTAGACAGCTATATTGACTGCTTCTGCCCAGAATGGATCAGGCATGTCTTAAGCCTTTAACATACAACGAGCCATTTCAACTACTGTCCTGTTCATGCGCTCAACAATGCCATTTTTGTTGAGGTGTATGAGCTGTGGTAAGTTGCCTTTTCACACCATGCTCATTACAGTAATTATTGAATTCTGTTGACAAGAATTCATCTCCTCTATCTGTTCTGAATTTCTTCAGTTTCCTTACTAATTCATTTTCCACATACTTATGCCACGTTTTAAATTTTTCAAAAGCATCAGCCTTCCCTCGAATGAAATAAACCCACATCTTTCTACTATAATCATCGACTAACAGCAAAAAGTAGAAAGATCCTCCTAAAGAAGGTGGAGACATTTTACCGCAGAGATCAGCATGTACCAACTCTAGAGGAGCTTGAGATCGATTGCTGGTCTCTCTTGGAAATGCCTTTCGTTGTTGCTTGCCCATCATACAAGCTTCACAAGGTTCCTGCAACTCTGAAATGCAGGCAAATGAGCAACCATCCCTGTTCTTTGCATCTCCTTCAAAACTGCAAATCTGAGATGCCCAAATCATTGGTGCCATAACCTGCTTACATCTTTATCTTCTGTAGCAATTAAAGCACTTAGCTCATACAAGTTATCCCGTCGTATGCCTTTACCTACAACATTACCTAATGAATCCATGATTTCTTCACCACTCTTACTAAAGTGAACTTTGAGTCCACGATCTGTTATTGCAGAAACTGACAACAAATTTCTTTTAAGTGTATGTACATAGAGAACATTAGATAAATTTTTCTCAACACCTGGAGAAGTGATAAAAGAGATGGTTCCAGTTCCTTCGACTGGACACTTGGAGTCATTTCCCACCACTACATTGATGGATTCCCGCAGAGGCACTAGGGAACCATACCAACCCTTTTTACTGGTCATATGGCGAGAAGCTCCACTATCTAAAATCCATGGTTCATCAACACGAGCTTGAGCGAATGAGCATACCTCTTCAATAGCTACCCAAAGTTCCAGCTCTGTGTTGTTTGCAGACTCTTTGTTCTTCCATGATGATTTTACAGTCCCATTCCGTTCATCAGCTTTTTATTTCTGCAATCCTTGATGGCATGGCCTTTATTTTCACAATAGAAGCAACTTCCTATGAACTTTTTCTTCTTTGGCTTCTTCTTTGATTTATCAGAAGAGTCTTTACCTTTTGCATTTGCTGAGAATGCAGCATCACTTGTACTTTGCCGATTCTTCAGCCGCATCTCTTCTTCTAAAAGCATCGCACAAAACTCTTCAAATGTAAGGGGAATTGGTCTTACCTAAGTGTTAAGGGTTGTTACTAATCCATCATACTTTGCTAGAAGAACACGTACACATCTTTGAGCCAGCTCTTCTGGTGTTATAACAACACCAACTGCAGCCAATTGATCTTGAAGATGTTTTATCCGTTTGATAAAATCTTCAGCCTTTACAAAATCAGAATGCTTTTCATTTGCCAAGTGATTTTCTAAATTATGTATCCTAGTGTGGTTCTTTGTCTCATATTGATGAGCCAATATGCCCCAAGCCTCATGTGCCTTAGTAGTATGTTGAACTAAAGTAAGCACAAAATCACTTACACTAGTGACAATCTCACATAATGCATCAGCATTCCGCCTCTTCCAAGCTCGTAGAAGATCTGGATCTAGCTGAATCATCAATCTTGAATTTGTTGGATCTTCAACTAGTATAGGCTCTGATCCAATCCCATCGGTCCCATGACAGTGTCAAGTAATTCAGAAGAGGCCAAAATTGCAGAAATTTTGAACTTCTAGAGTGTATAGTTGGTTCCATCCAACTTCCCTTCAGTGAATGCAGGTGGGCGAATTCGAATAGGTGCAGCATTAACATTAGTTGAAGCACCAAGAATAGTGTTCAACGATGAAGCCATCATGTAATCACTCGAATAATCTACTGATATTCTAGTCTGCTAGAAGGCTAAAATAGTGATACTTCTCAAGCTATTCGAACCTTATGGCTCTGATACCATGTAAGACAATAGTTACGCAATATAACACAGGAGCATTATCAGAGAAGATAACAGATATAGGAGAATCTCAACAATTTTCTAGTAACAGCAAGTACAAAGATGATGGCATTGTCCACCCGTGCGCTCTCAAGGTAGAGCTTAAATGGTGATCAGACAACGCTAGATAGGGAGATACAAGGTAGAGGTATGCTAGCTCAACTGGATGTCTCAGGTAGTGCAGAAGTCATGTATATATAGGATCATGGGTGGCCTTCTGTGGACGGCTATACATGGGCGGTAGAGCATGGGTGGCCACCGTCTGCATAAATGCCATACACGGCTTAGACCGGTTGAACCGACCTAGCAAATATAAATGATTTCTGACTCCCATAAGGAATATTCCCTTTTCTGTCATGCCGGTGCCAAGAAATTCTTTATCAACCCCTGGTTGTAGAGTCTAAACTAGGTAATAACACCTCATAAAGTCGGGCTTTGGTAATGGCACATAGAAGTAATCAAGTAGTCTTGCTCGCTTCTAGATGTTTTGCAAATCATCGGAGTTCTTTAATTCCTCAATTCCTCAGGAAAAGAATTGGAAGCAGCCCTAGGTGTTGTTGAACTCACATTTTGATTCCCAGATGTAGTGGGCATGCGCTAGGGGTCTAGCTGACTGGTGAACTCTCTCATGTTCTTCCTAATGGAGGGTTCACAATGGGAATGGTACCTTGAAAGTTTGGGAATTACGGGGGTACTTTTGCGAGGTATTCTTTGATGGGCAAAGTACTAATGTCATTCTATCTTGAACTAGATCTTGCTTCTTCCATTGCTAATTGGTACTTGTAAGTTCTTTGTAAATTTTCTATGATAAGGAAAAATACATTAGTATTGCCAAAATAACCTAGAAAAACCTTCGTCCCTTTCCAATAGTGATATGCTTCCCTTGTATCCCTATTTTGTGTGATAGTGATCGTTGAAGTTCATGTGAAAGTGCAAGTCACCATACTACCTATATGCATACTTGAATGATCTCAGCATGGTTTTGATGATGCATCAGTATAGTATAAGGTTTTTCAGGATAATAGTTTATTACAAGGTTTGTTGACTTTGAATGATTCCCTTATGAGATTACAAGAGATATTTATGGGTTGATACACTTATTAAGAGCTTGTGATCTTATTTGGTCATGGAATTGTTTAGGTACCCATTTCCAAATTGTTCTAGAAACAAAATTATATGATTTTTCATATACAAAAGCTATCTTTTTAGATGTATGATGTGTAAGACAATAGTTACGCTATATAACACAGGAGCAGTAGTAGAGAAGATAACAGATATAGGAGAATCTCAACAATTTTCTACTAACAGCAAGTACAAAGATGATGGCGTTGTTCACCCGTGCGCTCTAAAGGTAGAGCTTAAATGGTGATCTAGACAACTCTAGATAGGGAGATACAAGGTAGAGGTATGCTTGCTCAACTGGATGTCTCAGGTAGTGCAGAAGTCATGTATATATAGGATCATGGGTGGCCTTCTGTGGATGGCTATACATGGGCGATAGAGCGTGGGCGACCACCACCTGTGTAAATGCCATACACGGCTTAGACCGGTTGAACCGACCTAACAAATATAAATGATTTCTAACTCCCATAGGGAATATTCCATGGAATATTCCCTTTACCGTCACGTTGGGTGCGCTGCCCTCGGACCCCCACCAGGGGGCCCGTTGGCCCTCTTGGACCCCCCAGCCGAGGCTGCTCCCCGCTGCCCCGGACCCCACAATTGGGGACCTCGGTAACTCCCTTTCCTTACAATACCTTACATGGTCCAATATGACCTTCATCCAACATGCAAGTTGGGATTCCCATCATTTGGGTAATGCACGCTTGGCTTCTCCTCATAATGGGGCCCTTAAAAAATGTGCACACGATCATGAGGTGTAGACATTGATCATATACTAACACCCCCCTCAATGTTTACCGATGAAAAATCAAGTAGATTTCAGTCCTATGCCCATCTGTTGAAGATGCCTATTAAGCTACTCTCTTCCAAGTGCTTTAGTGAATATGTCAGCACAATTTCCCTCTGTTGGGCAATATTCTAGCTCCACAATTTCATCTTCAATTATCTCACGAATGTAATGGTACTATACTTCTATGTGCTTGGTGCGAGCATGAAAAATTGGGTTCTTTGCAATAGCCATACAACTTTGATTATCACACTTGAGTAGAGTCGCCATATTTGATGGAAAGCCTAGATCTGCAAGAATTCTCCTTAACCAGACTGCCTCACAAGAAGCAAAACAAGCAGCTTTGTACTCTACTTCAGTGGACGAGAGTGCAAGAGTTGGTTGCTTTCTACTTACCCAAGAAAATATTCCTGAACCAAGTGAGAAACAATATCTAGAAACTTCTAGAATCACAATCTCCAGCCCAATTTGAATCAAAATATCCTTGGAGTGTATCACCTGTGGTATAAAAAATACCAAAATCCAAGGTTCCTACAATGTACCTTAAAAAATAAGACTTCCAACGAGCTTCCTATACTTCTTAGCATCTACATCAGGCATGTTATCATCCATAGATAGCTTATGATTTGCCTCCATAGGGGTGCTAGTTGGCTTGCAGTCCATCATTCCAAATGCCTTGAGAATTTCTTTGGCATATTTTTGTTGTGAGACGAAAATGCCATCCTTCCTTTGCCATACTTCAATTCCCAGACAAAAATGGAGTAGACCTAAGTCTGTCATTTCAAACTCAGTTCCCAAGCTGATTCGAGTTTGATTGATGAGTTCCTGATGATCTCCTGTAATGATCAAATCATCTACATATACAATGACAACAACTAGCTTGCTATCCCTTTTTGTTACATACAAGTTAGCATCAGAAGTACTTCTTTCAAAACCCATATTTTTGAAAAAATATATATCCATTGGTACCAAGCCCTTGGAGCGTGCTTAAGTCCATACAAAGCTTTCTTCAACCTGCAAACTTTATTTTCTGAATTGGGCACCTCAAAACCTGGTGGTTGAGATACATATACCTCCTCCTTGAGGTGACCATTCAAAAATGCAGATTTGACATCCATCTGGAAAATAGGCCACGCCTTTTGTGCAGCTATTGCAAGTACCATCCGAATAGTTGTCATGCGTGTTGTTGGGGCAAAAGTTTCTTGAACATCAAATCCTTCAATCTGTGAAAAATTTTGTGCAACTAATCTTGCCTTATACTTTTCTAATGTTCCATCTGCTTTATACTTAGCTTTCCAAATCCATTTAGTACCTATTACCTTCTTCTTTGGCGGCAAGTCGACTAGATCCCATGTATCATTTTTGAGTATACTATCATACTCAGACTGCATAGCCACTCTCCAACCCGGATCATCAAGCGCTTCTTCAATGGTGCTAGGTTCCTTTATCGAGCCCATGATATCTACCATTAGAGCCATGTTAACAATGTGTTCTGAGGCTCTTCTTTGCTCCTCTATTCTCTTTGACCTTCGTAATCCATCTAAGGATGATTCTGGTACATCTACATGTGGATTGTGATCATCAAAGAGTTGTTGTGCCCACTTTGGTAGTGGCTTATGCTGTGCAGCTACAACTGGTTAGCTTTTTATTGAGGAAATTTCTTCATCAGATGTTTCTATCTCCTCAACTTTAACTTGTCTTTTGATAGGCACAAGGTGATATATTTCTCCGTTTGATGAGATAGTAGATTTACCTTTATCTTCTACTAAGTGTGGTCGTTCATCAAACACCTCATCTCGGCTGACAAAAATCTTCCTTGCCTCAGGATCCCACAACCTGTATGCTTTAGACTCTTCATTATATCCTAGGAAGACACACTTTTTGCTTTTTGAATCCAACTTTGATCTTGTTGAATCAGGAATATGTGCATAACAGAAACAACTGATTCTAAAATGCAAAACTGAAGGCTTTTTACTAGAATATGCTTCTTGAGGAGTCATCCCGTTCAGTGCTTTTGTGAAGCTTCGATTGAGGATGTAGACTGATGTATGGACTGCTTCTGCCCAGAATGAATCAGGCATGTCTTAAGCCTTTAACATACAACGAGCCATTTCAACTATTGTCCTGTTCGTGTGCTCAACAATGCCATTTTGTTGAGGTGTATGAGTTGTGGTAAGTTGCCTTTTCACACCATGCCCATTACAGTAATTATTGAATTCTGTTGACAAGAATTCATGTAATAAAGTAAGTCTATGATCTCGGGATCCGATGGCTTCAGACAGATCTGAAATCGGATACCGTTTGGTCACTCGTCTATAGGACCAAAGATCTCAAGAGTAGACTCAAGCATAAGTCATGTGCTCTCATATTCAAGTAATCCACTTAGCCTAGTGGTTAAGTCTCATGGTTGTGAAGGAAGAGGTCTTGGGTTCAACTCCCATGGGGAGCATGGGGAGAGAGTTTTGCCCAAAGAGCTCTAGAGCCTTCTAACTCAAGTTAACGTGAGTTAACTTGAGTCCAGTGGACTTAACTCAAGAGGTGAGTACAACAACCACTAGTGGACTCTAGTGGAAGGTACTAAAGTAGTGGTCGAGATCACCCCAGCCACTAATAGACTCTAGTGGTGGATATGAAAGGAGTGGAGGAGATTGCACATGCACTTGTGGACTCTAGTTACATTTGTGGTCCTCATTAGTTCAAGCAGCTATATATACAGGCATTTGGTTGGGAGGAGAGTGATCTCTCAAGCATGCTTATTTCTCTGAAAGATAAAGACAATGCTTCAATATCTTGTTGAAATAGATCTTTGAAAAGTAAAAAGTCCTGAGTCAACTAGTCTTTGACTCATAGCAAATTTTTGTATATTCGAAGTTTGAATTGGTTGTACAGAGTCTTAGTTATTTCTTTCC
Source organism: Ceratopteris richardii (assembly GCA_020310875.1). Taxonomy (NCBI): domain Eukaryota; kingdom Viridiplantae; phylum Streptophyta; class Polypodiopsida; order Polypodiales; family Pteridaceae; genus Ceratopteris; species Ceratopteris richardii. The sequence goes on from CM035433.1 coordinate 111,495,204, forward strand.
GCTTTCCAAATCTTTTGGAATTGGCTCAGATATGGTATCTGATTCCTTTTGCAAAAGACCAGGGTTAGCCGGTTAGAATAAAATAACTAACTTGAACATCCTAGATAGATGTTATGTACAAGAACCTTTTCAAATCTTCAAAAGATGATAAGTCTAAGTGGACTTATTCATTTGAGTTTGCTTCAAGTTATAGCATAAATGATTTCGTGGAGTCCAGTATACTCTAGAATAGGGAAGTTAGGAATCGCTCATCAGATTGACAATTCCCAAGAACTTTCAGTTAAAAAGTCTTTGAGAAAAGTGTCCTAAGTTGGACAATTTTCATTTTGAATTTGAATTGGTGAAGTTAGTATGGTTGATTCCACCGAAATGGTAAACTTTCTCCTACAGTTTACATAGGATTTTTTCAAACTCATTGGGACAAAGTAGTCCTCTAGTCGGGTGAAAAATCAAGTAACTGTTGGATCAAAGTAAACCATCGAATAAACATCTAAAGTTAGATGTATGGGACGATCAAACTTCAAGTTCTCCAAAACAAATTCAAGTGAATCAAGAATTCTTAAAGTCTTGCAAGGGATAAGAATCTCACCTTCATTACTAAGTCCATGCACCAGACATGCCCAGAAATGGACTAGTAATTTGAATCCACCTAGTTCACATGTTTGTGCCTAGATCGCACATCCAGAAACTGTGAATTAGCCAGGGATGTCATTAGATCCACCCTTATTATTCTTCACTAGTTTGTACTTTGTCCCGTTCACCAAAGTGCAAACCCAGATAGTGTTTTGAATCATTTGGGCAGGGATGCCACCACAGAGATGAGACATGTTCTTCCAGTTCTAGAACATGACCATGTTCTTCCAGTTTTAGAACATGAGGCTCGGGGGTTGCCTACAGTTATATATATAGCTTTATTTTCGAGGACGAAAATATTTCCCAAGGGGGGAAGAATGTAATAAAGTAAGTCTATGATCTCGGGATCCGATGGCTTCAGACAGATCTGAAATCGGATACCGTTTGGTCACTCGTCTATAGGACCAAAGATCTCAAGAGTAGACTCAAGCATAAGTCATGTGCTCTCATATTCAAGTAATCCACTTAGCCTAGTGGTTAAGTCTCATGGTTGTGAAGGAAGAGGTCTTGGGTTCAACTCCCATGGGGAGCATGGGGAGAGAGTTTTGCCCAAAGAGCTCTAGAGCCTTCTAACTCAAGTTAACGTGAGTTAACTTGAGTCCAGTGGACTTAACTCAAGAGGTGAGTACAACAACCACTAGTGGACTCTAGTGGAAGGTACTAAAGTAGTGGTCGAGATCACTCCAGCCACTAATAGACTCTAGTGGTGGATATGAAAGGAGTGGAGGAGATTGCACATGCACTTGTGGACTCTAGTTACATTTGTGGTCCTCATTAGTTCAAGCAGCTATATATACAGGCATTTGGTTGGGAGGAGAGTGATCTCTCAAGCATGTGGTGGTCGTAATCTTTAGGTTGTTGCAATTCACCTCCTCTATCTGTTTTGAATTTCTTCAGTTTCCTTACTAATTCATTTTCCACGTATGTATGCCACGTTTTAAATTTTTCAAAAGCATCAACCTTCTCTCGAATGAAATAGACCCACATCTTTCTACTATAATCATCGACTAACAGCAAAAAGTAGAAGGATCCTCCTAAAGCAGGTGTAGACATTTTACCGTAGAGATTAGCATGTACCAACTCTAGAGGAGCTTGAGATCGATTGCTGGTCTCTCTTGGAAATGCCTTTCGTTGTTGCTTGCCTATCATACAAGCTTCACAAGGTTCCTGCAACTCTGAAAATGCAGGCAAATGAGCAACCATCTCTGTTCTTTGCATCTTCTTCAAAACTACAAATTCGAGATGCCCAAATCGTTGGTGCCATAAATTGCTTACATCTTTATCTTCTGTAGCAGTTAAAGCACTTAACTCATACAATTTATCCCATCGTATGCCTCTACCTACAACATTACCTAATGAATCCATGATTTCTTCACCACTCTTATTGAAGTGAACTTTGAGTCCACGATCTGTTATTGCAGAAACTGACAACAAATTTCTTTTAAGTGTAGGTACATAGAGAACATCGGATAACTTTTTCTCAACACCTCGAGAAGTGATAAAAGAGATGGTTCCAGTTCCTTCGGCTGGACACTTGGAGTCATTTCCCACCACTACATTGATGGATTCCCACAGAGGCACTAGGGAACTATACCAATCCTTTTTATTGGTCATATGGCGAGAAGCTCCACTATCTAAAATCCATGGTTCATCAACAAGAGCTTGAACAGATGAGCATACCTCTTCAATAGCTACCCAAAGTTCCAGCTTTGTGTTGTTTGCAGACTCTTTGTTCTTCCATGATGATTTTACAGTCCCATTCCGTTCATCAGCTTGCTTCTTTCTGCAATCCTTGATGGCATGGCCTTTATTTTCACAATAGAAGCAACTTCATGTGAACTTTTTCTTCTTTGGCTTCTTCTTTGATCCATCAGAAGAGCCTTTACCTTTTGCATTTGCTGAGAATGCAGCATCACTTGTACTTTGCGGATTCTTCAGCCGCATCTCTTCTTCTAAAAGCATCGCACAAAACTCTTCAAATGTAAGGGGAGTTGGTCTTACCTGAGTGTTAAGGGTTGTTACTAATCCATCATACTTTGCTAGAAGAACACATACACATGTTCGAGCCAGCTCTTCTGGTGTTATAACAACACCAACTGCAGCCAATTGATCTTGAAGATGTTTTATCCGTTTGATAAAATCTTTAGCCTTTACAAAATCAGAATGCTTTTCATTTGCCAACTAATTTTCTAAATTATGTATCCTAGTGTGGTTCTTTGTCTCATATTGACGAGCCAGCCAATATGCCCCAAGCCTCATGTGCTTTAGTAGTATGTTGAACCAAAGTAAGCACAGAATCACTTACACTAGTGACAATTGCACATAATGCATCAGCATTCCGCCTCTTCCAAGCTCGTAGAAGATCTGGATCTAGCTGAATCATCAATCTTCAATTTGCTGGATCTTCAACTGGGATAGGCTCTGGATCCAATCCCATCGGTCCCATGATAGTGTCAAGTAATTCATAGGAGTCCAAAATTGTGGAAATTTTGAACTTCCAGAGTGTATAGTTGGTTCCATCCAACTTCCCTTTAGTGAATGCAGGTGGGCAAACTCGAATAGGTGCAGCATTAACATTAGCTGAAGCACCAAGACCAGTGTTCGACGATGAAGCCATCATGTAATCACTCGAATAATCTATTAATATTCTAGTCTGCTAGAAGGCTAAAATAGTGATACTTCTCAAGCTATTCAAACCTTATGGCTCTGATACCATGTAAGACAATAGTTACACAATATAACACAGGAGCAGTAGCAGAGAAGATAACAGATATAGGAGAATCTCAACAATTTTCTAGTAACAGCAAGTACAAAGATGATGGCATTGTCCACCCGTGTGCTCTCAAGGTAGAGCTTAAATGGTGATTAGACAACTCTAGATAGGGAGTTACAAGGTAGAGGTATGCTGGCTCAACTGGAGGTCTCACGTAGTGTAGAAGTCATGTATATATAGGATCATGGGTGGCCTTCTGTGGACGGTTATACATGGGTGGTAGAGCATGGGCGGTAGAGCATGGGCGGCCACCGCCCGCATAAATGCCATACACGGCTTAGACCGGTTGAACCGACCTAACAAATATAAATGATTTCTGACTCCCATAGGGAATATTCCATGGAATATTCCCTTTACCATCGCATCGGGGTGTTGTCCCCGGACCACCACCAGGGAGCCTGTCACTCTAGCACAATGGTGAGTACCAACGTGAGGAGATACACCTCATAAATGTCAATCCGTGGAGACGTGAGGACCGGTATGAAGACCGCAAGCAAGTGATGGCACAAGTGCGTGAGTGAAAGCACACAAGCATACACACACATACACACACGCGCATAAGGTAAGAGCAAAGAGTGGAACAATGGAAAGCTTCGATTACCAAAGAGCTCTCTTACAAAACTGAAATCTACAACAAGCCAACCTCAAAAATGAGCTCTCCAGCCCTTTTTATAGTTTTTGAGTGGTTTTGGCCCTGTCCAGACCTAGTGTCCGGCCTAGTTAAAAAATAGGTTCCAGGGCTTATTTGGGGGCTCAAACGGAGTCTAAAAATCATGAAAATTGGTAGGATGGTAGATCTAATACTCCTCAAGCTCGAGGACTCCTCGGCTTGAACAAAATGGAGTTACAAAAATGGAAAATGGTATTTACAATGGTTTTTAGTGATAAAAATCACTATTTTTGTAGGGATTTCTTCTGAAAATTTGACATGTGCTTCTTGGAGCTCCCTACTTGCTCCTTCTTCTTGTGTGTCCACTTCCTTGATGCGCTTCCATGCTTTGTCCTTGACCTTGAGCTTCAACACTCCCCCCCCTCTTGAGTCTGTCGTCCCTGACAGACCTTTGTTGTAGTGGTCGTTCCATGTAGTACGTTGAGAGGTAGTGTCCTTTGCGTCCAACAGGGGCGATCCCTCTTCCCAATGTATCCTGGTCGTTTGTCTGGTTCTTCGCTTTGCCACTGTTATCTCTTGCAGTTTGTAGTCCCTTTGTACGTACTTCTGCCTTGTATTCCATCTGGATGGTGCGTTTGTGAGTTTTCCAAAACTGCTAGCTGCTCAAAGGATGTGGTCAATGTTGGTTGTGAGCAACTCTCGGTGGTGGATGGCTTCCTTGCTCTTGTTGTTGTCATCTTGATGTCGTCTTTTCATAGTTTTCATGCCAAGTACTTGTAACCCATAATGAATGGTGGGTAAGTGCATTTGTGCATGGGTTGAACAAAATATGTGCCTTGTGCATGGCCTTGTAATGTGGCCCTACATATGCGTACTTGGAAAATGCATGGCAAGAAGTATGGTGCAAGAGATTGGGTCTTGAGCTAAGTGCTCAAGGGTATGCTGACGAAGAGGTTTCCTAATCTATCATGGTTATAGTGTTGTTGAAACATACACGTCTTACCATGGTGAAGGGTCTGTTGATCTTCATCTCTTCGTGTTGCGGTTCCTTCATGGTGTTTGACCATCGGCTTGTCCTTTTTGTTGAGGGATGTTCTTGCTGGAAGTTCGCTGATGAGCATTTTCAAGTACATAGTTTTTTTTTTTTTTTTTTTTTTTTTTTTGGAACACGATGGCATCAAACAAGAAGAAAGAGGTTAGTATCAATAAATTATTTTTCATGTGAAAATTATGTCTCATGTGCCTGGGATTTCTCAATTGTGTCTATGCACGGCCATGTAAGGTGGCCCTATATTGATGCATACTTTGGAGATGCATGACCTGAATGGTGCAAACCACTTGGTTATGCCAAGGCACATGGTTGCTGCTGGTCGAGGCTTTTGATGTTACTTGTATACTTGATGAATTCTTTGTTTGGAGGTGTCGATTGGATCTCGAAATGATGTAATCCTCCTAATGGGAACCCATTTCCGAATAGTATTAGGCCCTGTAGAGATCACCTCAGGCCAGTTCTTCTTTGGATGCTGTCCAAACTTTGGTATCCAGTGTGGTTGGCCCCTTGGTTCTGTGGATGTTGCTTGTGCTTTTGGCTTCCAAACCCATATCCTGGGTGAGTGCTTGCTTATTTTTGTAGAAGGGTTGAGTTTATCTTCTTTTGGTCTTTGTGCTCTGTCCTTATCCTTGGCTTTCCTTGGCTTCTTTGTTGAGGCCTTTTGCATGGTGGGGAGCATAGGCCTTTGTACGTGTAAGAGCTTCTTGGGTACCCACATCTGTAATCGCCCTTGTTGAGCTGTAGCTAATTTTTTAGGCACCCAAATTTGTACCTGATTGTGGTCGGCCTTCATTGATAGCTTCGGTACCCAAATTTGATGGATTCTTCGTGCTTGACCCTGTCGTAGGTGCTTGGTTCTTCTTTTTTCATGGTCGATCTGGTTGGGTGGGAATCTTTGAGGTAACATCGATGGTTGCACTTCTTTCTTTACCCAGATCTGCTTCATGCCCCTAACTTCTTTCTGCTTGAAGGTTCTTTGTCTATTTGATAGACTAGCTATCTTGCACTGTTTTGCTTGCTTCTGAGGTTGAGCTCCTGTGGATGCTCTGCTCTTTAGAAGACAAGAAGAAGGTTCATCTTGACTTTGCGACTGTCCTTCCGTGCTTGCGTCCGTCTGGATCATAGAGCTTTTGACATCTACAACATCTTGTTCAAGAAGATTAGCCTTAGAGGAACAAAGAGAGTGTGTGGTGTCAGTTTCAGTGGGCATGTGATTCTCCAATTCTAATGTAATGCATTGATTATATACCCACACTTGAAGAAGTTGACTTCTTAGGTTCAAGTTGACAGCATGGTCGTAAATCCAATCTTGACCCAAGACAAGTGGTTCTGTGAGGTCCTCATCATGACACACTAGCATTTTGACTTTTATTGGAACATCTTGAAGGTAGATGGGAAGTTCCACCTCGCCCAAACAGGGTGTTTCCACGCCTCCTAATCCTATGAGATAGGCTTCTATGGGCTTGATGTCCAAATGCAGGTCTTGGCAATATGAAAGTCTAACTGCACTAGTTGCTGCTCCTGAGTCAACCAATGCTCTCACAGTCCTTACACTCTTTCCTTGTCCTACCTCTATAGTCACAAAGGGCCGTCGATCAATTATTCGAGAAGTAGTTATGCCCGATTTTTGGCACATGTCCATGTGATATTTTGGAGCTTTTGTGTTGACATCTAGGCCTAGCCGCCGTAGCTTATTTCTTCTGATGCGCTCTCTAGCCTCTGCTTGTGCTTCTTCTCTAACCCTTAACTCCTCTTCTTTTCGCTTCTTAGCAGTGTTGAGTCTCGTGAGTATTTCCTCTGTAAGAGGTTCTTGATATAACTTGACTCGACAACCACTAATATAGTTTGGTAGGATATCACCTTCTAAAGTGGCCAATTGAACTGCACCGCTAGTGGAGAGTCTATTAATGATCATGGGTCCATATCCTCGTTTCTCCAATTTGCGGGCATGTTGCTTTAGCGTATAAACCAGCACTAGATCTCCTTCCTTCAATCCTTTATCCTTTACATGGGCATCAAAGTATGCCTTTTGCCTTTTCTTTGCAGCATAAATGCCTGCTGCTGCCCGTAGCCTCGTCTCACCTAAGCGTTCTAGATCAAAGATCCTGGAAGACAACTCATGTCCATTCCACTCATGCTCTTGTGCTACTTTCAAGGCTGGGATTAAGAAGTCCAATGGTAGCACGGCATTCTGTCCAAAGACCATCTGAAATGGGGTAGCATTGAGTACCGTTTTGTAGGCCACTCGGTATGCCCAAACAGCATGATGAAGTTGTTTGTCCCAATCAGAGCGTTTATTATTCACCAGTTTTGTTAATACGTTACATAGGATCTTATTCGTGCTCTCGGCTTGTCCGTTAGCTTGTGGGTGATAGGGGGCAGACTTCTTATGTATCACCATGAATTCTTGAAGGAGATTTTCAATGACCTCATTCAAGAAGTGCGTACCTCTATCACTAACCAACTCTATTGGTAACCCATATCTAGTGAACACATTTTCGAATAAGAACTTAGCCGTCGTTTGAGCATCATTCTTTGTCGTGGCTTTTACTTCCACCCATTTGGTAAGGTAATCAGTGGCTACAATAATGTATTCTGCATGGGAGTTTCTAGCTGGGGGGTTAATAGGACCAACAAAGTCTATGCCCCACTTCGAAAATGCACGTCCTCCCATCATTGGCCTTAAAGGCATCTCGTCTTTTCTTATCGGATATTGGGCACGTTGGCATGTGTCACATTTCTTCACATAAGTGTGTGCATCCATATGAAGAGTGGGCCACCAAAGTCCTGAGAATAAAATGGTCTTAATTACTCTGTCAGGCCCAAAGTGTCCACCTGCAGCACTGCTGTGTGCAGTTTCTAAGACTTTCAAATAGTCTGATTCATGAACGCACAGTCTTAGGTAACCATCCTTGCCTCTTCGATATAGGTTGTCTCCGACTAAGGCATAGTCTTGAGCCTCTTGTTCCATGCTCCGTTTTCTTGCAAGACTAGCCTGATTGGGTAATGTTCTCGATCTCATGAACTCAACCAATGGAGCACTCCAATCTGGGATTAATGACACATGATAAAGAGTGGCATGCTCCACTGGGGGTCTCTTCTGGCACACTGAACAATTTTGGATCCACTCCTGTATTTCTTTGTCCATGCTAGGCCAATACACTCCTAAACGTTTTAGATTCTGCAATGTTCGTTGTTTAGAGTAGTGATTTCCTAGCAGTCCCTCATGGGCTTGTTGCATCCAACTAGTATGTTCGTCGTCCTCAACACAACAAGCTAATACGCCCTCAGTATCTTGCTTGTACATACTTCCGGCCAATATTTGATACTTTTGTGATTTTACAATTTCTTCTTTGCTTGTATTCACATTTTTATTTGCAGGTCCGAAGGTTAGGACTGGCACCAACTTATTTGCCCATTTAGGAACAACTTCCAAATTGAACAGATAAGCATCGGGCAATTCATCAGACACTCCTTGCGGTGGCTCTCCTGAAGTGATGCGAGAAAGATGGTCTGCCCTAAGATGGGTTCTACCTTTCCTAACAACAACTTCAAAGTCGTATTCCATTAGTAAGAGGAACCATCTTACTAAGCGGCCTGTATTGCAAGGTTTATTGACCAAATATAGTAAAGCTTGATGATCAGTGAAAAACTTGAACTTGTTGGCCAATAGATAGTGTCTAAACTTCTTCACAGCATATACCATACCTAAACCTTCTCTCTCCGTTGTGGTATAATTTCGTTCAGCTGCATTTAATTGCCTACTAGCATATGCTATCGGCAAATCTAGGTTTCCTTCACCTGTGGGTTGTGCTAGCACACATCCTATTGCATGATTGGAGGCATCTACATGGACATGAAAAGGTTTGCTCCAATCCGGAGTAGTCAATATTGGTGCTGTGCACAAACGTCTTTTCAGCTCGTTGAAGGAATTCTCGCATTCCTCGTTCCACTCAAAATTTGCTAGCAACCCGTAAAGAGGTTTAGCTATGATGGCATACATGTGGATAAACCTACGGTAATATCCACAATGGCCCATAAAGGCTTGTACCTCTTTAACATTCCTTGGTCTTGGCAACTCTGCTATCGCTCTTACCTTGTCCTCATCTGTTGAAATTCCATTCTTAGAAACAATGTGACCTAAGATCTTACCTTGTCGTACCATGAACACACACTTCTCTGGGTTCAGACACACTCGATAATCTCTACACTTGTTGAAGATTTGTCTGAGCTCAGGGATGTGGTAACTTCTCTGTTGGGAATGAGCACATAAGTCATCCACATATACTTCTAAGCTCTTCCGCAAGAACTCTTTGAAGACATGACACATGAGCCTTTGGAATGTTGCAGGTGCATTGGTGAGCCCAAATGGCATCACACGAAATGCAAAGATTCCCCATTCTGTGGCAAAGGCCGTTTTGTGTTGATCTTCGGGGGCAATGGCTACTTGGTTGTAACCTGAAAATCCATCAAGGAAGCTATAAACTTCCTTGCCTGCAACACGCTCCAATAGATGTTCGGTGATTGGAAGTGGATAACTATCTCTGATCGTAGCGGCATTAACTTTTTTAAGGTTGATGCACACGCGCAATTTCCCATTCTTCTTGGGCACCACCACAATGGGGGACACCCATTCGGTGTGCTCAATCTCATAGATGAATCCAGCTTCAATCAGCCTGTCAATTTCCTCCTTTATTTTGGCTGCATAATTGTCATTATATGTGTAGGGCTTTTGTTTAGTGGGCTTGGCATCAGCGGTCATCGGAATCGTATGAGAGCAAATCTTTGGATCTACTCCTTTCAAGTCTCTATAGTGCCAGGCGAATACATCCCTATATTCCCTTAATAGAGCTACAAGCTCTGCTTCTTCTTTTGCACTTAGGTCATCTCCTATGTACGTACATCGTTCTTCGTTCCCTTCAATGGTCACTACAATTTTTTTGGTCTTTTCCTTATTGTCATATGCTTCTCCTATAATGGCCTCTCTCTTAGGCATTCGTACCAAAATTTTTCGGTCTTCCACTTCATATTTCTTGAAATTATCTGGTACTTCAAACAATGATTCTTCCTCTTCTTGTTTCACTGCTTTTCTTTTCTTTTTCTTTTTACTACCTTCACTTCCTTCCTTTGAATTTATCGTTTTAATACTCGTGAGGGGTTCTTCTTCTTTTTGGGTTAACACTCCTATGTCTTCTAAATAGTGTTCCTCTGAGTCAAAGTAAGTATCCATCACAATGGATTCTAGATCATCATCATTCTCTTCTTCTTCTATGAACTCACTAGGATCACACTCTTCCAACAGGGGCTGACACATGAACACTGAAATATCATAACCCTCCTCATCACAATGAGGTGTCCATTGTTCTTCATTGACTGCTATGTCCATGGTAGCTAAGATTTCTGCCCAACCATGAGGCTCAAATTCCTCATCTGGAAATATCATCGGTGTGTAGGCTGGGTCTTTTATTGGTCTATCTCCTGGGGGAGTTCCTTCTTCTCTCGCTTTTAGGCGCTTTTCCTCTTCCTCTGCGACTTTGCACATCCACAAGTGTGTATCTTCATGCAGCCATGATGGATCAGGTGAACTTCCAGAATGCACGGAGATAGAATCTTCTTTCGCTTTGTGGATAGGATTCCACTGTAGGGGTGGTACATCTCTGAAGGTGTAATCCTTCAGATTGACCTTGGTTGTGACCCCTAAGTGTTGTAAGTACAAGGAGTTGGTTCCCCAATCTTGTACTATTTGCAATTGTCGTAGGAAGGGTCTTCCTAGGATCATCTCGTAGACATTATTTTTCTCAAAGTTACATATAGCAAATGTATGTTCAAACTCTACACCACAAGTGGTTAGAGTTATCCCTTCGAGCAATCCTAGAGGTCTTTCAAAATGACCATCTGCCATTTGAAGCTTCATTCTAGTTGGTCTTAATGTGGGTTTGCCCCATCGCTTCCACAAGGAGGTGGTCGCAATAGCAACACCAGCACCCGAATCTACAATTGCTTTGGTTGTGTAACCTTGATAGGTGATCGGAAGATAAGTGTTACCTTCTTCACCTTCGCTCATGTCTCCTATCTTGTCGAGAGGTATCTCTGGAACTTTTTGCTTAGAGCCTACTTTTGGCATATTGGATTCAAGTTCTGGAACTTGATCCTTCACATGATTCCATAGCTCCGGTTTTGCTTTGAGCAGCTCTTCCAGAGTGAGATGACATTGAACCTTAATGTTCTTCACAACATCAGTGTTTCTTGGAATCACTGAGTCTTCATTTCTTACCAATATTGTGGGAGCTCTGATCTGGAGAGATTCAGATTCCCACGGGCCTGTGTAATGAGGCAACTCTTGTAAAGAATTAGATTCAAAATCTAATCTTTCATCTTCTTGTTGCTCAGCTTGGTCTCCATAGATAGACGGAATGTCTTGGGGAAATTGATCATGAAGATCATCAATCTCAGGAATAGGAGGGGAATTACCCTTCTCCTTGGCCCATTTCTCTTCTTGTATTTCCCGCAAGAACTCTTGAGAGTACTGTTGAATTGAAGGAGGTATTCCAGCATCCGTGGAATTAGGAACATAAGCTCCCATTGGTGGTGAGCTTCCTCTTTCAATAACTGGTTGAGCCTGTGGAGGTAAAGAAATTTGTGGTTTATTTACCAACTGCTCTATTCTTTCTAGTAAGCCCTGGAAATGCAAATCCGGTTTGACAGAGTTTGTCTGATTGAACTTTTGACTAGTCTCAAGTATGGCTTGAGCTTGTTCTACCATTTTCATGCACATTTTCATCCGTTCAATCTCTAAATCTGCTCTAGGGTAACTCTTGTCTAGGTTTGCAGCTGTTGGCCCTTCTTGAAGACGAGCCTGGTAGGCCTTGAACATCATGTCCAAGCCTTCTGGGGTTGGATCTGCAAGAACAGACCCTGGCTGTGGGTTATTTACAATGGGTGGTGGGGTGGAATGAGGTGGAATGGATGGAGCTTCGGCATGCGAGGGGCTTTGAGATGCAATGTCTTCTATTTTTGTTTTGGTATCCCTTAGGCTTTCTTCTAACTCGGATAATTTTTTGTTCCACTTGCGATTAGCCTTCTCTCTGGTATCCTTCCATGTTCTTGGTTTTCTCTTGCTAGGTTCTCCTGCCTCACTTGACTCCGACTGCTCAGATGGTTTTGCTTGTTGTGCAGCCTGTGCCCTAGTAACTGCCTGTACAGGAGCCACATTATTGCTACTTGAACTTGAATCTGCCACTAAGCCTACCACGTTGATGGGTGTGACCTTGGGTGCACTAGAGGGATTCCTAGGACACTCTCTAGGAAGATGTTCCTTGCCGCACTCAGGACAAAAGCCTTGTATTGTGATGTTTTGTCCTAGTCCCAGAGCTGGTTGGTGGGGACATTCACGAATGAAATGATCACCCTGACATCTAAAGCATGGTCCTCTAGGGGCTTGTGGTCTTACTTGTCTCAATAGGGGCCTAGTATTTGGATTCGTATACATGACATTGGAGTATTCTGGCTCCCAATTTTGTTCCATAGGTGGTGCCTCATATTGATACTGTGAAGTCTCACTTTGCTCAGGTGACTCTATATAATAAGCCTGTGGACTATCTTCATGGAAGTAGTCTGAACCATGAGCGTGAGAATCATTTTCTGAGACCAATGGGGTTAGTGGCACCAATGCTCTATTATGGTTCTCCTCCGCCATCGTATATTTAACTGGGATCACATTGGCAGGAGCTGGCGGTTGGTTTCCTAGGACAGGTTGTGGCCTATATGGTGCTTGATATTGCTGCTGGTATTGAGGTTGATATTGTTGTGGCCTATAATATGGCTGTTGGTATTGATTCTGATACCTACCCTGCTGGTAAGGTTGCTGGTAATTTTGTCTAACAGCCTGTCTGTTATAGGGACAATCTTGGGCCGTATGGTTTGTGTATTTTCTCTCAATGGTGCAATGCAGAGCATTAGGGTTTCCTTGGGGTTGAGTCATCATTGGGCAGACATTAGCCATGTGATCTCCTCCACACGTATAACATCGCTTCACTGAGGTGACCCTTGGCATTTGTCTATTTTGGACTCCTAGCTTTTTGGCCACTTGCTCAGCTATCTCATCTATCTCGGTGGAGGATTTAGAGGTATGACTTGTAGAACTATCAGAGTCCTTATAGAGTTTGGATAGTCCTAACTCCTCACCCAAGTTATCTTCTATGTCAATGCACATCCGTATACACTCTTCTATGGATCTAGGCTCTTTCAAGTATACATATGACCTTAATTTTGTGCTCAACAGGCCATCTAAAAACAGTGCCACCTGTTTGGCTGATGTGGGTAATTCTGGTACAGGGCATCTTTCCAAGTACTGCCTAAATCTTCTTCCTGCAAGTCGCACTGTTTCTTGGGGTGTCTGCTTGAAGCTGTGGATCAAGGATGATGTGTTATGCCTGATACCGCTCTTGGAAAATTCCACAATGAATTCTTCTAGCAGCTGACCTATCTCTCTATAGTTGCGACTGTTTAGAGGTTGAAACCAAGCTAAAGCAGTACCCTTAAGAGTCAAACCAAATGCCTCGAACTGAGTGAATAAGTCCTCAACCTGTTCAGCTCTTAGCACTTGTTTGAACTCCGCCACATGATCATAAGGATCTCCAAATCCATCAAAGTAGTTCTTCATTGTCTTAACCACTTGAGAGGGTCTAAGGGTTCTTGAGTGCTCTCGTGGTCTAGGCAATGGGAAATCAGGATCGTCTCTTTGATGCCTATACACTCTCTGTCTCTCCCTTTCAAGTCTTTCCGTTCCATATCCTGATCTGTCCCTGCCTATAGTGTCTGCAAAGCTTACCTCCGGTCTCTCTCTAGTTCTTTCTCTCTGGGTTTCATGAGCCTTGGATGATCCGGCTCCTTGGAGGCCCTGGGAAACATTAGATCTTGGTGGAGGGAAAATTGATTCACCTTGCCAAGTGTAAGCATGTCTGTCATGATCTGATACCAAAAATAATTTTTGAGATGTGTGATCTAGATAGACAGCTTTCCCTGGTGTCTCTGGATCCTTGAATTCATAGATGGTGACTACTGGGCTGGGTTGATCTGGCCTAAATCTCCAAAAGGCTTCCTCCGTTTCTCTATTCACGAATAGTTCTATGCTTTTATTATCTTGAGGAATCCAATCTGGAGTGATCACTCTAGTCAAGACTGACTTACCTCTAGGGGTCTTGGGTTCTCCTCCTAGGTCTCCTTTCTCTAGGTCTCCTATCTCATTCTCAGGAATGATATTTCCAAACTCATCTGTCCTATCTGGTAAGTTGGTAACCACATACATGGTTCCTTCCTTATCAATGTAAGCCCCCTCTTCAAACTTGACCACTGGGTGTTCAAGTCCAAAGAGTTGGTCAGGATTTTTGAGTTGAACCACTGATCGTCTTAGACCATCCTCATAGATGCGAGCACCTAATTGGTTGGTCCGGATATACTCCAATTGGGTCTTATAGGGACCTTCTGGTGTCTGTAAACAGGCAATGCCTGAGCTACGTGTGGGTCTTTCCATGCTAAAAGACATTTCCGAGTCACTGGTTTCTGAACTTCGTGTGTAAGGGTAACCACTAAGCTGTTGAGCCCAAGACTTGGATGTATGGTTGACACTAGCCTCAGATGACCTAATGCTTTGTCTATCCTTGCCTAAGTGTCTGCCAGATCTCAGGTTCATAAGCCTTGGCTTCTAGTCCCAAAGTTCTCTTATATTGCTCAAAATCCTTTGGAACACCTTGGTTTTCCAATTTTCCTGAGGGTCAACTTCAAAATACCCTATCTAATAATCCTGGTATTAATATTAACATAACCAGTCGATGTTTTTGTTGTACTCCTCACGAGCTTTCCAACAAACCCAAGATCACTCCGAACGGATTTCGTATGAGAAAGTTATGCCAGTTCAGGGTTTTGAGGGTTAAAATAGGGAAACAGGGTCTCTCAGAAAAATGCTTCAAATCAGGCGATATATGACATTTATAGGACACGATACTTGTTACTTGAGGAACTCGATACACGATACTTGATCTTTGATCAGACGATATACGATATTTCAAGGAAAACGATACTTGATACTTCCCCTAAACGATACACGATCTCTAGCCCCAAACGATACACGACCTCCAAGCCAAACGATACACGATATTTGATCGCAGACGATACTTGATCTTCGGGAGAAAACGATACACGATACTTCCCCAAACGATCTTTGGACCAGACGATCTCTGATTCTGAAACGATACTCGATACTTGGCTCAAAACGATACACGATCTCTCACGAAACGATCGCTAAACCAAACGATATCTGAGGAACGATCGCTGACTAGACGATCTCTGACAAAACGATCGCTGACTGAGTATCGCTGACAAAAACGATCGCTGACTCGAAACGATACACGATACTTGTCAGGTATCGCGATCGCTGAACCAAACGATAGACGATCTTTGATAAACGATCTTTGATAAACGATCGCTGGAGAACGATCACTGGCAAACGATCTTTGACCGAAACGATCAACGATCTCTGGGAAATATCGCGATACTCAACCACAGGAGGTCACGATACTTGTCAGGTATCGCGATACTCGACCGCGGGAGCAAAACGATACTTGACCCTTTGCCAAGATTTTTACAAGATTTTTCAAGTTTAATCACACACAGAGGTTTTACAAGGTCTCCTACCCTCTCCACGATCTCTGTATCGCACAAAACACACTTCTCAATCCCTAACAGTGCCAAACGATACTTCGCACAGATCGTTTCACTCTCGCAATTGATTTACTGAGAAATTTTGATCAAAAGGGCTGGTTTGCTTACCTTGGTAACTCCTATAATCTCTTTGTAACTTCCCCTTGTTCTGTTCAAGCCCAGCTTGCCCTGCAACTCACTCACGATCGCTGGCGCAGGTCTCACGATAGTTGGCGCAGGTTTTGCTAATTCAGCTATTTTGGTACTGATTCTTCTGCGCCTCTGTTCTGCACCCTCTCTAAGCTTCTTGCTCACAACCACAAGTAAAAACAAAGTGAATGTACTCTAAAAAATGGAGAAAACTGAGAAAATGAAGGTGGGTGGAGATGGTGATGATGATGAAGATGAAGAAGAAGGAAAATTCAAAAACTGAACTGAAAATGATGATTTTTTTTACCTTCCAACGTCGCTACTCTACGTCTTACCGTCACACGCTCGTCCTCCAAGCTCTCTCCCCGGCAACGGCGCCAAATTTGGTGTCACTCTAGCACAATGGTGAGTACCAACGTGAGGAGATACACCTCATAAATGTCAATCCGTGGAGACGTGAGGACCGGTATGAAGACCGCAAGCAAGTGATGGCACAAGTGCGTGAGTGAAAGCACACAAGCATACACACACATACACACACGCGCGCATAAGGTAAGAGCAAAGAGTGGAACAATGGAAAGCTTCGATTACCAAAGAGCTCTCTTACAAAACTGAAATCTACAACAAGCCAACCTCAAAAATGAGCTCTCCAGCCCTTTTTATAGTTTTTGAGTGGTTTTGGCCCTGTCCAGACCTAGTGTCCGGCCTAGTTAAAAAATAGGTTCCAGGGCTTATTTGGGGGCTCAAACGGAGTCTAAAAATCATGAAAATTGGTAGGATGGTAGATCTAATACTCCTCAAGCTCGAGGACTCCTCGGCTTGAACAAAATGGAGTTACAAAAATGGAAAATGGTATTTACAATGGTTTTTAGTGATAAAAATCACTATTTTTGTAGGGATTTCTTCTGAAAATTTGACATGTGCTTCTTGGAGCTCCCTACTTGCTCCTTCTTCTTGTGTGTCCACTTCCTTGATGCGCTTCCATGCTTTGTCCTTGACCTTGAGCTTCAACAGAGCCCGCTGGCCCCCTTGGACCCCCCAGCCGGGGCTGCTCCTCGCTGCCTCGGACCCCACAATTGGGGACCCTGGTAACTCCCTTTCCTTACAATACCTTACATGGTCCATTATGACCTTCATCCAACATGCAAGTTGGGATTCCCATCATTTGGGTAATGCACGCTTGGCTTCTCCTCATAATGGGGGCCTTACAAAATGTGCATACAATCATGAGGGGTAGACATTGATCATATACTAACATGATGGATCAGGGGGGCTGAGGTTTCTTAGAAAGTGAGGGCTTATGAAGGGGAAGATTGGGGATCTCAAGCAAGCCTTAGCCACCTAAATTTTAGAGTTTTTAGGGTTTGAATTCATTGAACTCTTTGGTATCCAAATTTGTAGAATTATAAGTGGTTGATTTCTCCCTTGCTTTGTTGATCATCACTTTATGTTCTCGCTCGACTTCCCAGATGATGACTTTGATTGTGGTGGTATAATCGATTGCTCACACTTTTGCAGCCATATCTACTTTATGCCTAGAACATATGGGTATCTCCATGGCTTCACCAATCTGATGGAGTGTGATCTTCTCGCTTCATGTTTTGGTTGTTGTTGATTTGCATGCCTCCATGGTTGAGTTGTTGGTGCAACACTCGTCCTTGGAAAAGAAGGGAGTTTCGATGGTTGCATGATCTATCCATCAAGGTGTGAGACATCCTGCATAACAAATCTAGGGGTACATGTAGGGAGTGTGGAAATGCCTAAGGTTAAGCTTGTAGCATCATTTTCTCTAGTTTGAGAGTTAGAAGAACCAAGAGCCTTTGTCAAGCCACAATCATTGGTCACACTAGTGTCTGATTCTATCGTAAGACATGGCTCATTCCCCCAAGCCTAAAGAAGGAATCGCCTGAGGTTCAAGTTGATTGCATGATCATATGTCCAATCTTGGCCCAATATTAAAGGTTTGGTGAGAACTTCATCATGGCATACTAACAGCTTTACTATCAAGGGAACTTATTGTATGAGGATGGGAACTTCCACCTCACCCATGCAAGTGGTTTCCACACCTCCTAATCCTATGAGGTAAGCCTCAATTGGATTCATGTGCAAAATAATATCTGGCAACAAGAGTACCTAATGGCACTTACAATAGCTCTTGAATCAATCACGGCCTTGATCATCTTGATTGTAGTGTCGCACCTAGCTCAACTAAAATAAATGGTTGCTGATCAATTATGCTAGGAGAAGTGTTTCTCTTTGTCTGGCACATTGCCATGTAATATCTAGGGGCATCTGCTTGGGGGAGGACCTTCACAAGACGAAACCCATCCACATCATCATTCCTAAACTAGTTTATGCCCTTTCATCTTACCTTCATATGTTTAATGTGTTCTACAGTTTCATCCTGAGCCTCTTCTCATATTTTTTACTCCTCTTCTTTATGTTTCATTGCTACATTGATTTGCCTAAGCATCTCTTTGGTCAATTGATCTTTATAGAGCTTGGCTAGACAACCACTTATGTAATTTGACATCACGTCTCCTTCTAGAGTGGCTGATTGCATTGCCCCACTGATTGAAAGTCTATTGATGACCATGGGTCCATAGCCACATTTCTCTAGCTTACAAGCATGTTGTTTTAAGGTGTATACCAATACTAGATTGCCAACTTCCAAGCCTTTATCTTTCACATGTCCATCAGAGTAGGCCTTTTATCTCTTTTTTTCCTGCATATATACATGTTGCTAGTCTTAGTCGGGTCTCTCCTGAGCATTCTAAATCCATGATCCTAGATGATAGCTTGTGGCCTATCCACTGATGCTCTTGTATGAGCTTTAGGGTGGGTATCAATAAATCTAAAGGAAGCATAGCATTTTGACCAAATACCATATGAAAGGAAGTGGCATTAAGTACCATTTTATAGGCCACTCGATATGCCCAAACAGCATGATGTAGTTGTTTGTCCCAATCTGAATGTTTATTATCTACAAGCTTACTCAATACATTACACAGGATCTTATTCGTGCTTTCAACATGTCCGTGTACTTGTGGATGGTATGGGGAAATGTTCTTGTCCTTAGAAAGTCAACGAGAGGATTGCTCCAATCAGGTATTAGTGACACTTGATACAAAGTTGCATGTCCAATTGGAGGTTTGCTAATACAAGATGCACAATCCTTGATAAACATATAGACATCAACTTCCTTAGATGTCCAATATACACCTAATTTCTTCAATGTCTGTAGGATTTTATGCTTCGAATGATGTTACCCTAATGCATCTACATGTGCTAATTGCAACCATTTGTTATGTTCTTCCTCTTCCACAAGCTAAGATTCCTTGATTATTTTGTTTGTAAATACTCCCTACAAGTATGTGATACTTTTGTGACTTGAATATTTCTTCATCTTTTGTTATAATCACACGGTCTTGGGTCTGAATGTGAGAATAGGTAGAAACTTCTTTGCCCAATTTGGAACTACTTCAAGATTGAACAAATATGCATCATGAAGATCATTTTATACACCTTGTAGGGATTCTCCAAAAGTGATTCGTGAAAGATGACCAGCCCGAAGGTGGGTCTCACCTTTCCTAAAAACTACTTCAAAATCATAATCCATTAGTAAGAGAAAACATCTTACTAATCTTCTTGTATTGCAAGGTTTGTTCACCAAGTACAATAAGCCTTGATGGTCTATAAAAGATTTGAACTTATTTGCAAGCAAATAATGTGGAAACCTTTTGACTGCATAGACCATGCCTAATCCTTCTCTATCAATGGTTTTGTAATTATGTTCTATGGCAATGAATTGTCTATGCACATAAGCTAAGGGAAGTTCCATGTTTCCTTCACCTATTGGTTGTGCTAGCATGCATTCAATAGTGAAATTGGAGGCATCCACGTGGACATGGAATGGCTTATTCCAATCCGGTGTTGTCAAAATAGGGGTTGAGCACAAATTTCATTTCAGCTCTATGAACGATTTCTCACATTCTTCATTCCACTCAAAATATGTCAATAGGTTGTACAAGGCCTTTGCAATGATTTTGTACATGTGGATAAAACATTGGTAGTGTTCATAATGATCCATAAAATCTTGTACTTCCTTTACTATCCTAGTTCTTGGTAATTCGGTTATCACTCTCACCTTATCTTCATGCGTTGATATTATGTTCTTTGACACAATTTAACCTAAGATATTGCCTTGTTAACCATGAAAATGTGTTTGTTTGGGTTCAAGAATACTTCGTACTCTCTACATTTGTCAAAGATCTTCCTACGTTATTGAGATGTGGGTATGTCTTATGTGGGAATGATCACATAAAGCATCCACATAAACTTCCAAATTCTTCCTCAAAAATTCTTTGAATACATGACACATGAGCCTTTGGAAGGTATTAAATGCATTTGTGATCCCAAATGGCATCACACAAAAATCCCTATACTCTCTTAATAGACTTATGAATTCTTGTTCTTCTTCCCCAATGAGGTCATTTCCTATATACATGCTTCTTTCCTCACCTTCTTCTATCAGCGCTACTACTTTCTTGGTTTTCTCTTTATTGTCATAATCCTCTTCCATGAGAGCTTCACTTTTTGGCATTCTCACCATTATTTTCATATCTTTTATCTCATATTTCTTAAAATTCTCTAATACTTCAAAGAAGGATTCTTCTTCTTCTTCTTATGTGGGGGGATTCTTTTTACGTTTCTTTTTCTTACTTTAAGTGTATAATTGTGCAACTAACATCATGTCATTCTTACATTCCTTATGTTCTTCAATATTAGCCTCTATCAAGCATAGGTGCTCTTCTTCATAGCTGAAAAAGGGATCCATGATGATGGATTCTAAGTCCTCGTCGTTTTTGTCTTCTAGTACATCTATACTAGGCTCACATTCATCAATTATAGGTTCACACATGAACAATGAAATTTCATAGCCATCCTCATCACAATGGGGACTCCATTGTTCTTTACTTACTACTATGTCCGTTTTCAAGATCTCTGCCCAACTATGGGGTTCAAACTCTTCATCTAGAAAGACCATAGGCACCCAGGTTGGGTCTTGAAGTGATCTTTTGTTTCCTTTGGCTCCTATATCTCTTGCTTCTAATCTCTTCTCTCCTTCCATTGCAATCTTACACATCCATAAGTGTGTATCCTCATGTATCCATGAAGGATCTGATCCTATGGAGTGCATCAATTCAATATCTTCTAGTGTTTTATGGATAGTGGTCCACTATAAGGGGGTACATCTCTATGCATATAGTCTTTGAGATTAACTTTGGTAGTTACCTGTAAATGATATAAGTACAAGGAATTGGTTCCCCAATCTTGCACTATTCGAAATTGTCTCATGAAAGGTGTACCCAAAATCATCTCATAGACATGGTTATTTCCAAATTCACAAATAGCAAAGGTATGCTCAAAATCTAAACCATAAGTACTGAGAGTGATTCCTTCTAAAAATCCTAGTGTCTTCTCTATGTGTCCATCTGCCATTCATAACTTCATTCGTGTGGGTCTTAAAGATGGTTTGTCCCAATGTTTCCATGAGGAATGGGTGATAATGGCCACACCTGCACCCCATCCTAAGATTGTCTTCATCATGTATCCTTGATAAGTGATAGGGAGATAGGTGTTTCCTTCTTATCCTTAGCTCATGTCTCCTATCTTGTCTATTGGAATCTCTAGAACTTTCTTGTGTGGTCCTACTTGAGAGTGGGAATTAGCAATTTTAGGCAGTTGGTTTGTTATATGCTTCCACAACTCTGGTCTGACTTTGAGTAGTTCTTCTAAAGTGAGATGACACTGCACTTTAGTGTTCTTGAATACTTTTGTGCTTCTAGGTATAACAGATTCTTCATTTCTAATCATTATTGTGGGATTCTCATTCAATTAGACTTTGAAATCCAAGGGCCTCTAAAATCAGGTAATTCTTTTAAGGAATTAGATTCGAAGTCTAATCATTCGTTTGATTGTACATCTTCTTGCTCTCCATAAAAAATAGAGGGAATGTCCTAAGGAAATTGATTGTGAAGATTGTCTACTTCTTGTATTGGAGGGGGATCCTCTCTCTCTCACCTTAGCCCATTTCTCCTTTTTTATTTATTATAAGAACTCTTGAGAGTACTAGTTTATAGAGGAGGGTATTCCATTGTCTATAGAGTTAGGAACATAAGCTTCTGGTGGAGGTAAGATTTTTCTCTCGCTCTCACTATCTTGAGCCTTAAGTGCTACTAAAAGTCCATGGTCTAGCCATGAATTGATCTAAGCTCTCCAATAGTCCTTTCAGAGTGTTATTCAGGTTTCACTGAGCTTGTCTTATTGAAAATTCAACTCCCTTCGAACATATCTTGAGATAATTCTACCATCTTTGCACATAGATTTATCCTTTCAATCTCTAAGTCTCCTCTGGGATATCATTTAACCAACTCTTCTACATGTGGCCCTTTTTGAAGTCGAGTCTAGTAAGATTTGAACACCATTTCCAAACCTTCTAGAGTAGGATCTTCTAAGACCAATCCTAGTCGGGGTTGAATTGGGATGGGTGTCGGGGTGTGAAGTGACATGTTCGATGGTGGGCATGCCTGTGAGGGGGTTTGGGATGAGAGTTCTGCTATTTTTGTTTTTTTCTTTAAGGATCTCTTCTAGTTCTGTTAATTTTCTAGCCCATTGTCTTTTCTGTTGATATATTTAGGTAGTGATGTGTGTGAACACACTAGGACCGCCGGGGCACTTTTTTCCCTCTTTAGGAGGTTTTTTTCCCTCGGCTTGTATATACGCCTATTGCCCTAATGGGCTACTTATCTTTGTACATTCTCTAGTAATACATTCAGTATTGTGTGTTGTGCTCCAAGCTTCTTCTTCTTCCTTGTGCTGTTCGCGTGCTTCCGCAGACGTCTAACTCCAACAATTGGTATCAGAGCAGGTCGCCGCTTCATCTAGGGCGCCGTCGACACTCCTCCGTTTGCAGTCTCAGATTCGTGATCTGAGCTCGTTTCCGCCTCCGAACGCACTATCGCAGCGCTTGTGCAGGCTATTTCGTCCTTTTGTGCCAAAGGTATATACCAATTTCTATTCGCTAGTTTAAGCGTCTCGAAGTCTGCTACAGGTCTAGCAGAACTCGTCTGGGCAGTTCCGTTCAACTTTTTGAGATACAGTCAATTTTCTGCATCAAGGTATTTTAGACACCGGCCATGGCTGAAAGCAGTGATGTATTCCGTATGTTGGTTGTTAAGGATAAGTTGGATGGTACCAACTACCCATTATAGGCTTATATGATGCGACATGTATTGGTTCCAAAAGGACTATGGAACATTGTGCAGGGTGTTGAAAGACGTCCTGTTACACCTGCAACTACAGGTATTGCAAATACAGGTGCTGGAGGTGCTGGAGCTGATGAAGATGGTGTCGAAGATGATATAGTGCAGATTCCTGTTCGTGCTGCTATTTCTGTTGCACCTACTGCAGAGCAGATTTGCTGGGATGGCAGAGATGCCCAGGCACATGCATTGATAGCTTTGTCTGTCAAACGTGCCATTATTCCTCACATTCGCTCTTGCAGAACAGCAAAGGATGCTTGGGATACACTTACCACATTGTACCAGATAGCTCACTTGTGCAGACTGTTCTGAATAATCTTCCTGAATCATATCAGAGTTTTGCTTCTACTCTTCGGTTGATGATGAAAGATTTGAAGGAACAGTTGATTTCTGTTGGTGAGGTTATACCAGATAGCTCACTTGTGCAGACTGTTCTGAATGATCTTCCTGAATCATATCAGAGTTTTGCTTCTACTCTTCGGTTGATGATGAAAGGCAATCCAAATTCCTTATCATTTGAGGAGTTAGTCTCTGTTTTGTTGCAGGAAGATCAGTCCAGGCAGAACAGGTCCATTATGCGAGTTGCAGATCAAGCTTTCCTGGCTAGTCAGAAGGGCAAAGGAAAATGGGGCTCTTCTACTAGTAAGAAGATATCTGCAAATGCTGCACAATCGAAGAACCAGGATAAAGATGAGAAGAAAACAGAAAAGCAGAAATGTTTTGCAAGTACTGTAGAGGAAATGATCATATCATAAAGAACTATCCAAAACTGGCTGCCAAAGAGGCAAAGAAGAAAGAGGCTGGAATGGTTGTTGCAGAGGCCTCTACACCAAAAACAGAGTCTGCAAATCTTGTGCAGGAAGAAGAATGGGCATTTACTACTGTTTGCAGTTTTGACCCATCTTCTCATGATCAGTGCATGTCTGCGGTAGACTCAGATGTTTGGTATTTTGACAGTGGGGCAACCAAACATATTACCTCGCAGCGCAATTTCTTCTCTTCACTCGAGCCTACCCCTACAGGGAATACTGTTACATGTGCCAACAACTCCTCTTATCCTGTTATGGGAGTTGGTAAGATCATTCTGACTACAGCTGATGGTAGTTCTTTCACTTTGTCAGATGCTTTATTTGTGCCAGGGATCAAAAAGAACCTGTTATCAGTTTCTGCATTAGCCAAGATTGGCTTGCTTGTGAAATTTGTTGATGACAGGTGTACAGTTCATGATCTCTCAAATGGCGATGTGATTATTGCTTCTGGCATTTTATGTCGTGGGTTGTATAAGCTCATAGACTATGAAAGATCTGTAAATGATTTGGCATGTGTAGTAAATGATTCTCAGGCTAAGTCAGATGCAAAGCTTTGGCATGCACGCTTTGGTCATCTGAATTTTGCTAGTTTGCTACGCCTGCAGGGATCTCAAATGGTGTCCTCTTTGCCCAAACTTAAGGCACCTGGAAAACATGTTTGTGAAGGCTGTATTTTGGGCAAAATGCAACGTTCCTCCTTTCCAAAAGATGGTTCACTTCGGGCTACGCAGAAATTGCAGCTTGTACATAGTGATGTCTGTGGTCCTATGCAGACACCCTCTTTTGGAAATTACCTTTACTTCGTGACTTTCATTGATGATTTTTCCAGGCATGCATGGGTATATCCACTCAAAGCAAAGTCCGAAGTGTTCATGTGCTTCAAACAGTTTTTGGTTTTGGCTGAAAATCTGTCAGCATGTAAAATGGGCACCCTCCGTTCTGATCGAGGGGGGGAATATATGTCTTCATATTTTAATGCATTTCTGGCTGAACGTGGGATAAAACACTAGTGTACAGTGTCGTATACACCTCAACAGAATGGAGTTGCTTAACGAAAGAACAAGTCACTCATGGAGATGGCGAGGTGCATGGTCAAGAGTCAGGCTTTACCACATAGTTTGTAGCTTGAGGTTGTCATGTGTGCAGCATATGTACTGAACAGGTGTCCCACTAAAGCGCTGCAATCTATCACTCCATATGAGGCTTGGCATGATCGCAAGCCATCTGTTGCTCATCTGCATGTTTTTGGTTGTTTGGCATATGCACTAGTGCCTGAACAACATCGTAGAAAATTGGATGATAAGGCAGTAAAATGTATTTTTGTTGGGTATAGTTCTGAAAGTAAAGGCTATCGTCTGTATCATCCACACACTAAACGCATTCTGGTTAGCCGTGATGTTGTATTTGTGGAAGATGCTGTTCAGCCATTGCTTTCATGTACTAAGGAGACATCTGTTAGCTCCAAAGACATGTATGATACTTTGATGCCTCTTTTTACAGGTGGGCAGTCTAGTGTTGGTCCTAATGAGGCAACTTCTCAGCCTTTGCAGGTTTCATATGATGACGCAGATCATTCCATTTCTGATGCAGATTTACATGATGCACTTGTTGATGAGAGAGATGATATTGAGCAGGCAAAAACTATGCCAAAATGGCTGGTGCAGACTTTGCGTGACAGCAAATTAGATTCACCTTTGTCATATCGTACTCGTTCAGGCTCTCATAGTGCCTCCTTTGCATTAGATTGCTATGCTATGGCTACGTCTAGTCTCTGTGATGAGAATGAGCCTGTTTCTTTTGATGAAGCAGAGAATTCAGAAAATTGGATGGCTGCTATGCAATCTAAATATGATGCTATAATGAAGAATGGTACATGGTCTTTATGTGACTTGCCTCCAGGCAAGAAGGCCATTGGCACTAAGTGGGTATACAAGCTAAAGCGTAAACCTAATGGTACAGTTGACAGGTATAAGGCTAGGCTTGTTGCAAAGGGTTATGCACAGGAAAGAGGCATTGATTTTGATGAGACATTTGCACCTACATGCCGTATGACTACTGTTCGGAGCATTTGTGCACTTGCAGCCCATCATGGTTGGAATGTACATCATTTGGGCATTAAAACATCATTTCTGAATGGTGACTTGCATGAAGAAGTGTATGTTTTTCAGCCACGTGGCTTTGTGGAGAAAGGGCATGAAAACCAGGTGTGCAGGTTAAAGAAGGCATTATATGGTTTAAAGCAAGCACCACGTGCTTGGTATGAGAAGATACATGCCTATCTTGTTGCACATGGTTTTGAGAACAGTCCAACTCAAAGCACCTTATATGTTAAGCGTGCTAATGATGTGCTTCTGATCATTGTTGTCTATGTTGACGACATGCTACTCACTGGTCCTACTGAGAAGCATATTGCTGATTTCAAGGCTGATTTGCATGCCTCATTTGAGATGTCTGATTTGGGGCATTTGCATCACTATTTGGGCATTCAGTTTATGCAAGTTGATGGTGGAATGGCTTTGTGTCAAACGAAATATATTGACACATTATTGCAGCGTTTTGGCCTTGAAGACTGTAAGCCTATTGCTACTCCTATGGAGACAGGTTTACGATTGAGTCTTCATGATGCTGGAGATGCATTTGATGTTGTTCTCTATCAGCAGGCTGTTGGATGCTTGATTTACTTATGCAATACTCGGCCAGATATTCAGTTTGCTGTCTCACAGATGAGCAGGTTTATGCATTGCCCAGGAGTCACGCATTGGAGGGCGGTCAAGCGCATCTTTCGCTACTTGAGTGGTACTCGCCTACTTGGGTTGTTTTATCCCAAGGGGGGATCACTACCGCCAGATTTGCATGCTTTTTCTGACTCAGATTGGGTTGGTTGCTATAACACTCGTGTGTCCACCAGTGGTTTTTGCTTCATGCTTGGTAGCTCATGTATATCTTGGTTGAGCAAGAAGCAGCCTACTGTGGCCACTTCCAGTTGTGAGGCTGAGTATAGGGTAGCTTTCACAGCGACTATTGAGTGTGTGTGGCTCAGACGCCTTATGGCTGATTTGGGTCTTGGCCAGTCTTCTGCCACGACCATCTTCACTGACAGTCAGAGCGCATTGGCAGTTGCGAGGAACCCTGTGTTCCATGCTCGCACTAAGCACATTGAGGTGCATTATCACTATGTCAGGGAGAGGTTCTCTGCTGGGGAGATCAGCTTGGCATATTTGCCCATGCAGGAGAACATTGCAGACCTTTTCATGAAGGCTCTGCCTAGGGAGAAGTTTGAAGCTTTCCGCAAAGCTTTGGGCTTACTTCCTTTTGTGGAGTGATTTCCACATAGCTTGGCACTTCCTTATACATGAGTGCCAGCTCCTTGTTCACCGCATCACTCCCAGGGGGGATTTGTTGATATATTTAGGTAGTGATGTGTGTGAACACACTAGGACCGTCGGGGCACTTTTTTCCCTCTTTAGGAGGTTTTTTTCCCCCGGCTTGTATATACGCCTATTGCCCTAATGGGCTACTTATCTTTGTACATTCTCTAGTAATACATTCAGTATTGTGTGTTGTGCTCCAAGCTTCTTCTTCTTCCTTGTGCTGTTCGCGTGCTTCCGTAGACGTCTAACTCCAACATTTTCATCTTTTCATGGCAATTTTTCCAAGTCATATTCATTTTCTTACTAGTGCCTTTAAATTCATTAATCTCTGATTTTTTTTCATGTTCTATGTCATGCGTCTTCTATAAAGATTGTGCTCTAGTGACCACTTGCATGCAGGCAACTTTTCCCATACTTCTGGTGGGTTTTACCACCAAGCCAATTACATTGATTTAAATCTTTTGAAAATTGGCTAGATTGTTAGGGCAATCTCCAAGGAGATGTTCCTTTCCACAATCTAGACAAAAATATTGAATCATTATAGATTGAGGTTCCCCTGGTGGAGGAAGTGGAGATTCATGAATAAAATGATCTCCTTGACATCTATAACATGATCCTCTAGGTCCTTGAGGCCTATATTGTCCCAATTGAGGTTGCGGTTTGGGATTCATGTACATTACCTGAGTGTATTCTGACTCCCAACTAGGTTATATCAATGGTGCATCGTAATTGATATGCCTCATTATGCTATGGGGATTCAATATAATAAGCAAGTGGGATATCTCCATGTGTTGAAACAAAATGTTGACCATTAGGATCATTTGTTGATCCAAGATTATATTTACAAACATCTTAGGGAGCTTTCTTTACATGGTTTTTTGAAATATCTTTTGAAGATGCCATTGAATCTAAATGAAAGACTCCTAGCTTATGAGCTGAACTTTTTTTCTTATCATTGATAAACCCCTCATGATGGAGTAGATTTAGAACAATGACAACAATTCATGATCAGAGAAGCTAATTGGCTCAATAAATGAGAAAAAACAATATTCGAGACATACATTGCCATCAAAAGCCTCTTGAGGACAAAAGAGTTCAAGAGGATGGATGTGTCGAAAGAGATCCAAGCAAGAAAAAGAAACATAGAAAACCAAAGAAGAAAGCAATGACTCATCATTCTTGAAGTAGATATCATCATCTACCCAAAGCCTCGTAGATGCTTAGTTGTATCTTATTGTGTCTGGGTTCGGTCCCATTTGCTTCTACCATTGTTTCATTCATCTTCAAGGGGAATCATCCCACATATGATGTACTTTGGAGAGCCTCCTCCAAATTTATATAAGGAGGTCCTCTCCTCCACTTTTACTTGGTTAGAAGCTTGTAGAACCTACTTCATGCTCTTGGCAAGCTCATTTCTAATTCATGTGAGTTTACCCATTTCTTGGTCTACTCACTTTGACTCTCTCACACTATTTTATTTTGTATCTAATTTTCATTTTTCTTTTGCATGTGTACTTTCTACAATAATAACAATCATGACTCAAGAGATCATGAACTATACATTTTTAATCAAAAAATTTGACAACCAAGACAACCTTGTCTAATGCTGAAACTCATAATAGATTTTTGTTGATCCTTGGCATATGTAAGGAATCTGACACTGTGAAAGAAATTCCACCTACAATAGTCAGAATTATCTTTCCAACTCCCATTACAAGGTAAGAGTATTTGTTAGCACATGTGACATAATTTGCTATAGGGGAAGGCTAAAGTGAAGTGAAGAAACTATGTTGCAGTGTAATATGTTTGGTTGCACCACTATTAAAGTACCAAACATTTGAGTATATTGCAAACATACACTACTCGAAAGATGGGTCATAATTTTAAACAATACTAAATGCCCATTCTTCATTGTGAACAAGATTAGTAGACTCTATTTTAGGCATAGACGCCTCTACAACAACCATTTTAGCTTCTTTTTTCTTTTCCTCTTTGTAGTGAGTTTAGGACAAATTTTTATGAGATGATCATTTGTCATGAAGTACTTGCAAAATTGTTTCTGCTTTTCTGCTTTCTTGTCATCTTTGTCTTCCTTCTTTGAATGTGCAACATTAGAAGATTTCTACTTACTAGTAGATGAGCTTCATTTACCTTTGCCCTTCTAACTAGCTAAGAAATCTTGATATGCAACATGTATAATTGACATGTTTTGCCTCGACTAATCTTGTTACAACAAAATAGAGACTAACTCTTCAAGGCATTTAGATTGCCTTCCATCATCAATTGAAGAGTAGAAGCAAAAATCTTATAGGTGCATAGGTTGGGTCTCACATTGATCTATGAGTTTGCTTCGCACCTACCTCTCTAGTTTTTTCTCTTTTCTCTTCTTCTTCTGCAACTTTACACATCCATAAGTGAGTTTATTCATGCATCGAAGAAGATATTGATCCTATGGAATGCACTGAATCTATGTCATTTGTGGCTCTATGGATGGAATTCCATTGAATAGGGGGTGTCTCTATGAGAGTAGTCCTTGAGATTGACTTTGGTTGTAACTCCTAAGTGTTGTAGATACAAGGAATTGGCTCCCCAATCCGGTACTACTTGCAACTCTCTCATGAATGGTCTTCCCAAAATCATCTTATAGGCCTGGTTTTCGCTAAAGTTGCATATAGAAAAGTGTGCTTAAACCTACACCATAGGTAGTGAGAGTTATTCCTTCTAACAGTCCTAAAGGTCTCTCGAAGGGGGAGTCTTTGGACGAATTTGGGTGTGGGGGGGGAGGGGGGCTGAGTGGAAGGAGGATGAATTTGAGTGGGAGGGGAAGGCTTAGGATGATTTTGAGTGGGGGGGGAGTCTTTGGACGAATTTGGGTGAGGCGGGAAAATTTCGAGAGACGAATTTGACTGGGAGGGCAAGGCTTAGGATGATTTTGAGTGGGAGGGGGATTCTTTAGACAAATGCAGGTGAGGGGGAGGGTTGGGATAATTTGATGGGGGAGGAAGAAAATTAGATAGGGGAGAAAGGGATGGGGGCATTGATGTCTTCTTTGCCTCCTTGATGCAAATGACCCTATTGTGGCTCCTCCAAGCCAACGAAAGATGCCCCACAAAAAGTGTCGAAGAAAATCCTTCAAGGGAATGCATCATGCCATAACATAATAAAAAGATTCTTGCTCAATCTAATGTCCAAGAATGTATAATAGTTCATGGATTTAATAGTCAAAGAGGCTAGCCAATGCTATCCCAATTCATGTGTGCATCCTCTAGGAAGAAAAATATTGGTCGAGCATAACCCAAGCAATGCAAGACTAATATGATCTTCTGCTAAACTACAGTCCCCCACATAGTTTTTGAACCATCTCGATCAAAACTTCTCCTCTATTGGCTTATTAAACAAATTGAACCATAGAAATGAAATGAGTTGAACTATAGTCTTCCACCCTCTTATCTAATGGTGTCAAGTTCATAGGGAATTTTCGAGAAGTGAGAATTTCATCATACCAATTAGTTTGAGCATCTACAAGAAACAATCCACTATCCATTGGCTCATCATTCATACATATTGTCCTTTTGATCACGACCATCCTTGACACTTGGTCTGCCGTGTAGTGCTCTTTCCCTAGCTTAATGTGAATTTCAAAGTCATATTCTTGGAAGAGTAGTAGTCTTTTCCAAACCCTTCTAGATACTCTAGAGTTACTAATCAAATACTTTAGAGGTTGATGGTCTAAAATGGAAATGAAATGTACGCCTATAAGATAGTGCTGAAACATTGAAGAAAAACACAATAGCCAAACCTTCTTTTTTTGTAGTACTATAATTCTTCTTTGCCTTCATAAGTAATCTAGTTGCATATGCAATGGGATGGTCCACCTTGTGTGTGGATGGTTGTGTCAAGACTACTCCTACTGCATGAAGATTGGCATTTGTATGCACGTGGAACTCAAGTGACCAATTAGGAACAATTAAGAGTGGTGCAATACATAACCTTATCTTTAGCTCACCAAATTCCTTTTCATATTAAGGACTCCACGAGAAAGGGATCTTCTTACTGGTAAGCCTTGATAGAGGCTTAGCTATGTCCAAGTACATTTGTATAAGTCTTCTATGGTATCGTGCATGGCCTAGAAAACTTTGGACTTCCTTAAGAATCCACAAAATGGGCATGGAAAGAACGGAAGCTACTTTAGGTTAATCAACAGCTATCTCGTGGCCAAAACTATATGATCAAGAAGAGTACCTTTGGTGAACAAAAAATGACATTTAACAGGAATCAACATCAAACCTGTTTTGAGACATTGCTCAAAGATTTCTTTCAAATTTTCCAAATGCTAGTGAAAATCTTGGGCCATTTATGTACCTGAGAATACTGAAAATTCATCCATGAAAATGCAAAGGAATGTCGTTAACCATTTTCCCAATATTAGATACATTGTTCTATTAAAAGAATTAGGTGCATTTTTTAGGCCAAAATCCATGTGTGTGTAGACATAAGTGCCCCATGGAGTAACAAAAGTTTTTTTTCTCGATCTTCAGGATGAATAAGAATTTGATTGTAGCCACTGAATCCTTTAAGAAAACTCTACAAAGTGTGCCTAGCTACTTCTTCTAGTAGCTACTCTGTGAAAGGTTGAGGGAAACCATCTTGAACAATCACCTTATTCAAAGCGCAAAAATCAAAACATACTCTTATTTTGCCACTATTATACAATAACCATAGATGAAATCCACCTAGAATGCTCTATAGGAATAATAATACCGGCCTTCTATAACTTTGTTATTTCCTCTTTGATTGCCCCTCCGTATTTGGGATTAAGTTGATAGCACCTACTTCTTACAAGTGCAGATCCCTCTATTAAGAGTATTCGATGTAGTCCAAGTCCTCTAGAATACCTGATAGAACCTTGTAGGACCATGTAAAGGCATTTTTATAGGAAAAAAGAAGAGCACTTACCTTCTGTAGTGAGAAAGGGTAGTGCCAAAGCCATGTGGCTAGGTGGACTACTTGTGGGTTCTCTTCATCTCCAAAGTTCACTTCTTGAACAAGCACTTTAAAGGTAGCCTCACTTGAAAAAAATCATCACACTATGCACCAGGGTGGAATTCAGCTTATGCTCCATGATGTGTTCCTTGGCCCATCCATCACAAATATCTAGAAATAGGAGGTCTTCCTTGGTCTTAGGATCAAAATTAGGCTCCTCATGTACCTGCACAATTTTGGCATTTTCTAGCCCTGCATCCATAAAATTGATGTGATTACATGTGTCCTCCTTGCATAACAGTGTAGTGGTGCCTTTTGAAAAAAAAATTCCACTTTGGTCAAATGGCCCGATTGGAGGTTTTTGCTTTTGAGGTGTGTGAAAAATGTGAGCTTGTCCATCTTGCTTCACGGTAGGAGTTAGTTCTACATAGAAAATTTTCCCATTTTCTCCAAAGAAGGGCTCCTTGCCTACTTGCCCAATACCTGCTAGGTGCCTACTTTTGGTAGTTCTTGATGAAAATCACCAAAAATCAAGTTTCTAAATTGGCAACCTTAGCTACCTAAGAATTTTCACCTGCTTGGGCCACTCTGGGAGAGGTGCCCAATTCGGGCCACATGAGGCCCTGTTTTGACTTCTACATATAGTTCCTTGCAATCACTTGATTTACCTCCCATTACTGTTCAAGTGCATATTTTCATTTTTTGCCTCTTTTTGGCCTCCTAGTGCTTCCTCTACAAAATCCTCATTTATTTCACTTGTTTCAATTGTGGAACATTCTACACTACCCATCATCCAATTTAACATATTATCATCTTCATGAGGTAGAGAAGGCATTACCTGATTATCCATAGTATACCCAATTGCCTTGGTAGTGTCACATCCTTCCTCCAAGTCTATCTGCAATTGATTATTAGCCTTTGTAGAAATCCATGGCCTATTCCTTCCCCAATCTTGTAATGATTTGGCTTGCTTGAGCCAAGGTCTTCTTAGAGGTATAGGATAAGAGCTCTCTTGGGGGAAGGAAATAACCACAAAATCCAAGAGAAATTGACAACCTTGAACTATCATACTTTTTGATAATGCCCAATGGTGTGACTTGATGTTGATCTACAAGACATATAGTAACTGGTGTTGCCTTTGTGAGGTACAAATTTAATTTCTTCATAGTTAAAGCAGGCATCAGATTGATGCTAAAGCCATCATCTACAATGACACCTATCAAAATTTCACTTTTTATGGAAACAAATAATCTCAAACTCTAGTATTCTATCATGGGTGTAAGGGAAAAATCTAACATGTACTCATCTATACTTGGCGGTGGGCTTAGATAGGTAGACTGTATGACTTTAAGTAAATCATTTCTCACCTTTGAGTCCATTTTTACGAGTTAAAATAAATTGACCTTGTGGTGAATTCCCTTCAAAATTTCTTTAATATTCACCTCATATGTATTCTCATAGGGGTGTGTGGGTTGGTCCTTCAGTGAAGTCCTCACCATATCATAGTCTTCTTTAGTAACCACCTAATCCTTCAAATCAACCTTCTTACCCTCTTCTTTTTCCTTGACTCCCTGTCGCTCTTCTGTATGGGTTTTCCTCACTTGTCTAGCTCTAGTCATCATAGGTATTGTGATGCGTTGTTGCCTTATATGCTTTTATCTAACTTCTCTAAGTTGTGTAAATATATGTTCATGGACTTCTATATGTATGTATTTACATGTGGTCCAAGTAAAAATATATGTATGTAGGTACGGGCTAGGTTAAGGAAGTGAACACAATATAGAGGTCCCAACACATAAGTGTGTATATAGGTAGATAAGGATTGTTAAATCAAGATATTTAAGATAGGTACTTATGTATGTATGTATGTATGTATGTATGTATGTATGTATGTATGTATGTGTGTGTGTGTATATATCTATATATATGTGTGTGTATATATCTATATATACATACATACACATATATGTATACACACACACACACACACACACACACACACACACACATATATATATATATATATATATATATATATATATATATATATATATATATATATATATATATATATATATATATATATATATATATATATATATATATATATATATATATATATATATATATATATGTGTGTGTGTGTGTGTGTGTGTGTGTGTGTGTGTGTGTGTGTATACATACATACATACATACACACACACACATACCTACACACATCCATACATACATACATATTTGCGTGTGTATGTAGTTTGTGTGGGGGTAGTATATATGTGTGTGTATGTATGTATATACATGCATACACACACAAACACAAATACACACACACATACATATATATATATATATATATATATATATATATATATATATATATATATATATATATATACACACACACATATATATATATATATATATATATATATATATATATATATATATATATATGATATATTTGGTAGTGATGTGTGTGAACACACTTAAGACCGTCATGGCACTTTTTTCCTTCTTTAGGAGATTTTTTTTACCCCAGCTTGTATATATGCCTATAACTCTAACAGGTTATTTATCTCAGTCCATGCACTTGGTAATTCATCTAGTGTTGTATTGTTCTCCAAGCTTCTTCTTCTTCTTCCTTATGTTGTTTGTGTGCTTCTGCATACCTCAAACTCAAACAATTGGTATCACATAACATTGTTAGCTCATCTAAGGCATCATCAACATCCCTCTAGTTAGTCTCAAAATCGCATGAAAATTGGTGAGTGTACTCAAGGTGATTATGAGTTCAAATCCACTTCACTTTGTGGTGTCATAATTTTAATATGAGCTCATTTTAGCCTCCGAACACACTATCATAATGCTTATGCAAGCAATTTCATATGTTTGTTCCAAACACATATACAAGTTTCAGTTTGCCAATACAAGCACCTTGAAGTATGTTATAGATTTAACAGAGCTCAAGAGGGTGGTTATGTTCAAATCTTCAAAATACAATCATTTTTCTGCATCAGAGTATCTAGTCAATGGCCATGGCTAAAAGCAATGATGTATTCCCTATGTTTGTTGTTGAGGATAGGTTGGATGGTACTAATATGGGCAAATATGATGCAACATGTATTGGTAGCAAAAAGGTTGTGGAATATTGTGCATGGTGTTGAAAAACATCCTCCTACACATGAAAATATGGTTATTGAAGGTGATGCAGATGGTGTTGAAGATTACGATCTTCAAATTCCTATTAATGTTGAGGTTCCTCCACCACCTACTATAGAGCAACTTCATTGGGATGGCAGAGATTCTCAAGCACATGCATTGATAGTTTGTCTATTAAACATGTTGATCCCTCACATTTGCTCTTGCAAAAAAGAAAAGGATGCTTTGGATACATTTAGCACTTTATACCAAGCAAGAAATGAGGTGCGTGTTTCTTACCTCCAAAAACAATTGGAGAGTGAGCATATGAATGAAGAAGATTCTATGGACAGTTTTTTGACAAAGATCAAATATTTGAAGGAGCACTTGATGTCTACAAATGAAGTCTTGCCAGATAGTTCACTTGTGCAAAATGTTCTTAATGGTCTTCTAGATTCATATTAGAGTTTTGCTTCTACCCTTCAGTTGATGATGAAAGGAAATTCAAGTGCCTTAACTTTTAAGGAGTTAGTCTCTTTTTTGTTGCAAGAAGATCGGTCCAAGCAAAACATGTCCACTATGCATGTCGTAAATCAAGCTTTCTTGGCTAATTAGAAGCTCTAAATGGAGCTCATCTACTAGTAATAAAAAATTTGCTAATTTTGCACAGTCAAAAAAGGAAGACAAAGATGAAAAGAAATTGAAAAGCAAAAAAGTTCTTCAAATACTCGAAAGGAAATGATCATGCAATAAAGAGTTGTCCAAAACTAGATGCAAAAGAGGCAAAGAAGAAGGAGGTTGGAATGGTTGTTGCAGAGGCCTCTACACCTAAAGCAGAGTCTGCTAATGTTGTGCAAAATGAAGAATGGGCATCTACTAATGTTTGCATCTATGACAAATCTTCTCATGAACAGTCTATATCTACAGTAGACTCAGATGTTTGGTACTTTGATAGTGGGGAAACCAAACATATTACCTTGTACCATAGTTTCTGCAGTTCAGTTGATCCTAACCCTATAGGGAATAATGTCACATGCACCAAAAACTCTTCTTATCCTATCATGGAAGTTGATAAGATCATTATGAATATTGCTGATGGTACTTCTTTCACATTCTGAGATGCTTTGTTTGTGGCACGGATCAAGAAAAATCTATTGTCAGTTTCAGCATTATCCAAGATGAGCTTGGTTGTCAAATTTGTTGATGACACATGTACACTTCATTCTTTTAAATGGCAATATTATTGCTTTGGGCATTTTATGTCATGGCATGTATGAGCTCATAACTATGCAAAATCTATCAACAATTCAGCATTTGAAGTTCATCATTCTCAAGCTATCTCATATGCAAATCTGTTGATATATTTAGGTAGTGATGTGTGTGAACACACTACGACCTCCAGGGCACTTTTTTCCTTCCTTAGGAGGTTTTTTCCCCCCAACTTGTATATATGCCTATAACCCTAAAAGGTCACTTATCTTTGTACATTCAGTATTGTGTGTTGTGCTCCAAGCTTCTTGTTCTTCCTCGTGTTGTTCACGTGCTTTTGCAGATCTCAAACTCCAACAATTGGTATCAAAGCAGGGCGCCGCCGACACCCCTCCGGTCACATTCTCAAAATCGTAAAAAAAAATGTTGAGCATACTCAGGTGATTAGGAGATCAAAATAGCTTCACTGTATGGTGTAGAAATCCGATATGAGCTTGTTTCGGCCTCCAAATGCACTATCACAGTGTGTGTAGGCAGCTTCATCTTTTTGTGCCAAAGATATATAGAGGTTTTAGTTCACCACTATAAGCGTCTCAAAGGCTGCTACAAGTTTAACAAAACTCGTCAAGGTACTTCTCTTCAACTTTTTCAGATGCGGTCATTTTTCTACATTAGGGTATTTTAGTCAATGGCCATAGATGAAAGCAATGATGTATTCCGTATGTTGGTTGTTGAGGATAAGTTGGAAGGTACCAATTACCCATTGTGGGCTTATATGATGCATATTATTGGTTGCAAAAGGACTGTGGAATATTGTGTGGGGTGCTAAAAAATGTCCCATTTCACCTACAAACACAGTTGTTGAAGGTCATGCAGATGGCATTGAAGATGGTGATATTCTTCATGTTCCTGTTTGTGTTGTGGTTCCTGTTGTAGTTATGACTCATCTTCTCATGAACAGTGTATGGTTACAGTACGCTCAGATTTTTGGTACTTTGATAGTGGGGCGACCAAACATATTACCTCATAGCACACTTTCTTCACTTCACTCAAGCTTGCTCCTATACGGAATACTGTCACATGCGCCAATAACTCCTCTTATCCTGTTATGGGAGTTGATAAGATCATTTTGACTATTGTTGATGGGCATTCTTTTACATTGTCAGATGCTTTATTTGTGTCAAGGATCAAGAAAAATCTGTTATCAATTTTAGCATTAGCCAAGATTGGCTCGGTTATCAAATTTATTGATGACAGATGTACAGTTCATGTTCTATCAAATGGCGATGTCATTATTGCTTCTGGCATTTTATTTCATGGGCTCTATAAGCTCATAGATTAATCTAAATGGTGACTTGCATGAAGGAATGTATGTTTTTCAGCCCCATCGCTTTGTGTAGAAAGGGCATGAAAACCAAGTGTGCTTGGTATGAAAAGATACATGCCTATCTGATTGCACATGGTTTTGAGAACAGTCCAATTGAGAGCACCCTATATGTTAAGCATGCAAATGATGTGCTTCTGATCATTGTTGTCTATGTTGATGACATGTTGTTCACTCGTTCTCATGAGAATCATATTGCTAATTTTAAGGCTGATTTGCATGCCTCATTTGAGATGTCAAATTTTGGGCATTTGCATCATTATTTGGGCATTCATTTTATGCAAGCTGATGGTGGAATAGCTTTGTCTGAAACCAAACATATTGAAACATTATTGCAGTATTTTGGCATTGAAGAGTGCAAACCTATTGCCACTCCTATGGAGATAGTCTTCATGATGCTTGAGATGCATTTGATGATGCTCTCTATCAGTAGGCTGTTGGATGCTTGATTTACTTATGCATTACTCAAACCAAATATTCAATTTCCTATCTCACAGATGAGCAGGTTTATGCATTGCCCAAGTGTCAAGCATTGGCAGGTGGTTAAGCACATCTTTCACTACTTGAGTGGTACCCAAATACTTGGATTGTTTTATCCCAAAGGGGGATCACTATTGCCAGATTTACATGCTTTTTGTGACTCTAATTGGGCTGGTTGCTATGACACTCGTGTGTCAACTAGTGGCTTTTTCTTCATGCTTGGTAGCTCATGTATATCTTGGTTGAGCAAGAAGTAGCCTACTGTGCCCACTTCTAGTTGTGAGGTTGAGTATAGGGAAGCTTTCACAGCGACTGTTGAGTGCGTGGCTCAGAGGCCTTATGGCTTATTTGGGAGTTGGTCAGTCTTCTACCACCACCATCTTCACTGACAGTCAGAGCAGATTAACAATTGTGAGGAACCATGTGTTCCATGCTTGCACTAAGCACATTGAGGTGCAGTATCATTATGTCAAGGAGAGGTTCTCTGCTGGAGAGATCAGTTTGGCATATATGCCCACACATGAGAACATTACAGACCTTTTCACAAAGGCTCTACCTAGGGAGAAGTTTGAAGCTTTCCACAAAGCTTTGGGCTTACTTCCTTTTGTGGATTCATTCCACATAGCTTAGTGATATGGGCACTAAAGAAATGGCCTCTAACACTCCTTTAGCACTCAGGCTCATAAGCAAGGGTGGATATGATGGAAAGGAAGGGTTCTTAGCTCCTTACACATTCACTTCACACATATGCACACAACACAAAGAGCACTCTTAGGGTACAGGTGGTCCACACTACCCTCTTAGCACCCACACAAAAATCAAAAAGCTCTTAGGACACAGGTGTTCTGCACAACCCTCTTAGCATTCACACAGGTAACACATACACATGCACATACATTGTTATAGCAAATGCTCTTAGGACACGCGTGTTCTGCACTACCCTCTTAGCATTCACACAACAATCATTCACATACATAAACACAAGGAACAAGATAACCTCACTTCCCAATGGGTAGAAGTTGAAGGAAAATGATGCGGGTTTGGAATTGAGGGGGAATGTAGAGAAGGAATTAGAAGAAATAGAAAGGGTGGGTGATAGAAGAGGAAAGAAGAGATAGTTGGATTCAAAAGGAAATAAAGCTCATATTACAAGATATGGATACAAAGAATATGGAGTACATAAAGGAAGAGAGTGTAGCACCTCTCTTGTAGTCAAGATCTCCACCTCCAAAGGGGTAGCACTATGATCACCGCAGTGCTGATAGCATGTACCTGTAGACCACTTGCTTGTTTTGAGGGCACCCAAGGGGGTCCTTTTATGGG
Organism: Ceratopteris richardii; assembly: GCA_020310875.1. Taxonomy (NCBI): domain Eukaryota; kingdom Viridiplantae; phylum Streptophyta; class Polypodiopsida; order Polypodiales; family Pteridaceae; genus Ceratopteris; species Ceratopteris richardii. The sequence goes on from CM035433.1 coordinate 111,535,141, forward strand.
CCTTTTGGGAAGATATTTGGAGATTATATTATTTGGGAGAATCTTCTAGATGTGACACTTGTGTGGTAGAAAAAAAATTTGACAAAATTCTAGAAGATTTTTGGCCATTCTAAGGTATGCACCTTATCCCATATGGTCATATCCTTGATTTTTTCATGAAAAATCATAAAAATACTATAAATAGCACCCTCATTTCATGGGAATAGTCCTCATATCTGAGTTTGGGCATTTGGAATATTTTATGCTTGATTTTGGGTCCAAAAAGTCAACCATATGTGTCCTATTTGTCAAGAATCTTTCTGTAGGCCTCAAAAGTCTATGGTGGGGCTTGAGTCTTTGAAAAGTTTTTTGCACTCTTTCGAAAGGGAGAGTGGGTCAAGCTTAAGTATTTGAGTTTATAAAACTACTTGTCCCACTCCATATTTAACTTAAGATTTGATTCTACCATTCACTGCAGTTAAGGATAACTATTTAGTAGGGTGGGACCCACCTTATTCTTGGATTTTTATTTCCTTAAAATACATATATTTATGGTTTCCATGAAGGTTTGAAAAATAAAAATACTATAGGGGTACATATCTATACATAAGGTATTATTAAGGAGGGGTTTCAAAAAATATTCCCTCACTTGGAACTTCCTTATACATGAGCGCCAGCTCCTTGTTCACGGCATCACTCCCAGGGGGGGATTTGTTGATATATTTAGGTAGTGCTGTGTGTGAACACACTAGGACCAACGGGGCACTTTTTTCCCTCTTTAAGAGGTTTTTTCCCTTGGCTTGTATATACACCTATAACCTAAAGGGTCACTTATCTTTGTAACTTATCTTTGTACATTCTAGTGGTAATATAATGAGCTTCTTCTTCCTTTTTATGTTCGTGTGCTTTAGCGGACCTCAAACTCCAACAAAATCTTTGGCATGCACAGTTTGATCATCTAAATTAACTAGTTCACTATGCCTGCAGAAATTTGAAATAGTGTCCTCTTTGTCCAAACTTAAGGCACCTTGTCAAATATGTGAAGACTATATTTTGGGAAGAATGTATTGTTCCTCCTTTCGAGAAGATTGTTCGGCTCGAGTTACTCATAGATTGAAGCTTCTTCATAGTGATGCATGTGGTCCTATGTAGACACATTCTTTTGGGAAATACCTTTACGCTATGACTTTAATTGATGATTTCTCCAACCATGCATGGGTGTATCCATTGAAAGAAAAGTTTGAAGTATTTATGTGCTTCAAACAGTTTCTACTCATGGCTGAAAATCTGTCAACATGTAAATTGGGCACCTCCCTTCTGATCAATGTGTGAACTACATATCTTTTGATTTTAATGCATTGCTGGCTGATTTTGGGATAAAACATCAATGTACAGTATCAGATACACCTCAACAAAATGGATTTAGTGAAAGAAAGATTAGATCTCTCATGGATATGGCGATGTGTATGGTCAAAAGTCGAGCTTTACCACATAGCTTTTGGATTGAGGCTATTATGTGTGCAGAATATGTACTTAATAAGTGCTCCACCAAAGCACTACAATCTAGCACTCATATGTGGCTTGGCATGGTCACCAATCATCTGTTACTTTGGTAGTCTGGCATATGCATTAATGTGTGAACAACAACATAGCAAATTGAATAATAAAGCAATGAAATATATTTTTGTGGGTATAGTTCTGAAATCAATGGTTGTCATCTATATTATCCACAAACTAAATGTGTTTTGGTTAGTCGTGATTTTGTTTTTGTGGAAGATGCAATTCAGCCATTAGCTTCATGTACCAAGGAGGCTTTAGTTAGATCTCAAGATGTGTGTGACACTTTGCTTCCTCTTTTTATAGGTAGACAATCAAGTGCTAGTCCAAATGAGGGAATTTCTCTACCTTTACAGGTTTCACATGATGATGAAGATCATTCCATTTCCAATGCAGATTTACATGATGCACTTGTTCATGAGAGGGATAATATAGAGGAGGAAAAAACTATGCCTAAATGGTTTGTGAAAACTTTATGAGATAGCAAATTAGATTCACCATTCAGGCTCTCATAGGGCTTCCTTTTCATCAGATTGCTATGCTTTAACTACCTCTAGTCTTCGTGAAGGGAATGAGCATGTTTCTTTCATTAAACACAAAATTTGAAAAAACTACTATAAAGAATGGTACCTAGTCTTTGTCTGATTTGCCTCCAGGCAAAAAGGCCATTGGAACTAAATGGGTATACAAGCTGAAATGTAAGCATGATGGAACACTTGATAGGTATAAGGCTAGGCTATTGCAGAAGGTTATGCTAAAGAGAGAGGCATCTATTTTGATAAGGCCTTTGCTCCCATATGCCGAATTACTATCGTTCATAGCATTTATGCACTTGAAGCTCATCATGGTTGGAATGTACATTAGTTGGACATTAAAATTGCATTTGTGAATGGTGGCATGAAGAAGTGTATGTATTTTAGCCCCATGAATTTGTGCAAAAAGGCATGAAAACAAAGTATGCATATGGTTTGAATCAAGCACCACGTGTTTGGTATGAAGAGATACATGGCTACTTGATTGCACATGGTTTTGAGAACCATCCAACTGAGAGGACCTTAAATGTTAAGCATGAAGGTGTACTTCTAATCATTTTTGTGTATGTTGATAACATGCTAGTCACTGGTCCTAATGAGAAGCATATTACTCAATTTAAGGATCATTCTCATGCCTTTTTGGAGATGGCAATTTTGGGGCATTTGCAACATTATTTGGGCATTCAATTTATGCAAGTTTATGGGGGAATAGCTTTGTGTCAAACAAAATATATTGACACAATCGTGCACCATTTTGGCCTTAAAGATTGCAAAGCTATTGCCATTCATGTCGAAAAAGGTTTATGGTTGAGTCTTCATGATACTCGAGATACATTTGATGTTGTTCTCTATCAATAGGCAATTGGATGCTTGATTTTCTTATGCACAACTTGACTTGATATTCGGTTTTTTGACTCTCATATGAGAAGGTTTATGCATTGAAAAATTTTCAAGCATTCGTAGGCCGTTAAGTGTATCTCTGGCAACTTCAAAGGTACCAAGCTACTTGGATTGTTTTATCCCAAGGGAGATCATTACCGCCATATTTACATGCTTTTTACGATTCTGACTTGGCTGAATATTATGATACTCATGTGTCCCCCATTGGTTTTCGCTTCATGCTTTGTTGCTCAAGCATATCTTGGTTGAGCAAGAAGCAAAATAGTGTGTCCACTTCTAGTTGGGAGGCTGACTATAGGGTAGCTTTCACAGTGATTGTTGAGTGTGTGTGGCTAAGATGCCTTTTGGTTGATTTGGATGTTGGTCAGTCTTTTCCTACCACCATCTTCACTGATAGTCAGAGCACATCGGCAATTGCAAGGAACCTTGTATTCCATGCTTGCACAGAGAACATTGAGGTGCACTATCATTATGTCAAGGAGAGGTTCTCTATTGGAGAGTTTAGTTTGGCATATGTTCCCACACAAAATAACATTGCATACCTTTTGACAAAGGCTCTTCCTAGGGAGAAGTTTGAAGCTTTTTGCAAAGCTTTGGGCTTACTTCCTTTTGTGGATTGATCTCTTTCCACATAGCTTGGCACTTCCTTATACATGATTTCCAGCTCCTTATTCACTACATAACTCCCGAGGGCGGTTTTTGATATATCTGATAGTGATGTGTATGAACACACTTAGACTGCTAGCACTTTTTCCCTCTTTAGGAGGTTTTTTCCATCGGGTTGTATATATCCCTATAACTCCAATGGCTTACTTATCTTTGTACATTCACATGGTATTTCATTCAGTTTTGTGTTGTGCTCCAAGCTTCTCCTTCTTCCTTCTATTGTTTATCTGATTCCATACATCTCAAACTCCCACACACACACACACACACACATGTATGTATGTATGTATGTATGTATGTATGTATGTATGTATGTATGTATGTATGTATGTATGTATGTATGTATGTATGTATGTATGTATGTATGTATGTATGTATGTATGTATGTATGTATGTATGTATGTATGTATGTATGTATGTATGTATGTATGTATGTATGTATGTATGTATGTATGTATGTATGTATGTATGTATGTATGTATGTATGTATGTATGTATGTATGTATGTATGTATGTATGTATGTATGTATATATATATATATATATATATATATATATATATATATATATATATATATGTGTGTGTGTGTGTGTGTGTGTGTGTGTGTGTATGCATACATGCATACATACATACATACATACATACATATATGCATACAGAAATACACACACACACACACATACATATATATATATATATATATATATATATATATATATATATATATATATATATATATATATATATATATATATATATATATAACAGTGAGTCATAACAAACGAGAACTATGTCATAAAAAGAGAAACTCTATGCACCAAAATAGCCTTTTTTTGCATGATGTTAAAACATTCTTTATACGAGTATACAAGGTTTTCTAAAACCCCCGGAAATATGCAAATTTTGAACATATTTTCAAAATTTTGACTACTTTAGGGTAGCAGAATTTTGCTAATTTTAGAGTACCTTATCTAACACTTTTAAGAGAGAATTATGAAATAGATAAAAAAAGCCTTATTTTATGAGAATACACATTTAGCTTGGATCAAACAAAAAGGAAATGAGCTAGAAAAGACTAAAAATTGATGCTACTAATTTGATAGCATTAGATAATTTTAGGAAAAACAATGAATTTGTCCATGTGCAACTAATTCAATGAATAAAAGTTATTTGTATTTGTATATCCTTTCCTATCTAGCTAGTAGATTGAAATTGATTTTGTTTGGTGTGAAATGAATTGGTTGAGATTGTAAATTTTGGGTCTTTTTTGCATCGCTCCAAGATACTTTAATCAAATATTCTAAAACATTGCATTTTTCCTTGGCCCCAGTCTTTGGTCTTTAGAAAATTTGTATAAGCAAAAAAATATATACTTTGTGAGAGGAAGTTTGATCTTATTGTTGGAGAAACACTCACAAATTGGACATATATTTGAAGGTCAAAGCTTTAGAAGAAAACCACATGCCTATGTGAAGGGACAAATTCACAAGTGTATTATATTTGTAAAGTTAGTTCACTTTAGTTCTAAAAGTTTTTTAAAAATCACGAGAATGAGACAATCTATATAACTTAGTTTGTATCAAGTGGCGCGAGAGTGAGAAGAAGTGGAAGAAAGTGAAAGAATGTGAGAAGGAGTTCATTTTATATAACAGAGTATAGTTGGGCTTCTCTGAGCGAGAAAGCATCTATAAAGTTTCTGAGTTTTTCATAGCTATGAGAAGTAAAGTTTTGTGTATGACACTCTCTCCATCATCTCCATGTTTGTCTACTGTGTGATGAGTTCAAAAGTTCAAGTTTTCCAAGCAACTCGATGCCTGGCATCGAGTTTGTGTTGATAAGTCCGTGTTTTATTCTTTGAGTGTTATGTATTGCTAGAACTTCTTAAAAACATGAGGTTTGTGGAGCGACTCGATGCCTGGCATCGAGTCGATGCCTGGCATCGAGTCGATGCCTGGCACCGACTTCCCACATAAAAGTGGTTTTCATCATATGTGTGTTAAACGCACCTATTTCAAGAACAAAAAAGTGG